>CM060113.1:39019871-39552371 GCA_030522415.1 Channallabes apus
TTTAAAAAGAATTTATGTTTATAATTACTCACTAAAATGTATGGGCTAATGGCAAGCACGATGTAGGTTTAATTAAGGGAAGTGAACTGGCGGTGATCACCCCAAAGTAAAATTTAGGCCCTACAAACTTCATACTGTACCTACCCGAGTCTTTAACTGAAATAATTCCAGTGTTTAATTCTTTATTTTAAAGCTGTTGTCATGGTAAACATCAGCAACTTCTTATTGTCCAGCAGAACAAGGTCATAAAGCAAACCATATAAAAGCTACAATTCGCACATATAAGTCATATCATAGGTCAAATTGTTTTGGGACAAGATAAAACTTTGGATCCAAGTACAGTAGTAGTCCAAAATATTCTAAAACAAATAAGAAAATTGACGCTAAAGTAGAAATGTAAAAAGTAAAAGTGTTTTATTGCAGAAAAGTTAATTTGATCCATACAATCCTCGAGGCCCCAGTGAGCTATACACTCATGGGAAGGGTCTACTGGCCCACAGTGCACTTAGTTGAACTCCGGAAGCAAGAACAATCTTTAATTGAATCAAATTTGGCAGTATAAACTACTTTAATATTGGACATTTCAAATTATAAAAGGCCTTTTACAAAAACTGTTGATGAAAAGAATTGTTGCATGATTTCAGACTGACTGCAGGAAAAAAAAATAAAAAACAGAGAGAAAGAGAGAAAAACAATGAGATATTTATCTCACTTCTCAGCCAAATCAGATCCTGTAGCAGCAGCATCACCCATGTGTTTATGTCCAGTACCAGAAGCTGAGAAGGCAGGTATAGAATAAAGATATATAGTGGGCTACAGTAATTTGACATTTCTAGTTCATGAAGTTTCAGTATCTTTTATACAGAGAAGAATCACACTTATTTGCAACAGAGTGGTTAAAGTACAATACTAAATTATAAATATCAATGTGGAATGATGTATAGTTCTAACCCTCTAACTCTTTTCTTTCACTGTTAAACAACTTTGTTCCACTAGGATTGATCCACAGTAAGCGCCGCTACAGAATCTGATATAAAATGAACGTGGATGGAACAATATTTTGTGATAGAGAAATAGGTGCTAACAGGAGTTTGTCATAGTTATAGCACATGAAATTTAAATAGTGTAAATGTAATGCTCAAACTAACAAATTATATTCTATTTCAGAAAAGCAGATGCAGCAGTGAAGGCCGTGGCCAAGCTTCCCCTTTCCTATAACCATAACATGTGTGTGTCTAATGCTCTCACCCCCACAGCTAACCTTGAAGAGCTTCAGAGTTACAGTCACTCCAGGAGAGAAAGCACTCTGGAGAAGAGCGGGATGTGTTTTGACAGAAGGGGTTTGGTACGACCCCAATCACAAGCCATGTCTACCTATAAAGCTATTTCTTTCTATGCTAAGTTGACACACGTGTAAGGACCATGTGTCAAAAGGGGGAATAAGCATTTGTGTTACTAATAACATACTGTACTGTAGATAAAGGAATTAAGATGAAGCCAGAGCACACGAAAAGTAAAAGGACATTGTGAAGATGAAATGTTATGTTATTGTGCAAAACTCTTTGAGGATTTATTTTTAATACAGGCCCACTGACAGTGCTCCTAACACCACAAAAAGAAGTCAAAGTAGTGGAAGCAGAGATGGGGTACACGCCAGTTACCCCAAACATATTCCAGAACCTAAGAGAAAACAACACAGGTCAACAAGGGTGAACAGTGATGTGCTAGTAACCTCTCCTGTAAACCCCAACAGACCCTCACCTGCACGCAAAGTGCATGGGTCAGAAGAACCAACTAGAGTGGACAGAAACAACGCAGAACCACAACTCTCCACTCAAATTCATCACAACAATAAGTACACTACATTTGAGGACAACACATGAAGAAAGTGTAAGGTGTCAAAGTAGCAGTAACACGGAGTAACATTGGTGACATACAGTATAAAAGTAATTAGAGTTAAAAGTAAGTGTTGTAACTACTGACAGGACAGAAGACTGTTTTAGAGGACGGAGAATATTAGTGACTGAGATTATTCACACTACAGACATTGAATTAGCTGGACTGGACCCTTGGTTACAAATGAGAAAACACCCCAAAGCAATTTGGGTAACTTTAGGAATAATAATAGTTACGGTTACCCTGATGTGCCTACTTATTGAGAATTCTGAGAGAAACGGCGATGGTAAAGTCTATTTAACAAACTCAAGCCACATGCATTTAACTAGAATAAAGAGAAGAGACAGCATGATAAAAAGGCATAACACTAATCTCAATAGATGTGCAGGGAAATTGGGAATGTGCCCTATCATTAGACATTGCTGATAATATAACAGACATACACAACCTCTTGTGTTGTGTATGCCATGTCATGTTCTCGTGCTGGGTAACATTGCCCCTAAATAATGTCACAGCAGCAGAAGCAAATGCAGACAACACGTCTTGTATTATACCGATAACCACCATGGCCATCTTACAGATATCAGCATAATACAAACAAACAGGGAGGCCAAACCCAGCAGTCCCTGAGTGTAATTATTACAATAATCTATGTTTTGATGCGCCAGGGAGCTATTGTTCCCCATTGCCTGTTAAGAAATATGAAGACAATTCTACTTATATTGGCAAAAAGGAGACACTTGCGTTGTGCAAGATCAAAGGGAAAATGGGGAACCTGACTTAGGATGGTCTGAGTGCACCACTTACGTTCGTATAACCAATCGTTCAAAAGGTAGGTCACCTAAATGTAGTATAGATGGTAATTATTTTCCAAATGATGGTAGTTGTCCGTTCATAGAACTATCGTCAACAAACACAGTAAATTATTAAATGTTAAGACAGACTGACAACATAGAACGGAAAACGGACTGGGACGACCCGACTTCTGACAGAGTTCAAAATTCCGGTGACTATCATTTTGAATGTTTAGATCATGATATGGAAGACATAATGTAAATCTTTAGAGAAATGTCAAGCATGTATATTTAAGTAGGTTGCAAATTTTTTTTTATGCTTTTGTGTCAGGGGTCTATCCCCATAAAGACAGCTGTAGTGTCCTCTGTGTGCATTAGAGTGCTAGTGGTGATGTTTAAAAACCCAGGTGGGAGAGACAATATCTGATGAAATTTACCTAATGCATAGCTTATTAGTATTGTTTTGAATTGTAGGATTAAAATATTTAGGTTGTCATAGAATGACAAAAGGGGGAAATTGTAATGGGAAAATCATATTTTAATTATATGTATTAATTCTATTTGATTCTTGTAGTAAGTGTGTAACGTAGGCCTTAGAAGTTTGAACTTAGTTGTCGAAGCTTAGAGACACAAGGCCGAGAACAGAATAGAAACAACCTGATTGTAGTTGTCCCTGAATAAATGATAAGGTATGAACATCTAGTCTGGGGCAGATAAAGAGTCATGAGTTTGAATGTAGGAACTTCACGTACGGGGCGTTGATTATGTTAACAGAGATGTTTGTGTATAAAATAGGTCAGCTAGAGAAAGAGATCACCTTTCTCTATGCTGCAACTGTTTGCTGTATGAGACTGGTCCTTCTGCAGAAGTTTAAAATAAAACCTTTGTTACTTTGCTCTTACCCAGTGTATGGATTACTTGTCTTTATATTGGTTTCAGAATTTCCACCACACTATGCATGTGTGTGTGTGTGTGTGTGTGGGCGTCTTTGGCCAAGGTCATAACTGTCCAACCTTTATGAATTTCTGCCACATGAAAAGAAGCTGTTGTCATGGCAACATTTCTATATGACTTTATAACACGAAAACATTCCCACAGGCTGAAAATTCACAGTTCATAAATATTAGACTTGTTCGTTCTTGTTTTCCCATCACCTGAAATGAGATGGAGAAAAAGAATCCATAAAAAATATTTGATTCACACTCTAAAGATTAAGTAGTGTTTAAATAGTGTATCACATCTAAGCACAGAAGAAGAGAAGAAGAGACCAACATGACTGTTAATTAAGCTGTACTGTTAATTAGCCTCAGGCAAAATTAAGTCTAAATGTTATGGCACATGAATTATGATACAGATTACTATCCTGAGATTTTTTTTTTGTGTGTAACACCATAGTGTCAAAAGCATTTAGTCATCCAGAGTACAGTCTACCAGCAAGATATTTTAGACAGTGCTTTCAATGTTAACATACATGTTTCAACTGTCAGTATTAAGAATCCTATCAAGATTTTTTTTTTGCTTAACTACATTTTAAAACCCATACAAAAGACCTGAAATTACCCCCAAGTGATCTGAAGGTTGGAAACAGAAGATCTCTAATCGTATCTCTGATATGCAGGCATGCATCATCCACTCCATAATCAGCCCCTCTCCCCAATCCTGGTCAGATATAGTATCTTATAAGAGAATTGATTCTCACATTTTCCCTTTTTAGAAAACTTATTGTATTAGATTTAATTTGTGTTATTTTTTACTCTTATGCCTCTTTTCCACTGCATAGTACGGCACAACACGGTTCAGTTCAACTCACTTCGGTTCGGTTCGGCTCGGTTTGTGCTTCCACTGCAATGTAGTAACGCTTTAGAGTGGGCGGGATTATTCACGCGTCGTTTTAGTCGCGGCGCCGCTACTGCCGTGACGTCATCGTAAACGCGCCACAAACAAACACACAACAGTGGAGCATATCGACGGCATGGTGTTCTTCATTCTCGGCATGTGGATGTTTTTAACAGCGAGACGAAGGAGTTTGTTTCAAAAGCGGCTGATGGCAGCCAAAGAAAATTTTTGGTTAATACAAAAAGGTGCGTCTGATCCTTCTCTGGCTGTTTCTAAATATAGCGGTTCTGTTGTGTCTCGTGTCGCAAGTTCAGTGACGCAGTAATGGCGCAGTAATTTTCTCCGGCCAATCAGTGACCAGCAGAGTTTACACGTCACGTTTTGGTAACTGTTCGGCGCGCTTGGAACCTCGGCTGAGGTGATACTAAAAAAAGGACCAGGTACCAGGTACTGTTCCCAGTGGAAAACCCCCCAAAAGTGAGTAGAACTGAACCGTGTCGTGCCGTACTATGCAGTGGAAAAGCGCCATTAAGGCCTTGTTCACATGGGCGTTAAAATCGACCGTTTTTCTGCCGTTCGTAGCGTCCGGTGACCGCGGATGAAGCGCAGAGGGTTTTCTACACATAGGAGTCAATGACGGTGTTCACACGGGCTTTGGTGACGTGCGTTTGTCTGACTGCGCGTTTATACGGTGTTAAAAAAACGTTGCATGCAGCTTTTTCTTGGCGTTCAAATCCCAACGAACGCAAGGAAACCGTGTCTAGTTCGTTTTCTCCGCGTCCATTTTACGCTTCGGAGGACCGGATATATCCCATGATCCTACATGCTATACATAAGGAAATGCGGAAAAAAGGCAAAAATAAAATGCTTAAAAAATAAAACTAGCGCGGAAATGTTTGCATTTCTTCATAAACCGCAAAAAACTTCCTTTAATCCGACGTTGTGCAGTCAGAGGGTGAACCCAGTAGTGACAGCGTTTTTTTTTCTCTCCCTACGGCACCGTATTATTTTTAAAAATATTTTTACATATTATTTAAATATAATAAATTAATTAAAAAAAATTAAAACAATAAGATTAATGTCTAATATTGCAAAATGGTCCATATTAAAAGGAGGCACCTCAAATAAAATGACAGGGGCTTTCATATCCAGTTCCCGACACACTGCCCCCCACAGGTTAAACACACAAACTACAATTTGGGCTGCAGGCTGTAGTTAGACAGAGACAAACGAACGCCAGTGTAGAAATCAATCGAGCACCACTACAAAACGCAACGTAAACGTATAGGACGTTCTGAGCTCGTTCGTTTATCCAAAAATTTAACGCCCGTATGAACAAGGCCTAAAGGCTGCTGGGTATTCTTAAACAAGCCCAATCTGGCAACCTGGACATGTCTGTTTTCCTCACCCAAGAATATTGCAGCCTGATTCCTGCCCTATTATAAGTTGTAATAAGATCAATTCTATATTAACTACTGTATATCCAAGTGAGGATTAAGAATATCCAAATTATCTGATTGAAAGTCATATACATTTTTGTAAGTGCCAGGCAAGAACACTTAGAAAAACAAAAGGGATTGCCTAAATTGTTGGAATAACATAACATTTATTCAAGATTCAAGATTCAAAGAACTTTATTAATCCCAAAGGGAAATTGCTTATGCTCGGTTACAGGTGCTCACAGTTGTTAACTAAGGAAGGTAATAAAGGTAATAAATAATAATACAAAAAAATAAATAAATAAAATAAAATGGGTAAGTATTAGTGTCCTGTTGTCTACCAGTCAGTGAAAAAATCCACATACATGTGTGTATGAGTTACAGAGAAGAGTTGTAAAGTTTTATGGCCGTTGGGAGAAAGGATCTCCTGTGACGCTCGGTGGAACACTTGATAGTAATCAGTCTCTGGCTGAAACTGCTCCTCTGTTCAGCCAAAACACTGTATAGCGGGTGAGAAGGATTGTTCACAATGGATTGTACTTTGGACAGAATCCTCCTCTTTGCTACTACATCCACCGAGTCAAGCTCCATGCCTAGCACAGATCCGGCCTTTTTAATTGACTTGCCCAGTTTGTTCTTATCAGACACCTTAATGTTACCACCCCAACAGACCACAGCGTAAAAAATGACACTCGCCACAACGGTCTCATAGAACATCCGTAGAATGGTATTACAGACGTTAAAAGACCTGAGCCTTCGAAGAAAGTACAATCGACTCTGGCCTTTCTTGTAGAGTGCCGTTGTGTTGAGTGACCAGTCAAGTTTGTTGTCCAGATAAACTCCCAGATATTTGTAATCGGAGACAATGTCCACTATCTCCCCCTTGACAGATATAGGAGTCACAGGGGTCTTGCTTCTCCTAAAGTCTACCACCATCTCCTTTGTTTTCCTGATGTTGAGTTGTAGGTGATTACGCTCACACCAGGAAACAAAGTCATCCACAACAGACTGGTACTCCGAGGTGTCATCCTCCTCTATACACCCAACAACCACAGAGTCGTCAGAGAACTTCTGCAGGTGGCATGACTCTGAGTTATATCTAAAGTCGGATGTATAGAGGGTGAAAAGAAACGGAGATAGTACCGTCCCCTGGGGAGCTCCAGTGCTGCAGATCAAAGTCTCTGACACACAGTTCTTTAGTCGGACATACTGGGGGCGACAGGTCAGGTAGTCCATGATCCAGGAAACCAAGCGGGTGTCAATGTTTATGTTCCTTAATTTCTCCCCCAGTACTGCTGGTTGGATGGTGTTGAAGGCACTGGAGAAGTCAAAGAACATCATCCTTACGGAGGTCCTAGGCTTGTCAAGGTGAGAGTAGGTGCGATGTAGTAGGTGTATTATGGCGTCATCAACACCCATGAACGGCTGATAGGCAAACTGAAAAGGGTCCAGAGAGGTAGGGTGTGTTGATTGATTCACAATGTTAAATCCTGCACTAAGTAACATGCAAGAAAACATTCCATCTTAAAAATTGCTGGTAGAATGTCATCACCACAGAGAGTATGCAGTAGATGTGTTTGTGGCTAACGAGGTGGAACTGTGGCTTAGTGGTTAGCACTGTTGCCTTGCACCTCCAGGGTCCCGGTTCAATTCCTGTCTCAGGTCTGTGTGCTTGGAGATTACATGGTGGGTTTCCTCCAAGTGCTCCGGGTTCCTCCCATAGTCCACATGCAGATTAGGCCAACTGGCGTTCCCAAATTGCAAGTAGAGGTGCCCTACGATGGATTGGCACCCTGTCCAGGAAGTACCCCGCCTCGTGCCCTAAGATTTGATGTAATATACAGTCGTGAATAGATTGGGCCCCTGCTCAACCTGTCCCTAGGAACAAGTCACCACTGAGGCATAAGTGAAATCACCACACTTAAGTGGAGTATCTCCTCCCTGTGGGAGAGAAGTGAAACCTGAGGGTCACACACTATCAGGTGAGGAGTTCATCAGGGTAATGGCTCTCTCACTGAGACCAGCTTTGTGGGGGATTTAGCAGCTCAGTTCCTTGACGTACTTCCTCCTTAACTTACCCCTGTGTTTAAACTACATACTGTATAATGCCTTGTTGCATCTGTGAGCATGTCTGGGCATCAGATGCTGAGATGTCCCCATAGCTGTCTGCATACTTAATTATATATAATAAGACTGGGTCCACTAGGGGGCAGCGTTAAACTTGATTAAAAAACATAAAGAAAGACATTTCTACATGAAAGTATTGTGTTTCACAGTAATAGAAAAAGATAAGGGTTGCTATTAAAATATTTGATTTGTTTATGGTGACCCTAAACCTCTTTTGTAGATTGTAGTAGGGAGAACGGAGGCAAATAGTAAAGGTATCATAAGCTGAATGAATTGTGATGATACTGTATGAATAACTTACATTATTCAATATATTTACTGTCTATTTGTCTGTATATCTATTACTCAAAACATTCATTCATTCATTCATTCATTCATTTTCTATACCGCTTAATCCTGTGTTCAGGGTCGCGGGGGACCTGGAGCCTATCCCAGGAGACTTCGGGCACTAGGCGGGGTACACCCTGGACAGGGTGCCAATCCATCGCAGGGCACACACACATACACACACTCACACACCCAATCACACACTACGGGCAATTTAGGAACGCCAATTAGCCTAACCTGCATATCTTTGGACTGTGGGAGGAAACCGGAGTACCCGGAGGAAACCCACCAAGCACGGGGAGAACATGCAAACTCCATGCACACAGAGACGGGAATCGAGCCTGGCCGGGGAATCGAACCCAGACCCTGGAGGTGCAAGGCGACAGTGCTAACCACTACACCACTGCGCCGCCTTACTCAAAACAAAGTAAAATAAAAATTTTTGCTGTACTGTGTATTGCATCAACACCATCTCTTTTCTTTAGGAGAAATAATTTGTGTTGCATCTGAGCTCCTAGCTTAAGAGTAGCCTGTTGAAAAACAATCAATCAGTTATTCTATTCCTTGCGTTTGGGCAGTGATGGTTTAGGCGGTTGAGGCTTGGGGTTGCTGGGGAGTGCGTCAGGTATTCAAACCCTGTCACTGCTTGGTCACCACTTAAGCAAGGGCCTCAACCATCAAATGTATATCCAGCCACTGAGATTCAATGCCAGTCCCAAGCCCCAGCAAAATTGGGTAGGTTGCGACAGGAAGGGTATCCAGCATAAAACCTGTGCCAAATTGTGCAAACAGTATGATTAGTTGTGGCGACCCTTGGAATAAAAATCATGCATGCAGGCCCCAACCTGAACACTCCTTACTCAAGCAATCTGCAATTTTAGTGCACAGCACCAACATGACAAATGCATTATTTAGATTTTGTGTTGACTTCTCTTAGCAGAATTACAGTTTGTGTACATACAGTACAGTACAGCTATCCAGAACTATAAACCAGCTTGAATGCTTTTTTTTTTTTTTTAAAGGTGTAGACTGGAGCAGCATTGTTCTAGCTTGGGGTGGTGCTATTTTTCAGACCCAGGAGAAATGTAAACAGAAGCTTTAAATGAAGAATTTGGGATGTTGCGTTACACTATTGCAAAGTACAATTTTATATGAAATTGTTCTTAATTGGATAATTTGCAATAAAGTGATTATTATCTATCTTGCAACATTACTAAATATTACAACCTTATTCTTTAAGTTAAACTATTATTTAATCTTTTCATAGTTAAATGTTATTTATTTAATTATGGGATTAACAAAGTGTGTATCTTGGTGTTTATTGCCTGACCGTCACAGATCTATTCTTGTCCTATGTTCCTGTTGCTACATATTTTGTGATGTAAATAAATAAATAGATAAATAAGCAGAAGGTGATTACAGTAAGTGTTGAGAGCTCTTCTTTTACAAACAGATGGGGTGCTGCATACTCTTTATAGCACATGCAGAGAATCACCATGGAGAGGCCAAATTAAAAATAACACCTCCGGCAGCAGAACCCGTATCAGTCTCAGGATGCATGCCAAAGTAGCAACGGTTTCCATGGCAGCACACTTTGCTAAGGAGTCAGAGTTTTTAAGAGCCTTTTTTTTCTACTTCTCCTTTTTTATGTTAATAAAGTTCTCCAAAAAATATTCACAAATGTTCTCGATTACATAAGAACAGACATCATCAGTGATTGTAGTGCTTTCATGGCAGTGTGATTCGTACTGTTCATAACGTTGACATCAAAACTAATCATGTTAACCAGTATGCAATGCAGTACGCAGTACACAAATCCACAGGTAGTATTTTGGTTTGTACCTGTACATGACCTAAAATCTTCTTTTACTTAACATAAAATCAAAAACCAGTTTGACAGTAAAATGAAATTTTAGCTGTTTTCAGAATTTTTTTTGTTATTTTTTTAATCGAACAAACAATGGCAAACAGCTAGGGTACATACAGTATTTTTTCTTTTGGAGTCACAATTGTAATTAAAGAGCACAAATGTCTAAATATTATGTCAAATTGTATGCATATTTCAGTGTAAATCTTGTGTGATTGTGCAAAACACTATAACTCCATGCCCAGCAAATTGGAACAAGGAAAAAAAGTGTTGGGTTTTATTGCGCACCTTTTTAAGTACTAAGATTGTTGAAGATAATTAGAATAAAAAACAACCCAAAGTCTACAGATTACAGCATCATCAGCCTTCACCTTCACCAGTTTCAGTTTCAATTCTGTAGCTGAATCATACAAGTGCATATGCATCCATGATCTCATAGGGTAATAATAAAGTTTATGAAAAATTTAATTAAATTGCTTTGTCACATGCACTTTTACTGCTTACAGTAGGTAGCAAGCTGGGGTCAGTCCTCAAGGTCAGCCAGGATACAGCGCCGGATCAGATGAGGGTTAAGGGCATTCCTCAAGATCTCAACAGTGGCAGCTTGGCAGCGCCGGGGCTTCTTAAGGGGCATAAACCCCTTTGTTAAGCATGTAATATTGTGTTTACACAACAGCAATATCGCATTGTGTTCCATTTTACTGACTATATCACAGATAATAAATAAGGCATACCTGTAGTCCATGAATAGCGGGGTAACTGCTATGACTGTAGAGTGTAAATGTCCTTTTTCTTGTCTTCAAAATTTTTTAAAACTCCATTCAATACACTTTAACATGAGCTGCTACTTTGCCAAACTGGTTGTTTTGCTTCATTGATGATGTGACAAAGAAAAGCGATGGAATTGGCTTCTCATGACATGTATACAGTACATCTCAGTATTTGTCTGTGTAATATGAAAATTCCTTATTGTTCTTCCCTGCATTCAAATCCTATAAAACGTACATGTGGTACCTTTGTTACAGATCACATTGTGTGCCAAAGGAAAATAATTTTCCAGAATGAGTAAAAGTAAAGTCTGAAAATGTGCATCTTGCTGTCTTGTGTTTTATAGTACAATATCGCAGTCTGCACAGTATTCTGGGGCAAAAAAAATATACTTTTAGTATATTACAGTATTAGTATGTAATATTAATATGTTGTAACCAAAAGTTTTTTTTGTTGTTGTTGATGAAATTAGACAAAAACATTGAGTGTAACATTTGGCTTTATCTACAGTACAGTATATGTCTATAAAACTGGCAAGCTAGTGGGCCGTGTGACAGCAAAGGAGTTAAGGTGCACATTGTCCTTGTAAGATGAGTGAATTAGACAAAAAGTGTTCACAGTTGGAATACAGGGTGCATGGATACAGACCTTCTGAGGAAAGCATGCAGTGCTTGTAAATCATCCCAGTGCACAAACACAATAGCGCCTAATGTTTGTTCAAATAGTGAAAACTTCACACTGATTGGTGAGCAATGAATCCAGTGAAAAGGATTTTAGGAAAGAAAAGAATCTTCTTTTTATCATTGAAGGAAGTTTATGGTTCTTAGTTTTTGTGTGTGTGTGTGTGTGTGTGTGTGTGTGTGTCTTATATTTAATAATTAACAAATCCGAAAGTTTGTAAACGTAAATCTTATACAGATAGCGGCGCGGTGGTGTAGTGGTTAGCACTGTCGCCTTGCACCTCCAGGGTCTGGGTTCGATTCCCCGGCCTGGCTCGATTCCCGTCTCTGTGTGCATGGAGTTTGCATGTTCTCCCCGTGCTTGGTGGGTTTCCTCCGGGTACTCCGGTTTCCTCCCACAGTCTAAAGACATGCAGATTAGGCTAATTGGCGTTCCCAAATTGCCCGTAGTGTGTGAGTGTGTGTGTGTGTGTGTGCCCTGCGATGGATTGGCCCCCTGTCCAGGGTGTACCCCGCCTAGTGCCCGAAGTCTCCTGGGATAGGCTCCAGGTCCCCCGCGACCCTGAACACAGGATTAAGCGGTATAGAAAATGAATGAATGAATCTTAAATGAATGAATGAATCTGAAAAAGTATTAGCCTCCTTCCATTTCTAAGGCTTTGGGACTCCAGCGAACCATGGTGAGAGCTGTTATCCACAAATGGAGAAAACTTTGGAGCAGTAGTGAATCTTCCCAGGAGTGGCCAGGCTACCATAATTACTCCAAGAGCACAACAACAACTATCCAGGAGCTCATGACAGAACACAGAAAAACATCTAAAGAACAATAGGCCTCGTTTAGCCTGAGTTAAAGTTAGTGTTCATGCTTCAACAATAAGAAAGAGAGAGACTGGGCAAAAAGTCCATTCATGGGAGATTTTCAAGGCAAAAGTCACTGCTGACCAAACAGAACACAAAAGTCTCTGCTTATATTTGCCCCAAAGACTTCTTGATTATCCCCAAGACTTTTGAGTTAAAGTTAAACTTTTTGGACAGTGTTTGTCTCGTTACAGTTCGAGTAAAATGAACACAGTATTTCATGAAAAGAACATCACACCAAGTCAAACATGCTGGTGGTAGTGTGATGGTGGGATACTGACCTCAAGTGGCAAAAACAGGTATTGCATCCCAGAAAAAAAACTACCGCCTACGAATATACATATCTATGCTTTTTAATAAATAACATTTAATTTTAATAACAATTTTTTTTATATTTCTCTTAAAAGCCGTCTTGTTTTAAAAACTCTAAATCAAAAAATAAATGTCATACTATTACTTTCACTTTAAACAGTGAACCTTAAAATCTTTTTACATTTCCTAATATAAAACGCACATTCGTCACAGGCTTGCCGCGATATATTTATCCAAAGGTTTAGCAACAGTCTTAAATAATAAAGATTATAAAATAATACACGGGATAAAATATGTTACTACCAGTCTGTCTACACGTTAAAGCATGATGTAATGTATAAGATACACAATTCTATCATCATTATGATGTGTCGAAAGTCCTGTTACCAATATATGTTTGAAGCAAGTGATGAGCCTAGTTAGCTTTCCGTTCCACCTTAAAAGATACAACTGTAACAGTATTAAGATGTGCCGGTAGATGGCGCCAAAACGCTGTAAAAATCTGAATTTTTTTATTTAAAACCCAAATATGACAAATGCATGTGAAATAAGTTTTATGAATTGTATACATTCTTGTTATTAAATTGATTTGTTATTCATGTTATTATTGGACTATGGAACTGGGTTAGAATCCTACAGCTTTCTACTGATCAATATTATATTAAATATATTTTCATGTGCAATTGTCTGATCTTTTCCATCCATCAATCAAGGAAACTGTAGTCCAACTAGGGACCATAAAGGCTAATGGTGATGGTGCGAGGACACAGTGCGTTACACCTTTTTTATACTTCATATTTTAATAATACATTACACCTAGTTTTATAAATTTTTAAACACGAAGAGTTAATGACATTAAACACTCACTCACTCACTCACTAAATCACTCATGGTATATATAACTTTATCCTATATTCAGTGTCACCGGGGGCCTGGAGCCTGTCCAGGGCACGAGGTGTGGTACACCCTGGTCAGGGTGCCAATTTATTTGTATATGTGGCACACAGGGGCGGCGCGGTGGTGTAGTGGTTAGCACTGTCGCCTTGCACCTCCAGGGTCTGGGTTCGATTCCCCGGCCAGGCTCGATTCCCGTCTCTGTGTGCATGGAGTTTGCATGTTCTCCCCGTGCTTGGTGGGTTTCCTCCGGGTACTCCGGTTTCCTCCCACAGTCCAAAGATATGCTCATTGGCGTTCCTAAATTGCCCGTAGTGTGTGATTGGGTGTGTGAGTGTGTGTATGTGTGTGTGCCCTGCGATGGATTGGCACCCTGTCCAGGGTGTACCCCGCCTAGTGCCCGAAGTCTCCTGGGATAGGCTCCAGGTCCCCCGTGACCCTGAACACAGAATTAAGCGGTATAGAAAATGAATGAATGTGGCACACACACACACACACACTCATCCTTTGGACTTTGGAAGTAAAACGGAGTAACGGAGTAACTCCACGCACACATTTTTTAAAATACATAACATTTTAATAATAATTACATCTAGTTTGATAAATTTTTTTAATACTAGGAGATAATGACATTAAACTAAAAGAGCAATTTATCTATAATTGAAGGTAAATTCAGGATTAATACAATAATTCCTGCAAAAAAATCCTAAATATTGAGTATTTATGAAATACAAAATAAACGGATTGTATTTGCATTTGTGCAATTTTTAAATGAAACACAGAACAAAAAGATTTAATTTCCATTTCAATGCAAATAACTTTGTGTGATTTTTTTCTTCTTCTTTTTTTACTCTTTTGCCCTCTAGAGGTCAGATACGGTAAGTGCATGATATTTTAAGGTGGAACGGAAAATAAGAAGCTGGTAAATAAGAGGCTAACTTCAGCCTCGCCTAGCAGTAAGTTTACTGTATTTACTGTTAAACGCAATATGTTATTTTTACTACGTTGTTTAATTATAAACAGACTCGTGGTATTTGTAGAGACCACATGTTAGATAGCTTAAATTTAACGCATTAATGCTATTAGTTAAGTTAGCTCGTGCCAGGCTCGTGCTAGTGATGGTTAGCTAAAGTGAGCTTTAACTTTTATTAATATTGTCCACTTCTTATAAACGCATTATGTCATTACATTGCTTGTAGTATTTATATTTGCACATATATTGCACGTTCATATGCACTGTCATCCTGTGTGTGTGTGTGTGTGTATACACATCTCCAAGCAGATGGTGTGTTCTCAAATTTTAAACTAAATATGTCAAATGCATTCACTTCTCAAGTGTACAATGACCACAGGATATTATTTATTATCTTAAAACTGACGTGTGTGTGTGTGTGTGTGTATCAGTGTTGCCAGCTTATTTCAGGGGAAAGTCGTGTGCATGCTCAAATGTCACTAGAAGTCGCCGAATGATGTCATACTAACATGCATATTTATTTGCACACACGAGGCTGTAAAACTGGTCAAACGTCTGATCCTTGAAAATCGACGTCGCCGACTTGCGGAAGAAAGAGACGCGCATCTGTCTGTGTAAACTGTACACACAATCATCCACCAACACCACTTGCACATTACAGGAACTCAGCTGGGAGTTATCCCCCCCCCCCCCCCCCCCCGTACTGTCCTGACCTCGCTCCAAATCATTTCCACATTAAAGGAGTTCCTGGGAGGCCAGCTTTTCAGACGTGAAGCAGGCAGCCCAATGATGAGAAAACGTTCTACCTCGATGGTCTCCAAGCATGGGTGACACGCTGGGTCAAGCGCATTAGTGTAGCCAGGGATTACATAGAGAAATAACTGTGTTCTGTTATTCTATCCAATCAAAATCCTGGTATGACTTGAACATTCCTTCATAGATATAAGAAACAAACTATGTATTTTATAATGTTAATAAAGTACAATGATTTCTGTAAAGAAGAGAAACAATATTAAGCTGTTAATATTGTACTGGGCAATTGGGCAATTATACCTAAAGGAAATTGAATAACTTGCTTTTGTTACCGTAAATGAAGCCAGGATTAGAGTTTAATGTGAAGGTGAAACAATCAGCAGTCAGTGGTTGTTGATTGGCAGTTGGCAGAGTTGATTCTGATCAGTGATTGGTTCTCTAATCATTGGTTGGTTTTTGGGAACGATTCGGAGCAATGATTGGTTCCTGGGAGCGATCAGTTGTTGCTTGTTAGTAGGGATTCTGGTTATAAGATGAGATAAAGAGACAGTAAACTTAACACACACGCACAAAAAAAAAAAGCCTTTGTATGTCCAAGAGCTCCGTCGTCTTGGAACATCATTGGCTGCTGGAATCGTTATTGGTTGGTTGTTGGGAGTGATTTCTTTTCGATAGTTGTTTGCTGGTAGCGATTCCAATTGGTGAATGTTTGTTGGGAGCGATTCTGATCAGTGATTGGTTGCTGAGGGCCATTCAGATTAGTGCTCAGTAGTGATGGGAAGTTTGGATAATTTTAATGACTCGTTCTTTAAATCTCATTCGTCAAAATGAACGGATCTTTTTTGAGTCATTTAGTTCATTTCGTTCTTTTGATCAGAAATACGTAAAGTAAAATGTTGCACTTTCAATAAACAGACCCCCAGCACATGTACATACACAAATTCTGGCTCTAGTTCCAGTAATGAAAATATTACGATGCAGCTAGGGAACTATTGTGATAAACAGAATGAGCAGCTCACCTCTCATATCTTCTGGTCTGAGTCGTACATTCTTTTGTCCCATTACATACTGTATTTCTGATGTGTTTAGCATTTCTTTTTGTTTTCCTTCTGTTTCCAGCTGAAATATGAGGAAAACTAAAGGGAAAGCGAGCTCTACGGAGAAAGAATTTGTATTTGAGTTCAAGGCAGGAAGAAATCACTGTGTCCTCAAAGTGCCTCTACAGTTTCCCGTTCAAGGCAACGTGAACGATCTGCACGGGAGACTCATGCTGCTCCACAACATGCCCTGCTTCGTAGATAAGGGTAAGAAGTCGCTCTTCCAGTACTCAACAGTCATAAAAAAGTATAACCTCTCATCGGAATTTTTGATACCTCAAGTTTTTATGCTGCATGCAGGCAAGTCAGTGTCAAAAGTATCGGCCCCCTGCATGTACCCAAGTCGAAATTCAGTGATATTTCGGCTTTAAAAAAAATTAGAGATTAATTTTGGATTGCTCTTCAATCTAATTTTAAACTGCTTATATAATGTGTTAAAGGGTTCTGTACCCAGTTCCAGTTATTTCAAATCTCCTTAGTTGTTTTCTTTGCTTGATGCAGCCCAATAATTTGACGGTTCTGAAATAGCGACTTTTTTCCCCTTTGTGTTCCCTTTGTGTTTTTTTTTCACATTTATTATAAATATTTTGGTAAGCTGCAAAGAAAAGTCATACTGTATTTAGCTACACACTTGTGGTTTGTTCCAGACTTAAAGAACAAACTTATTGCGTTCATTGAGAGAGAAACGTTAGACGATTACGACCGGGAAGCTGAAGCAGCTCTACAGAGGATCACTAATGGAGAAGTTGACATTAATAAACTGAGCAACCTGTGGGCCAAGGCCTACACCGAGGTAAGAGCAATACAAATGCTGTGAAATACTGTGTATATAGTGTGCTGGATCTTCAGTTATATTATTTAATTCAAATCATATTGTCATGGTATAAAGCGATCGGTATCTACTGTACTAGTCATTGACTGCAGCATGCTGTACCTGGGTCGAATTCTCAATAGGTCAGAAGGTGGCAGCTTTGCAAGTTTTACCAACTGGAGGCCAAATCACATTATTGGTGCAGATTTTGTTTCTTTTATGTTAAACATACAGAAAATGTGTTTGTGCCAAAGCTACGTCTGAAGTTTATGCAACATGGAAGTGATTGATCTTGCTTTCCTAAAAATGTCAAGTTGCTAACTTCAGCCGTTTTGAAGAGATGATTTTATATATGCCCCAAAAATGGCCATTTTTCAGTGTTTTCCATGTCTTGCAGTGTCCGTAACCACATCAAATGCATATTGCCATATCTTAACAATTATGTTTTTTAGAATAATACATATTTTTCAGGTTTATGTCTTTTCGTGTGAATTCTAAATCGGCCAAGTTTCATCTGAATGACAGTTAAGACCGTTGAAAGATTTGAATTAAAAAACGTAACTGACGCTACGTACATCAAAGGGCGTGAAACTGTATTTAACAAATGTGTTTCTTTTTAACTGTTAAAAATCTAAATGTGCAGCAAACCTGAAGCCTGGACCTGGAGTTAAGAAGCATTAAGTATTATGAAAATGGTGCTATATGATCCTATCTGAAATTTCACTTTTTAGTGAATTTAGTTAGAATGTTTTGTCAGCAATATATGTTCTCAGCTAGCAGCTAACACGCAGGGATTTGTAAACGGATGCCCCTCATATTTAGACTAGTAGATGTGCCTACAACTTAGTTCGCATGGAATTTTATTGCATACTCATACAATAAGTGCATTTTAAAAAATGTACTGCGCCATCTGTTGAATTTTGTAATGAACTACAATTTTTACATGTTAGCGTGAAGTGCGCGGAATGAAGGTGTGAGAATGCTTTATTAAGTAGATTTCAATCACAGACTCATACTGTAAGTGCGTATTAAAAAATGTACAGAGCCATCTGTTGAATTTTGAGATGAACTAATGACTTTTTCAAGGTTGATATTTTTTTAAGATATGAGGCCGTTTACCATAAAAATTTAAAAGTAGCATATCTTCTCTTCCCGTTTGTGATAAAACGAACTCTGTACAATATGCTACAGTACCTCAAACTCGGCCAAATACACCTGGGACCTCATTAAAATTCGTTAAGTACTTTTTACATTATGCATGCACAAACAAACAAACAAACAAACAAAAATTCCGAAAACCATCATGATGTGTTCTATTACTCATCTTACCTCACCACAAATGATTCTTCTGCAAATATCTTCAATGTACAGACATGCCAACTTTACAGTTTTATTATATGTATAGATTTTACCGTCTTGCATCCAGGCAGTACTGTAAACGTGACACCCATTGGACATGTCCAGTCTTTGCGAAAAGTCAAGGCCCTAATATTAAATAAGGAAAATGTAAAAAGCAGAACATGTCAGCTGTTCGCGGGCAAAATAAAACATGACATTAATGTCCCTATGCATTTAGATTTAGTAAATGATTTAGTATGTAGTTTTAAAATGATTTAACAGCCTCACTGAGTTCTCGTGTGGTGTTTGCTGTTAGACCACACTAGAACACGCCCGACCTGAGGAACCCAGCTGGGACGAGGACTTTGCTGATGTGTATCACGAACTGATCCACTCTTCGGCCTCAGAGACATTACTTAACCTGGAACACAATTACTACGTCAGCGTGTCCGAGCTCATCAGTGAGAGAGACATGGAGCTCAAGAAACTCCAGGAGAGGTTAGTAGTCCGTAAAGTACTAAAAAAAAAAATAAAAATACTGGTGGCTGGGATCCTGTTTTTTTGGTGTTTCTTAAGATTATGGCTGTAACTTACCTCTCAGTACTAATAGAGGTGGGATTGGTTTCCTCAAATTTGAAAGAATTTGAAAGGCTTGTTGAGGACATGATTCAGAGGTTAGAAAGCTAGATTGTCCCCCTTATATGTCCTCAGCTGTAAATGAATTTCATTGGACAGGTTTGTGCTGTTGTAACAAACGTTTCACTGTGTGTTTATCCGGTGCTCTGAAATTTTCTCACATGTTTAAAAAGAGAGGTTATTTTTCACGTTTTTGTTAACGTTGTTGTTTTTTTTCCCCCCACATATAGGCAGGCAGTGGAAATGGACAAAGTCATGCAGGAGCTGGGGAAGACCTTGAGCGATCAGGACGTTAATACAGTAGCAGCGCAGCACTTTGACGCTCAGCAAGTAAGGCCACTAGACTGAAGTGAACCATCACTCATCATCGTCTATACCGCTAGGGTCGCACGGGGAGTCAATCCCAGGAGACTTAAGGGACAAGGCAGGGTACACGCTGGACGGAGTGCCAATCATTCAAAGGGCACACACATACACACAGTCGTGGGCAATTTTGGGGAACGGCAATTAGCCTAATCCAGAGTACCCGGAGGAAACCCACCAAGCACAGGGAGTACATGCAAACTCCACACACACAGAGACGGGAGTCGAACCTAAGCCCGTAAACCATCACTTTCCTTTTTTTTATTTTCATTGATAGTAAAGATGATTTGAAAAAACAGAAAATGTCACCCAAACTTACTGACATAATATACAAATAAAGGAGTAATCAGCTTTCTAATATTGATGCTTCTTCTTCTTCTTCTTTGTCTTTCGGCTGTTCCCTTTCAGGGGTCGCCACAGCGAATCATCTGCCTCCATCTAACCCTATCCTCTGCATCCTCTTCTCTCACACCAACTAACTTCATGTCCTCTCTCACTGCATCCATAAATCTCCTCTTTGGTCTTCCTCTAGCCCTCCTGCATGGCAGTTCCAGCCTCAGCATCCTTCTACCGATATATTCATCATCTCTCCTCTGAACATGTCCAAACCACCTCAATCTGGCCTCTCTGACTTTATCTCCAAAACATCTAACATGGGTTGTCCATCTGGTGAACTGATTCTTGATCCTATCCATCCTTGTCACTCCCAAAGTGAACCTCAACATCTTCAGCTCTGCTACCTCTAGCTCTGCCTCCTGTCTTTGCTTCAGTTCCACTGTCTCTAAGCCGTAGAGCATTGCTGGTCTCACCACTGTCCTGTACACCTTTCCTTTCATTCTCGCTGATACTCTTTTATCGCACAACACACCTGACACTTTTCTCCACCCATTCCAACCTGCCTGTACTCGTCTCTTCACCTCCCTTGAACACTCTCCGTTGCTCTCGACCGTTGACCCTAAGTACTTAAAATCCTGCACCTTCTTTACCTCTGCTCCCTGTAGCCTCACCGTTCCTCTTGGGTCCCTCTCATTCACACACATGTATTCCGTCTTGCTGCGGCTAACCTTCATTCCTCTACTTTCCAGAGCGTACCTCCACCTCTCCAAATTTTCCTCCACCTGTTCCCTGCTCTCGCTACAAAGCACAATGTCATCTGCAAATATCATAGTCCATGGAGACTCCTGTCTAACTTCATCTGTCATCCTGTCCATCACTAGAGCAAACAAAAAGGGGCTTAGAGCCGATCCTTGAGGCAGACCCACATCCACCTTGAACTCTTCTGTCAGACCTACAGCACATCTTACCACTGTCTTACAACTCTCATACATGTCCTGCACCACTCTAACATACTTCTCTGCCACTCCAGACTTCCTCATACAACACCACAGCTCCTCTCTCGGCACCCTGTCGTACGCTTTCTCTAAATCTTTCTAATATTGATGCTAACAGTAGAATACATGCTCAAGGGGTCAATGCTGTAGGCTGTAAATAGAGGGGGTGGAGAAAACAAAAAGCAAATAATAATTAACATCTAGACTATTAGAAGATGGAGATGGGTGCTTTTTTTGTACTTCCAGTTAATTTCATGCATTTATTTGAATTTTACCCAACTAATCATCAGCTCCAAACCTTTAAAGAAAAGGATTGATTAAAGTTTTGTAATAATACATTTTGCATTGACATAAACTAATAATATACAAGAAGTCCTTGAAAAAAGGAATTAGACTTTTATTTATACACTAATATACAGTACATTTTGTACAGTGTGGTAATACAGTAGTTGTCGTGTCTGGTGTTTAGGTTCTGGAGAACAAGTGGGCCAATGAGCTGAAGCAGGTAACCGGTATCCAGAAACAAGAGTACCAGGAGTGGGTGGTTAAACTACACCAGGACCTTCGCAAACCAAACAACAGCACCATCACGTAAGTGAAGTTCAGGATGACCCGAGAACGGAAGGAGATACACCAAGAGAAACTGTGAGGATATTAAAGTGTGATATTTGTGGTTGCATTGCAGTGAGGAGATTAAGGTACAGCCTGGGCAGCTGAGCGAGGCCGGTGAGTCGGGGACCAGAGTGTTCGAGGAGCATCGGCAGCTGGAGGAGAGCTTCACCATTCATTTAGGTATTCAAAACCTAATAATAGGAATGAACATAATCGTAAACTCTATCTCCAAATCTATAAACCTAGCTGGTTCTATTTAAAAGCAATACTTAAAATTGTCATTTAAACCACAGACTTCAATTATAAGGAAAAGGCAGCGACCGTTGCCATATCCAAACGTTTACACTCTGCAGATGTGTCCATGCTGAATCGCTACATCACTGGTTTACCCATCATGTCGTTTTCCATCTCTGTGCCAAACCTTCCAGGGGCTCAGCTGAAGACGATGCACAACCTGCGGCTGGTGCGGGCCAACGTGTTGGACTTCTGCAAGCACAGACGTCACGGCAGCGGTGGCAGCGTCAAGCTGCGTCGGCTTCAGACGGCGTTCTCGCTCTACTCGTCCTCTCTCTGTGGTCTCGTCCTGCTCGTCGATAACAGAGTGAACTCCTACAGCGGCATAAAGAGAGGCACGGCTCCTCACTCTACCACGTCACTACACATGAACCCTTTCACACAGCCAAGTGTTTATATATATATATATACTGCAGTAGTTGTTTTTTAGCTTAACATATGTGCCTTAACCTCGGTTCTTTGTTCCCGTTAATGCAGATTTTGCCACCGTGTCTCAGGAGTGCACAGATTTCCATTTCCCTCGGCTTTTCGAGCAGCTGGAGGTGGTCCAGCAGGTGGTGCTCTACGCACGGGCTCAGCGCAGCAGCAAGCAGAGAGAACAGCCGGGTGAGTGACACAGCAACTGTGTGTGTGTGAGAGTGTGTGTAGGCGTGTGTGGGTGTGTAGTGGATTCCCCCCTTTTCCAGAGCACCCACCTCTGCATTGCACCATGAAGTATCCAACTTCACGGGCTCCGCAGGGAAGTGTTGCGTTTCCTTTGCCTGGTGCCAGCAAGAATGAAATACTATCCAGCTCTTTTCTGGACGTCTAAAGATTTCGCCAGAATTCTGAGCACCCTGTTAGTCACTTTTGACTTTTGATCAAATGGATTTACTGTTGACGTATGGACTTCGAAAGATGATAGATGCATTCAAGCATGAATTTATATGCATATACACGTTTTGTTTACGCATTCAGTTCTTAGTTATAAATCAAAAAAGGAGTAAAACACAACAAGGTGAACTGGTACAGGAGAACTAACCCAGTCAGCACTTTTGTTCTGCAGAAATGCCCAGAAATGGGAGCAACGATGAAAAAAGCAAGAACATAGAGCGAAACCCTTCTAACATCCTTCCCGGTAAATTTGTTCCTCAAAACTCATTTTACTCACACCTTAATCACTTTAGACATAACTTCATAATCTGAGATGTTGATTTATGTATTTTTCCCTCCCCCTGCAGGCGAATTCTATATCACTCGTCATTCCAACCTGTCCGAAGTTCACATAATGTTCCATCTGTGCGTGGACGATAACGTGCGCTCGGCAAACCTCACGGCACGAGACCCGGCCATCATGGGCCTGCGCAACATCCTGAAAGTGTGCTGCACGCACGACATCACCACCATCACCATCCCGCTGCTGCTCGTGCACGACATGTCTGAGGTATGACTGCAAGCATCCTGGGATACACTAGTCGTTATGACGTCACAACTGAGTTGCCAGTTTATTAGATACAATTTTCATATAGTGTAAATTAACATTTTAGATGATATTCTGCTTTCGCTTAGTGAATGCTGACTACAGGTCAGACCAGTTTAAGTTTCTACCAAAGGTTCCGTTCACAATTAATGCTTGAACAGGAGGGTCACATGGTGGCTCAACAGGTAATCTTGATGCATTTTAGTCCAAGACCCTGTGTTACTGTCTGAATAGAACTTCTGGTGTTTGTCCCCCATCTTTCATGCTAGATTACGAACTGACTGATTAAACTGTTAAGGCCGATTCATTCATTAAGGGAAAAAAAGCTGTCCAAACCTATGTGAAAAAAAAGTCATGAATGAACTGTACTTTTTTTGAAGACTGAGTTGCTTTTCACTTTCCACACCCAGGCTTGATTACTACCAGACCTGTTGAATCAAGAAATCGCTTAATTTGTATGATGACATGGATCATTTAAGTGTGACAAATATGCAAAAAAAACAAAACAAAAAAAAAACAGGAAGCAAAGGTATAGTAAGGGACACCAGATAGAAATGGTACACCAGAATAGTGTACCATTTAATTAGGTACTAGGATAATAATAGGGTTATATTTATGAAATAAATCTTTAAAAGAATGAGTGCGATGCTTGTATTTGACGTCCAGAGCTCTGACTCTGAGTGAATAAGTGACGTTAATTATTTATTTGTTTCTGGCAACGAAGCTAACAATTCACAGTGAATATTAAGCAAATGCATGTGAAAAAGCCTGACTGTTGCTCGAGCTACGTGACCACTTAAAGCACAGAATAATTACTTTAAAAATGCATGCGCTCTTTTCCAGTCACCTGTAAACAATCTATTTTCCTCCCAAGACCTATTTTCCCAATGAAATGAAAACCACATGGAGGTCTATGAAACATCGTTCCTTGTCCTGTGAGCTCTATTAAGCTTAATAAATTACGTACATTTACACAATTAGCTGCAGAAACTCTGCTACAGAAGTCATGCTGATTCACGATCAGAAATCCAGAGCCAGGCTAACTACGGCTTCATTGCTTATCCGCACACACACACGCACACACACAGGTCATAGTGTCTCAGATTCCCCATCGACAATAACACAGCTGGAGAAAAAAAAAATGAACACCAGCAAGGTCGTGTCTGATTTATTGTTGCTCACATACCAAGCCTGTGTGAAATAGTTACCATTAATCTGACTTTAATTTTATCTCAGCTGTTCTGATATACCGGGAAGGCTAGAATGTCCTTTTCAAATCTTTCAGTAGGATTTCTGTTTTGTTACCTTGAGGAACAAAAGAAGAATTAAAGCTCAAAATGGGAAACTTGTATCAGATATTAATTCCAGCTTTGTTGTGTTTTATGTCCTAAAGTGATGAGCCATATAGCATTGACAGGCCTCCGGACGCTGTTCTCTGAGGTGATATATACGAGGTGATGTCAAAAAGTTTTGTAACAGGCCACCAGGTGGCAGCACAAGGCTGCACTCACAATCACAGGGAGCACTGACCTTCATAAGTCAGCGTGCCAAAAGACATCATCCTGTGTACGGCTGTGCAACTGTTGCTATTCTGAAAATGTGACAAACATTGTGCAACTTGTGCATGATGGTCGTCGGAGATCAATCAACAACATTGCTTCCATTTGTCGGTGTGTCATAAGGAACAATCCTCACGTGTGAATTTGGACATGCGCCGTGTCGCTGCCAAGTTCGTCTCGAAAAAAGGCGAGGCAGGTCTTCAGCTCGTCTTCAGTGCATGCTCATTGTCTTTTTTTGACATTTGCGGCATTGTGCATCAAGAATTTGTCCTCAGTAGCGAATTATACTGCCAGGTTTTGAGGCATCTGAGGGTGGACATGTGACGAAACCAACTGGATATGGACCTTTTTCTTTTTTCCTTTTTAGTATTAAAATGTTGTTGTTTTTTTGAAGTGTTCAGTTTTCATTTGGAGCCTCCTTCCTTATGACGCTAGTTGAGAAGAAGGCAAGAGCACAGTGCTGGGAATCATGATGACAAAATCCAGATTCTGGATGCCCATTGAGATGGCTTGATAATAAGAAATTCCGGCTCCTTATAGAACAAAGCATGCTCAGACAGGGCAAAACCAGTGGTGTGGAGAACCACAGCCATTTACTGTACATTAAGCCTGTATCTCATTAAGTCTTTAGAACATTGTACAGTGTTCATTCTCAATGCTGTATCCTGATCTGCTCACATGTCTCCAACATGAACATCTGAGATATGAGACCTTATGAACTATTTCCAACCTGCATTTCTGCAGGGGTGATAGCGTTCCGGCACCACGCCGGATTTCCGGCATACTGTGGCTGCGGGGGAAAAAAATCAGGTTCGCGGATATTGATCTGTCATTTCTCTAGATCTGAGATGCGCAGGTGATAGAGAAGGAACAACCAATCAGCAGTAGTGTGTGGATGTCTGTGATTGGCTGGTTTTGTGGCTGTTTTTTTTTAATACCGGACAAAGTTGAGCGAGCGCGCACAGAAAATAAATGTTGCACGCGCATGCAGGCAGAGTCGCGCGTGCGCAGAGAACATGTTGAGCGAGCAGGGATCGCTCAGAATTGTGGCAGGAATTAATTGCTGAGCTTGACCTGTCATTTACTATCGCCCACCCACTCGTCACTTCATGTAAGAAATTAGCGGAGGATAATCAATTAGTTAATCAATTCCTGTGTACGTTGGAGTACTATTATTGCCACGTTTGGGTCGCCGCCATTTTTTTTAAAACGCTCCCTATAACTCAGGCCACCGCTTGTGACGTCACGGATTCTCGCGACTAGACCAGCAGAGTTTAGGGGCCGGTTCGGTGCTTATTTTACGGCACTGGCACCAATTGTTTTCTGTGGAAAAGCGCGGTACTGGTTCCAAAATTGGGAAACGTTGTTATGCGCTAAAATGCCCGCCTGCCATGGATTCCCCCCCCCCCTACATAATCGCTATCAAAGATTATATTAGAAACTAAATTCATAGGTTTATTATTATCAAATA
The DNA here is from genome assembly GCA_030522415.1 of Channallabes apus. Lineage (NCBI taxonomy): Eukaryota > Metazoa > Chordata > Actinopteri > Siluriformes > Clariidae > Channallabes > Channallabes apus. The sequence goes on from CM060113.1 coordinate 39,046,367, forward strand.
TGATATTACAATTATAATAGACCCTAGGCAGGTGCAGGCGTCAAGACCATTAATACAAATTCTTGTATAATGTTTATTTTGTGGCACATTTACTTTTCAGGGCTTTGAACATGAATATGCGAAAAATGCGAAATAAACATTAATATATATTTTAAAAATATTGTTTATGATGAAAGATTAGACGAAACTAAGTTTATTATAAAATAAAGAATATATAAGTATACATGTTGTATAGTATATGAGAAAAATATTAATATTTATATTTTTTCATGTGGTCATATTGCTTATTTTATTGTATTGTCTCATGCAATTTTTAATTTGTATACCATTAACCTATGAATTTATGTTCTAATATAATCTTTGATAGCGATTATGTAGGGGGGGGGGGCAATCCATGGCAGGGGGCATTTTAGCGCATAACACCGGCACGGAACCTGCACGGGAACCAGAGCAGTGGAAAAGGGGTATTACTGACCTGTCTTGGTATGGCTGTAGCATCTGTAGCATTTACGTCCAGTGATTGTACTAAGATGGGCTAATAATGTCAATCTAGACACGGAACATATTGAGAAGAAAATGCTGTGTTTTCTTGAATAATACTGGGGGCATAATGCAAATATGAAAATATCTAAAAAGAGCCACTTGACAATAATGATGATCAGGGTTATACATCGGCTGTTTATATATTTGGGCCCAGGGGCCAACAAGTTATGTGTTAAAAGTGCGCCGCATACATAGTACCCCCACCACCCTACTCACCTCGGGGGCAAGGAAAAAAAGTTCAGGCTCAGGGATTTTTTCCACCATCAGCCCTGTTTCTGACAAACAAAAAGGGAAATTATATACTGTATAAAAGCTCTAATTCATGATGATCTTAGTATTTAGCGACATATCAGTTAACTTAGCTCTTATTAAGAGCAAAAGAACGCATGGTTAGGCATTAGTGGTTAGACTAGTTCATGCAAGAAATGCAGTTGTGAATGTGAGTGGTCGTGCGTGTTGCTATATGCTGCCATGTCATCTCATCCCAGGGTGTATTTCCAGAGGTAGTCACCCTGACCAGCATTAATTAATGAATAAAATGTCCTTTTAATTTTGAGTAAAGCTCAGAGAAATCAATTCAGTGACCATTAGTGTGTGCATGGCACATCAGGACAACTGTTAAATTAAAATGATATTTAAGACGTTTCTTCATCACTGGATATGTATCTCATAGTGTTAATGTCATTCTGTACTGTAGCGTCATCAAAATAGATGCAACGAAAGTGAAGACAACAGATGCTAATTCGTTTGGAGCGTTTCTCCTCTGGATTTTGCTAAGACCATCATTTGGTTCAGAGTTTAACCTTCTCTCTCCATAAATTTGAAGTCAAGTCCTTGTTCTCTCACGTTAGCTTGGGTCGACTAAATTTAGTCACTTACTTCAGCACATAAAGCCAAACGGATGTCTCATCTCTTTCTGCAGTATATAGCACACGGTTTTGCTGTTTTTATTCTAAAACACAGTTTTGTCCTGTAATTTAGACTTTTTAAGTGACCCAGAATAGATTTGGCTGAAAAGTTAACATTCCCTGATCCCAGTCCAGCTGACCACAGACTGCTCGTAAGGAATACATTTACATTTACGGCATTTGGCCCTCCATCCAGAACGACTTTTGTGTTGAGTGAGTGTTAAGGGCTCAACGGTGGCAACTTTGGTGATGCTGGGGTTTGAATCAGTAGTGCTACATCTAAGCTACTCCTGCGTTGTTGTTTATTTTTTTGTTTGTTTGTTTGTTTGTTTTTTCGTCCAGATGCAGCATAGACGTCAGTGAAAAAATAAGGAAAAGCACGCTGTTGAGTTGTTTAGCACTCCTTTATTTAAAAAACACATACTTGGATATTTAATGTCTTGTTGTTTGTTTAATATAACTCAACATTTTTGATATTTTATGTACCATGCATTAGTTTTTCTTTTACTGATAAAAAAAACCTTTATTGCTTTATTGTTTTTTTGTGTGTAAAAATATATATTATGCATGTCTATATATAAAAGGCTTTTATGTGTATATAATTATAATTTTTTTTAAAAAGGCATAAGAAACATCTACATTTATAAATATATAGCTTGATCAGTTTGTCCAGACATGATGGTGGCAAGGGGGGCATGAGGAAGGAACGTAGAGGGGAACAAGACTCATCCTCATTTGGGATTTCCAGAGAACGAATACATGTCAAATAAACACTTACTATACTGTCAAGACCTTGCACTGTCCGCATACCTCAGCTCATCGACACTCGTGATTGGTTGGCGCTCTCTGTGATCAAGTCATCCTGCTTTCCCAGAGAGCACAGCCAGTTTCCCTCCTTTGTTTTCCACCCTTGCATATCTGAGGTGTCCTTGACGTTTGAACTCAATCTCCAAAAGACCTGACGAACACTTTTCTGTTGTCCTACTCTTAATTGTCTACGTTACTCTTTTAGATTCTAGTGACTCCTGCATTTTATGGGTTCATGCATATGCAGTTATTTCTCATTTTTACATAACATGCAATTGCGAATACGGACTGATACAAAATGAGTAAACATGTACTGTACAGCTGTATGCTGCTAATTCTAGTTTAATCAAATAGAAAACCAGGCTTTAATAGGTGTTATAAATATTGCTACATTTTTGAGCACTGCTTTTTGCCTAGATTCTTGTCACCTGGATAAATTTAATATAAACTATATCATCACACACTTTCCCTTTGTGCAGGAGATGACCATCCCCTGGTGCCTGAAGCGAGCTGAGTTGGTGTTTAAATGCGTGAAAGGTGAGTAAGCATAGAGCAAGAGGAGGATCTGCTGACTTTAGAGAACTCGCTGCCGACTACGTGATTACTCACGGGAATAAGAGCTTCAGCTAGAAACTTCCAGCCTCGTTCGTACGCTTCTTGTGGGTTTTTCGCAGCAAATATGCAAGTGTTAATAAGTGTTAATATTTCTGAATATAATCTTTAAATCCCAGTTTGCTTTCTGTGTAACCAGATTAGATAAAGAGCCGAGAAGTAATACTGAATTTAATTTTGCAGTCTAGTATTAAAACCTTAAAATCCTCTACTTCGCTCCTGCACTTAGGTTAGAATATCAATAATTTTCTGCAGTAAAAACGCTATGCATGCTGGACAAAGAAATGCCGCATTAATTATCATTTACAGTATGCATGCAGCCTTCACTTTACTAACTACTTGATCAGACTACTAGGAGGTTTCATTGCAACTACGACAACCCCAGTTCTAAAAAAAAAAACAGATGGAACAGTATGGAAATTGTATGGCATAACAACACCGTTTCTGTTAATAACACTTTATAAGCATTTGGGCACTAATTACACCATATGGTCAAGTCGAGCTTCTTCCATTATGCAGATCATCAACTGCGGAATTGTTCGGGGTCTTCGTTGCCACATTTTGCATTTGATAACGCGTCTCACACTCTCAGCTGATGCAGGCAGGCCAGTGTAGCACCCTTGGTCTATATTTAGCAGCCATGCAGAATCTAGTTTGGGATTGTCCTGCTGGAAAACACAGGGATGTCTCTGAAAAAGATTGTGTTTGGATGGCAGTATGTTGCTCAAAAAAGAACGTATTTTTCTGCATTTTAGGTGCCCTCACAGATATGAAGTTCACCCATGCCATGGGCACTGGCACACCTGCATACCCTGACTAATGTTGGCTTTTGGCCCTGACACTGATTACAGCTTGGCTGGTCGTTTTTAACTTTGACCCAGATAGCATGACGGTTGTTGTTTCCAAAAACTATTTAAAGTTTGACTCGTATGACAACAAAGCACGTTTCCAGTGTAGCACTGTCCATCTCCGATGAGACAGAGTCCAGAGAAGTCTTTGATGCTTCTGGACAGTGTTGAGGAACGGCTCCCTTTAACCTTACGTTGTATTTGTAAACGAAGCAACAAATGGTGTTAATGGACATAAAGGTTTACCAAAGTGTTCCCACATCGTGGGCAGTGGTGGCTCAGTCGGTTAAGGCTGTGGGTTACTGGGTTACTGATCGGAAGGTCGGGGGTTCGAACCCCAGCATCGCCAAGTTGCCACTGTTGAGCCCTTGAGCAAGGCCCTTAACCCTATCTGCTCCAGGGGCGCTGCTCCGTAAGCTGGCTGACCCTGCACTCTGACCCCAGTTTCCTAATTGGGATATGTGAAAAATTGAGCAATTTCCCTCTGGGATTAATAAAGTTCTATAAAATTAAAAAAATTAAATTAAAAAATCTCCACTGCAGAAGCATGATGGTTTGTAAGGCCGCGATGTCTGAGGAATTAGAGATCACGCGTGTTCAGTAGCAGTTTTTCGGCTTCTTCATGTGTTAAGATATGACGGGTTTCGTTGAATGATATAGTGTACTAACTTTGGGGAACGTTATCCTGAAAGCAGTTGATAATTTACTGCCGTATCTGTTGGCAAATCGCGAGTCTCGCCCCATCCTTGCTCTGGAACGGCCAGGCCTTTCTGTGAAACTTTATTGAATAAATGAATGAGTAACGGAATTAATGTAAGAAGGAATGGATGGATCTCTCCTTCTTCCAGTTGCACGTTCCTGCAGTTAATTAACAAACCGTTCATGTGGGAGTAGCGGTATGCTTCAGCTCATGCAGACACAGGTCAGGAGAACTTGTTTGAGAATTTGTTTTTCAACTCGAAGCAGGTGGTGTTGTTCTTTCTTTCTTCTTTTGTCTCCTCGAGCTTCATATTTGATTTGCCGCAGGTTTTACACCAGATTCCCTTCCTGATCCAACCCTCCCCGTTTTATTCGGACTTGGGACCAGCACTGAGAGTGCATCTGAGAGTGTTGGTCAGTTTAAACTGGTCTGGCTGTTCTTCCATGACAGAACTGGCACTCAATCGATTTTGTTTTTGATCCATTGATTGCGTAAAGAACCAAATACTGTTGTTTGTGGAAACCCCCAGAAATTTCAGAATTTCTGGCACCAACGACCATGTCACAGATCCAAGGTTACATTTTTCTGATGTTTTATGTGAACATTAACTAAAACCCTTGCCCTTGTGTCTGCATGGTTTTATGCATTGTGCCCTACCACGTTATTGGCCAATACTGTATGGATTGCATAATTGCATTATTGTGCAGACGATCTATATTTTGTGTTTAAGGCCAGTATTTACTCATCTAATAATTTACACCACAAAATTTTCTTACTTTAATCTACTAAATCCCACCTTTTGTGAAAATATCAAAAGAAGTTATTTTAGTCATTTTTGCTTCAAAACCATCAGCTATTACAACTTATCACACTGTTGCACAGAGTAAGTGAAATGTTAAAAAGTGTTATTTAGTTAAATACTGTAAAATTTAAATTATATAAGTTTAGCATTTTCTGTCTAAAACGTTCATGAAGAATTGATTGAACAAGAGATTAAACGGCTATGAATCACTTGGTACATTCGTAAAGCTGTTAAATTTATACGTTTATATTTCAAGAACATTTTAATCTAATTGTACGTAGCATTATGTAACAGCAATCTGAAAATTAGTGCTTCATCTTTTTCCCTGGTGAGACCAGAAAATCTGTGATTTTGTTTTGTAGATGGAGCTGAGTGTCAGTGACCTTTTAATCCTATAACTGTTACAGCTTTAACTAAGAAATGAAACGATGTCTTTGTAAAAGAAGAGCGTGTACCTCAGATCATTACAGGCTCTGAGACATACAGGTTCAGTACTACCAGAGAACGTGTCTCCTTCTATTCTCTTAACACAACGAGCATCAAGTACCAGCCGGGTAAAGCTGCACCCTGGTCATGATTAGAATTATGATACTAGCTGTGAGATGTTATTTATTAGAATATTTTGAATAAAACTTGATAACATATATATTTTTTTATTTCCAGTATTTTTATTTGTATGTATTCAATTTAATTGAAAAAAATAAATACATATAGACGTTTCAACTACTGTAATTAGTTCAGTGGGGAACAAAAGTTGGATGAAAAACAATAATAGTAAAGGTCCTTCTCCATGATTCTGCCGTTGTGTTGTGTTTGGATCATGTTGTTTTGTTTGTGTTTGCAGGCTTCATGATGGAAATGGCCTCATGGGACGGAGGCATCTCCCGGACCGTCCAGTTCCTCGTCCCTCAGGTATGAACTTGGAAGCTCTCAAAGCAAACAAGTCTTCTCATTTTTACTCCCCCCTCCCCTTAATTATAGCAGTGTCTAGTGCACTGACCCATTCCCTTCAGTTCATTCACTTGACACTGATGAAAAGAAATTCGGCACTAATCTCATCTCCGGCTTTAGTGCAACCTTTTCCTGCATGTCCTATGCTTTATTAAGCACCAGCTGCCACCATTTCTGTGATAACCTGGGAGAACCCGTAGCGTGTTCCCTCTCGCTGACAGGCTAACAGGATAAAACAAGCATCAAAGGGATCTTTGACATTTGCAACTGGCAGGTTTACACCACGTCCTTTATCAAAATAGCACCGTCTAAAACTCACTGTCCATTAAAAAAAAAAAAAAAAAAAAAAAAAAAAAATATATATATATATATATATATATATATATATATATACACAGTGGAGAAAATAATTATTTGTTCCCCTGCAGTTTTTGTAAGTTTGCCCACTTACAATCAAACGAAGGGTCTATAATGTTTAGGGTAAAGAAAAGAGACACAATGCACATAATACAAACGTCATAAATTTATTTGTATTTCAATGAAAAAAAAGGATTTGATCCCCAAGCAAAACATGCCATAGTACTTGGTGGGGGAAAAAAACCTTGGTGGCAAGCACAGAGGTAAGACGTTTCTTGTAGTTGGTTACCAGGTTTGCAGACATCTTAGGAGGGATTGTGGTCCACTCTTCTTTACAGATCTTTTCTAAATCCTTAAGCTTCCCTTCCTGTCGCTTGGCTACTCAAAGTTTCAGCTCCCTCCATAAATATTATATAGGATTAAGGTCTGGACGCTGGCTAGGCCACTCCTAGCTATCTTAATTTGATTCTTCTGTTTGGAGTCATTGTCATACTGGAAGATCCATCCACGACCCATCTTCAGGAGGTTCTCATCCAAAATTTTGTACATTGGCCCCTCAATGCGGCAAAGTCGATCTGTACCTTTCGCAGAGAAACAGCCCCAAAGCACGATGTTTTCACCTGCATGCTTGACTGTAGGTATGGTGTTCCCAGGGTCATAGTCAGCATTTATCTTCCTCCAAAAATGGCCAAGTCGAGTTGATGCCAAAGACCTCAATTGACCTCTCATCTGACCACAGCACTTTCTCCCAATCCTTCTCTGTTCATTGGCAAACTTCAGACAGACCTATACATGTGCCTTCTTGAGGAGGAAAACCTTGCAGTGCTGAAGGATTTCAATCCATATCAGCATATTGTGCTACCATTGGTTTGTTTGGTGACTGTGGTCAAGATCAATCACAAGATCCTACCATGTAATTCTGGACAGATCCCTTTTCTCGTGATCATCATTACCTGATGAGGTAAACTCTTGCCTGGAGCTCCAGACTGAGGGCAAATGATGGTCACTTTGAATTTCTTCCATTTACAAATAATCTCTCCAACAGTTTCCTCCTTCTCACCAAACTTCTAGCTGATGGTCTTGTAGCCCACTCCAGCCTTGTGCAGGTCTACCGTCTTGTCCCTGACGTCCTTTGGTCTTGCCCCTGGTGCTGAGGTTTGAATGGAAGATAGAGATTCTGTGGACAGGTGGCTTTTATACATATAACCAGTTTTTCTTAGGAGAGTATTCTTAAATCAATCAGTGTTCCACATGAGCACATAATCAGTATGTGTGAGCCAGAATTATTGTTAATTGGTGGAGGATCAAATACTTAATTTACTCACTAAATGCAAATAAATTTCTAAGATTTATATAATGTGTTTTATTTGTGGATTTGTTGTTGACAAATCCAAAATACTTGCATTCAGAACAAATATCAATATTTAGGTATTAATTTTTCAGCAAGCTATTCAGTTTTAACCCAATGCCAATTTATATTATATTACGAGGGGCGTTCAAGTCAAACCAGGATTTATGATAAAATATCTAGTGAATTCAGTTAAATTTTATTGGTACAGCACTTTTTATCATTGTCGCAAAGCAGCTTCACACAATCACTTGAAACCGATTGACATTTACAGAACTTCAACTGTGATTTTAAAGGACGCCGTACATGCGTGAATTACGATCCTGTGGATGGGAGCCCACTCTAGTCGTTCCCATTAACTTTCAGCGAGTAGAACGTCTGATCCTTAAAAATCTACGGATAACTACTTACCCACTTGCAGAAAAGATGCATCTGTCTGTGGGAACTGTACACAATCATTCACCAACACCGCTTGCACATTACAGGAATTCGGCTGGGAGTTATTGACACATCCCCAGTATAGTTCTGACCTCGCTCCATTTTAACATGTTTAGGCCATTAAAGGAGTTCCTGGGAGGCCAGCGTTTTTAAATGTGAATCAGACAGACTTTCTACCTTGATGGTATCCACCACTAATGATACACTGGAATAAATGCGTTAGTGTAGCCGTGGGGTTACATTACTCATTTTCTGACATGCATTGTTTTCTTTTGTTCTTTGCATTCCCAGTGATTGAGTATAGTAAGCACGTTGACTTTGCAACTTCTGCTTTATTTGACAGACTATATCAGAGGAAATGTTCTACCAGCTGAGCAACATGCTGCCTCAGATCTTCCGAGTCTCCTCCACCCTCACCCTCACATCGAAACGCTGAGCACAGACACACAAAGCACCAAGAAGGATCTCTCAGTTCACCTTGCAGCTTGGATGAGCTGCTGTGAGTTGGAGTTTTTAGGAAATGTGAAATGTGATCATATTGGACAGAATGCGAACATGGACTTTATGTAAATCCTTTTTTTCCCCCTATTCTGCTTCAGCTGTATTATATCTGTGTAATCTTATTAAATCGTATTCCAGATGCGTGGAAAATGTGTGTTTTAGTGGACAAGAATGCCACAGCTGTGATTATTGAGGACTTCCTCTCAGCTCGGTGTATTCTAAACAACTGGTGTGTGTTAGCAAACTCTGCAATGACCTCCGGATATAGTAGCAGTCCAAGTATTTAGACACGTGGTGGAAAATGGATCCCTGGGACATCTACAGTACAGTAGGGGGGCATGTGTTTAACATGGTTTCATTACATTTTAGAACTGAATCAGTAAATTTTGAAGGATCTGATTTGTTCCTTGGTGCCGAACTAACAGCTATGAAATTACATTAAGGTATTAACGTCCAAGTTGCCCTGTAGTTCCCAGTAGCGAGGATTTTATTAAAATGGCTACCAAAAAAAGTGTAACAGTGATTTAACAAACATGATGCATAGATGCAACTCTGAAATCAGACTAATAGACTTTTGTATGGAGAAGACCGCTTGTACAGTATTTAAAATTTTTTATCTAATATTGTAATGCAGACATAAAAAAAGAAAAAAGTACATTTACAGTATAGCAACTTCCCCAGTGGAAGTGCAGTGTCATTCTGTTATTCAGTAATGACCGACACGTTTGTGCTTTTAGATAGAGATGTTCCGATACCATTTTTCCCCTCCCGATACCGATTACGATTCTTGGGCTCAGGGTATCGGCCGATACCGAGTACTGATCCGATACCTGGGTGTGTATCTGTACAGTGTATGTGTGTGTATATATATATATATATATATATATATATATATATATATATATATATATCATTTCTTTTTTTAAGTAAAATAGTACTAGCCCTGTGTAACGGGTTCGGCCCTAAGTGCACGGGCGACACCATGAAACACGGACACGAGGCGAGGTCTTACAGGAAAAAGGGTAATTTATTTAGAAAAATGGGTAATGAAAGGGTTAAAGGCTCTCTGCGGCCTTTTCCACTTTGGCGGCAGGGATGCGAAGGCGGGCTCTACGCGGAAGTGAAGGTGCCGCGGGAGCTCGTGCAGCTCAAAGGCAAGCAAATCAAAGGCGCCCCCATTTTTTAAAGTCTCTTGGGCGCATCACATCGCCCTGCTCTTGTGCCACTGTCTCTCATAAAGTCCACCGCGTCGCAAAGTCCAGCTTCCCAACAGTCAGACCCCGAGCTACACACCCCGCTGTGTTTTATAGCGCCGGGATCATTAGCGGCGATAGCTCATGGGCCGTTGCCTGATTCTGCGGCCCTGCTCTTTCAAATACCTGCAGTAAAGGGGGGGAGGCCGCCTAACTAGTGAGCTTCGGAGGAACGATATCAAATTGGGCGCACGCCCATCACAGGCGCATGCCGTGACACTCTGTAAGTAAGCTAAGCTAGCAAAGCTAGCGGGCATAAATAGGTTATGTTTAGGAAAATGGTATCGGATCGGTACATGGACTCAAACACTCGCCGATTCCGATGTCAGATTTTTTTGTGGTATCGGCAGCATTTCCGATACCAGTATCGGAATCGGAACAACCCTACTTTTAGACCAGCTCTTTTTTTTTGTGGTTCAGGTAATTAACTTTTTGTCCCCTTAGGGGTCTTAAAAACTTGATCTGGAAATGAAAAGAAAGCTTTTAGCCACTATTGAAGATTATGACTCAGAAATGAACTAATTCCTGTCATGAATGTCAGTATTGCAAGGCAAGACTCTACATACAGTACAGAACAAGTAGTAAGTGCTTCAGTCACGTTAATCCATCTTTCAAATTCTAATTTTCTAATTTTATTTATTTATTTACGATATGCAGTGAAATGCTTAAAGTGTAGTAATGTCTTAAAGTTTCAGAGTGTAGTCATGAAATATCACAAATATCACAACTCAGTCTTTTTGTCGATTCATGACCGTAATGTTATATCATCATTACATCATGGGTGTTCATGTCCTGTCTCCCGTTTGCTGATATATAATTAATAATAATAAATGTTATTGAGTTCACCTGGCATTAATGATATTCTGTTAATGACACGGCTGAAAATTATCCCTGAAAAGCTCCCTGAAAATTTAATATGGTTCCTTTATAAACATCTAATTTTCTTTATAAACATCATAACACTCACTAGTGTGGACACATGGGATTAATGCATTTTAGACCCTTTCAAAAACTGTTTATTATTTCTTTGTTTGTTTTTTCATTTTATCCAGACCCTAAAATCTAAATATTTTTAATTCTTCTCAAAATGTTGATTATTGTTTGTTATGATTTACTGGGGAAATAATGCACAATTCAAAGACTTTAATTTTTTGGTTGTATTCATTTTGTCAATGTAAGCATATTTAATTTGAAACAATAAATATATATATTTTTTAATATAAATTTTAATTAAGATAAAATATTGGATAATATTAAATAGAAAAAAATAAATGTTCTGATTAGCAAAATGCTGCTTTTCATTTTTGTGATACTGAATTTTTGGTTCCAGGGTCCGGGTTCGATTCCCCGGCCAGGCTCGATTCCCGTCTCTGTGTGCATGGAGTTTGCATGTTCTCCCCGTGCTAAACCAGAATCACCAGGAGAAGCTAAAATGAGATTTATTGTATTCAAATTCCCCTATTCACCTGTACTGTCTTGTTTGTATACTACAGATTCACAAGTCTGCCATTCATTCATTCATTCATTTTCTATACCGCTTAATCCTGTGTTCAGGGTCGCGGGGGACCTGGAGCCTATCCCAGGGGACTTCGGGCACTAGGCGGGGTACACCAATCCATCGCAGGGCACACACACATACACACACTCACACACCCAATCACACACTACGGGCAATTTAGGGACGCCAATTAGCCTAACCGGCATATCTTTGGACTGTGGGAGGAAACCGGAGTACCCGGAGGAAACCCACCAAGCACGGGGAGAACATGCAAACTCCATGCACACAGAGACGGGAATCGAGCCTAAGTCTGCCATTAGTGAAGTTAAAATTGAACCTAAGGTAATGTTTTTGTCAGCTCCTGGTTCAAGTGAAACTGCAATTCTTCAGTGTCCTTTTTTATAAGAACTTGTATGTGGGATAAGGATGACAAGCTTTTTTTTTTTTTTCCCTGTGCTGCATTGCAGTCAGTGACCTGCTGTATATTACTGTCCACCAGGTGGCGCAGTGTTAAAGCACCAGTAACTCGAGCTGAAAAAGTCCAAGTTGCTGATCTCATTTGTCAAGTGACTCTGACCATGTGAGACAGTAAATCACTAAGTGATTTAGCATGTGTTTTTATAATAGATGCCAATTAAAGGTCAGAAGTGCTCTCTGTAACGCACAGCCTGCTACTTGATTAGTCTCTTTTTAAAACCTGTAACCAATAACCATTAAAGTTGTTTTTTTATTTGCAATTAAAAACAAATGAATTAAAGACTTTTTCATTCTACAGGTATATCCTTAAGAACACTGATACTGTAACTTAACCTTGGTGTCTCATATGTAGGCATCATAACTACACTTCCTGGTTATTTGTTTTATGGCTATATGAAAATTGAACAAAATACCACCCTCTAATCCCTGGAAAGCATTTTATCCTGCCTTTTAGTGTTCTGTAGCAGTAATTAAAAACATTTTCCATTGACAGTAAAATGTTTTATTGGGCTGAGATGCATGTGCTTTGCAAAACAGCAGATAACCAAGAGGAAGCATGCTGGTCTACTAAAAATGCTTTTATATTAACTACTGTATGTCAGTTTTACATACCCGGGTTTTACAGCTAGTGCAACACAGTGATGATGAATTCCACAAATCAGAGGACACTTCAGTATAACTCCAGTTATAAACTAGGGGGGGAAATCACCTGGTCATTTAATTCAATTCAATTTTATTTATATAGCGCTTTTAACAATGGTCATTGTCTCAAAGCAGCTTCACAAAAATGAAAGAAATTTTTTTTTTTAGAAAAGAAAACCTGTCCAGTAGAGTAAGAGTGTCTACGAAAGCCTCTAATCCATGTTCTTCGTTAACGGGAGTGGACACCAAAGTGGTCGTCTACTGTTTCAAGGTTCTACCGTATGTGCTTTATGAGATGCTTTTCTGTTTACCACATTAGTAAAGAGTAGTTATTTGAGTTTCACTGACACTTTGGTGTTTTTGTGAGTGTGTTTTGCATATGTTTATTATGTTTATATGTTTATTCTGACAGCCAATCACATGACAATTGGGAATGCAGAAAATTATCAAGCTACGTATCAATAATTACAATCAAGCATTAGAATTGAGAAAAAAGGTAAAGAAGCTATTTAATGTCGTGGCATTTTTATTTCATGTCAGTTTCAGAGAATATCCTGACTGTTTCAAGCTGTCAACAAAGCTGTAATAATTCAAATAACCTCTCTTGAGCACAGTGTTTAACAGAAAAGAAACTCAGAACAGACAACATATTGATCATGGAGTTGTTATATAAGACATGATTCTGATGATTGATTTGAAGCTCTTGACCTGTATTTGAATAATTCCAAATAACACAAATAAGCAAGTGTACATGGGTCCCAAAGGCCAGTAAGTGTGTATGCATATTAACTAGGCATTATAAGTCCATATTTCAAATATTTCTGAAACAAATTGTACATGTACTTTATTACATAGGAAAATGTATGATGGAAATCTTTAAATTTCAATCTAGGTTCTGGCGTCTTTTGAAGGAAGCCGTTTGGGATATTGCTGAGAACGTCCTAAATCCTGTCTCCAAGTCCTCCAGTTTGTAAGGCTTTGCTTCATAAGAGAAATTCACATGGAGTGAGATCTGGACTTTTTTCATGCTATTCATGAGGTCGCATTGTCCCAGCCAAAGTTCTGAAAAATGCTGGTCTAACCACACACACACAGTAAGATCAAAATGGGGAGAAGTTCTTTAACCATTAATCATTGCCTAATTAATCTTTACCCACCCTGTAGAAGGGCGAGTTAAAGGGCAGAAAATGATTGAGAATGTTTACAGCAGTACAGCAGTCACGAAATAATAATAAAAGTACTTAAATCTGTACACACACTCCATGAACACCCTAAAAGCTAAAGAAATCATCCAGAACCTTCACAAGCTACTTTTATTATTATTTCATGAGAAAATAAGAAAACCACAACAAATGGAATGCAAAATTATTTCAGATTCCTGGTGAGATTTCATCGCACATCACTCAGAATAAAAGAGGAAGAAACTGAGATCCAGATTCTGCAACAAGCCTTCTCTCAGACCTCTCTCCTGTTTCACAGAGGCAAATGTAATCCAACAGCTGGTCCAGCTGAGCCAGAGCTTTCCATCTCCAGACACTGGGCCTCTTCTCATTTAGATGACGTGATGATGTACTCAGTTTAATCAGAGCTCATTAATGCTGGGTTCAGCCTGTCTGGTGAGTCATGAAGACTGTGAACCTTCTACTGCTGCTTATGCAAGCAAATGTTTTTCTTTCTCTCTAGCACAAGCTCTATATGTCTTATACATCAGAATGGGGGAAAATCAAAAATCCGATCTCAGTGACTTTGCCTGTGGCGTGGTTCTTCATGGCAGACAGGCTGGTTTAAGTATTTCAAAACTCCTGATCTCCTGGGATTTTCACACCCAAGAGTCTCCAGAGCTTGCACAGAAGGCCTGAGCCCACTGTAGTCTAAGATTCGTCTTACTGGCTGACGCAAGTGGAACCTGTTGTGGGCTTTTGCTGTTGTAAAACAGTTTGCAGCTTGCTATATACAGTAGTTATAAAGAGTTATTTGACTTACAACAGCCTTTTGGATTTAACCCAGTGAAAGAATGTGTCTCAACTTCCCAAACATACCGTTAAAAATTATATAGGCAACACAGTGGACTAGTTGCGTGCGCTATCAACAGACGCCTCCAGGGTTGAGGGTTCGAATCTCTGCTCTGCATTGTGTGTGTGTGTGGAGTTTGCACATTCTTGCATGCTTGGTGGGTTTCCTCTGGGTCCATTGTCCAAAGACATGCGGTTAGTGTGTATATATGTGTATTTGCCCTGCGTTTTGCACCTTATCTATGGTGTACCCTGCTGCATGCCTAGAATTTTTGTCTTCTTTTTTTCTTTTTCGGTATCACTGATGTTTTTTTAAAATTTTTGCTGTACTTTTGTTATTAATAATTATAATAATAATAATAATAATAATAATAATAATAATAATAATGTTTTTCATCTTTTCGACTGTAGTGTTTGATGTATGTACATTAGTTTCTATCTATTTATTTCTGTTATTATATTTTGACTTTGACATGTCTGTATCCTTGCCTTTGCAAAACAACGGTCCATATTTGTCATCCAAAGAACAGAAGAAAAAAAGCACTTGAAACTATGAATCCTAGACAGAGCTAGTGACACACTGTGTGTGTGTGTGTGTGTGTGTGTGTGTGTGTGTGTGTGTGTGTGTGTGTGTGTGTGTGTGTGTGTGTGTGAGAGTGAGAGAGAGAGATAGACAGATAGTGTCATAGAGAGAGGTACAGAATGAGAGCGAAAGAGACAGATGAACAGAGGTGGAAACAGATGGAGTCAGAGGGAGAAAGTAGAAAAGTGAGAGAGGCAGACAGACAGATGGGAGGACAGAGATTGAGAGACAGAGACACAGGGGGAGAGATGGAATGAGAGAGAGAGAGATTGTCAGACAGAGATGGAGACAGAGTTAAAGGGAGAGACAGAATGAGAGAGAGAGAGAGAGAGAGAGAGAGAAAGACAGATGGCTGGACAGAGACATTCAGAGACACAGTGAGAAAGACTTAATAAGAGAGCGCGAGACAGACAGATGAGACAGGGAGAAAAACGTGAGACAGATGCAGAGGCAGACCCCCACACAGAGAGAAAGAGTGTGTGTGTGTGTGTGTGTGTGTGTGTGTGTGTACATATGTATCTGTGTGTGTGTGTGTGTGTGTGTGTGTTTTCACTCATATTCACTATTCCAGAGTTAAACCCCTCTCCACTACTGTGTGCTTAGTCAGTCCACCTCAGGTTACCATAGTGACCACAGGTGGCGTTCTACACCAGTTTCAGTGTGTGTGTGTTCGTGTGCGGCTTTGAACGCAGCCCCTGTCGGAGTCTGTCCCTATAACCCCGGAGCAGAGCGCCGCTCGAGAGCAGAAACTACCCCGCTGTGGAGCTCACAGACACGCGCGCAGGGCACGAGATCTCCCTCGCGCTTCAGTTCTGCTCTCATCAAAGCCCCGTGTTGCCATTTTCTTCTGAAGCGCCGCAGATGAGGAGGAGGAGGAGCGCGAGCGCGAGCAGTAAGTAACGCGGAACTTACTGTAGAAACTTTAAGGCAGAAATAAGCGCCACGTTCCGTGTTTTTAGTAACGCGTTGAAGTGCAGTGATGATTGTTGGGGAACAAACAGCATCTGCGAGGCGCACGTGAGCAGCTTCCTCAAGCTCGGAGTCCTGGAGTGTAGACAAAAGTTTCTCTATTTTCCCTCTGCTTTTCTTTCTACACCTCCACAACAGAGGAAGAAAGTTACCGACCCGCCATTAGTTTTGTTGTTGTTGTTGTTGTTTGTTTTTTGTTTTTTTGGGGACTCTTGAAGATGATCACTTACTAGTTCATCCACTAAGATTGTCTTATTTATTGAACAAAACACACACACACACTGTTCACTTCTTTTCACATACAGTACAGGTGAAGAGTTTTCATTAATGTTTGCATCAAGCATAAGAATGAGGACATGTCATGTTTATGACTTTAACCGTTGCATGTTTGTCTGTGGATTTTTACATACAACTCTCAAGAGTTTCTATAGAATGGTGCAGAAAACAAAAAACATTGAATGGAATTGTCGCTTAAGCCCAGTTCCTATTTTCATGATTTTTGCTTTGATTTTCCAAGTCGTGAGTAGTCCTACGGTAAGATCATGGGGTCTCGTAGTCATCAGTAGCTTGTTGGCATGTGCATGTTTGAAAAAGTCATGGTGGAGCTACAACTTTTTATAACTTCGCATTTTGTAGGTCACATGTCTGTTTTTGTAGGTCTATATGTTGTTCTTGTTGTTGTTTGCCTGGGATTCCAGAAACACAGGGCTGCAGCAAAAAAGGAAGTAAAAACAACAAAAAAGTAAAACAAAAACCAAGTCCGTTGTAACAACACAGAGTTGTGTGATTTAATCGATATTGCTGTTCAGTTCATTGAATCAGTGGAACAATCTTCGATCCAGAATCGATTCACACTTGAATACCACTGAGCCACCAGTGCCCTTAAGTGCTTGTTAGATACCTTTAGTCATTTTTAATACTTAAAATATTATTATAATGTTTTTACAATATAATAACAAAATTTCTTAATGTCATACAGTACTTGCAGATTTACAGATCAAGTCCAAAAGTGTAGGAATTAGTAGACCATCTTAGCGCATCGCAGAGCTATTCATAACTAATTGTTGTTGTCTGTGGTCTTATACTGTAGGACCGGCTTTTATGTACCTTTATGTAGCGGCACCGTATTTCCCTTTAGCTCTGACTTTCTAAATTCCAACAGTCCAGCTTGAGTGAGCCCTTTATAAGACCCATTATTTAAATTTGTTCAATAATACAATATTTTCAATGTTTATTTGTAACAAAGGTTTATAGTTTATTGTAGAACTTTCTACTGAAAGAATATATAGCTTATTTACTATGATCTATAAGACATGATGAGGTTTGGAACAAATCCATTTTAATCAAGCGACCAGTCAAATGCACAAGCTAGAAACTATAAACTCTCACTAAATGCAATAATGTATGACTTTATTACAGAAAACAAACTTTGAGATCTACTGCATGAAGGTTTTCTTTGTATGGTATCGAAACGATCCAACTTGTAGACCTGGTTTTTCTCTCTGTATTTATTTTAACTTGAGGAGATAAACGCAGCCTGTCCTCGCCTGCCTTCAAGGAGATTAATACAGTCTTTTTGTCTTTTTCTGTATTAAAGCAAAACAAAAAATGTTTTTATGTAATTTTCAGCAGAACAAAAAAAACCTATTTGTAATGTTGTAATGCGTGTGAGTGTGAGTGTTTTTTTTTTTTTTTTTTACATTTTTGTTACATCTGTTTATCCTCTTATTATATTGTCAATTGAAATATCAACTTTCTACAGTACAACTATATTTTGTAAAACAGTGATTTATTTGCACGTATAATTGATTGCAAACACCTGCTGGACAGAAAGTTGCCAAGTATGAGAAAGTCTTTTACGTTTCCGGAAAAAAACACAGATATGCAGTGGGTCATTTCAGATTTTTTTTTTTTTCTGTCTCAGCTGCCCAAAGTCAATATGAACCATGATCAGAACATTTATTGTGTGGTAGTGAACACAAGGGTTAAGTAAATATTATAACAGTAGTTAGACTTAACCATTTAGTGTTTTTGGACAATGTGTAGTACGTGAAAGGACTTGAAACGGTGTATTGACCTTTAACTGTGTATAGATTTATCCTGCGAAATAATAAAACTTGAGTTTGAATTCTGAAGATGTCACGGCCCTACATTGCCATTGCAAAACTGCCAGTGATGTCTGGGTGGGCGGGGCATACTCTTTCTCCTTTGTCAATCCTAACAACCCTCGCCAATCATAGGTGGGTGTGAGCTGTCCATGACTTATAGACGTACGAGCAGGTTTTTCCGAAACACCTCTGAATGTAAACGAAAAGAAATTAGCAGACGCTGGTCAGTCACAGGAGATGCTAAGATACACTTGATGTCAAGTGTGTGTAGTCACCTTTGGTGAAGTCACCAGGTTTCCTAAATGAACCATACCTCACCAGTGGGTTTTACATTTGCTCACATTTCCATCCTCCAGGGCAGGAATCATGAGTCACAGGACAGTATTTTTATACTGGGAAGTCTAGACATGCGTGTATTAATAGCCATGAAAGGACTCTCCATCCTAGCTGCTTTTTCATAAGATCTATTACCTAGATTTGAAATCTGACTCCTTTATGTAATGGGGAAGAAAGCATGTTTTCATGTTTTTTTTTATAACATGTGATGTCAGAATGGAAAATTAATTTTTACTGTTGGTGAATACATCATTAGTAGACAGTTTGTTTACCTTCATTTCTGGGCTCATCTTCCTGACTGAGCTTTGAGAAACCTTTGTCCTTGTGCACAAGCAGTCTCTTAATATCCATACACACAAACATGCACCCATACAGACGTTAATGAAAAGTCTTTTTCATTGCTACCAAACAAAAATGTTTCACTTTACCAATCAGGACACCTTCCAGGCTGCGAGTATTCCTGATTAAGATGATGTAACCGAGAGGAAACTCTTTACCCTTTTATCTGAGCCTAGAGGGCGAGGAGAGTTTTTTTTTTTTTTTTTTTTTACACTCCGGGGGTTGGTAATCTTGTAAAGCAATGAATAAATGATGGTAATTGCCATGTGCACACCCGGAAACACAGCTAAATTGCATCCATGGCTAAGACAACAAGATGATCGTTGCAGTGTTGATCATTTTTGATGCGTGGAAAATTTTGACTAAATTCATTACCATGCATGGTAGGGGTGTAATGCAGTGACACTCCAAAGTGATTCAAATATCTGTGTCTATGCTCAGAGTGAAAGATGTACTGTAGAAATATCAGCAGTGCTAACATGGAGTGTGAATCCTGGCAACTTACATTTTTATCTCATTATACATCTGGGCAGTTGAAGGTTAAGGGCCTTGCATAAGGGCCCAACAGGGACAACTTTTCTTCAACTAGTTTCATAAATGACCGCTTGTTCAAATCCAATAAAAAGAGAATAGCGCACATTATTGTCATATCTGTATTTGTAACTATTTGGGACTTTATAATGACCTTGTGCACGGTTACACACTTTAGTTACTTTTTTTTTATTACACATATAAAAGTAAAAGGTTGCCATGTGCGCATTACTGAACTCTTTTTTTTTGTGAAACTGCATGTTTTTTTTTTGTCTAATAATACACCATATCATCATTCTTTATCGGAAGAATTTTGACAAATTCACCATTATTGAAATTCTTTCATCAAATTTTTTTTTAATGTAAAGTAGGTCACCATGCAAAAATTAATGGATTGGAGGCAAAAAATAACGTTAAAGTGCCCCTATTGTGCCATTTTAAAGGTTGCTAATATTGCTTAATGAGTTTCTTAAAACAGGTTTACATGTATGCAAGGTCAAAAAACACTAGTTTCTCGAAAAATAGATTTAATTTTACCCCGTTTCTAAATGATTCATAAACGACTCGTGTGAAGCAGTTCGAAGATTCAGTCTGTCTAAATCCCGCCTTTCCGTGAGCCCTCACTGCTGTGATTGGTCAGATGGCGCGGCCCTTTATGATTGGTCTACCGCTACAGGGTGTGTTGGAAAACGAAACGCCCATTACCATAACTGAACGACGGCTCTGGAGACCTGTCGATACATACTGTAGGGTAAAATCGAGGCCATCTTATATATCAATTCGAGAACGATGAAACGGTTGAAGTGGCACATCGACAAGAAACTGTTTCGTCTTGATTTAAAAGTGACTAATGTTTTAGCACATCTGATCTCTTCTGGAAGCTGGTTCCAACTGCGGGCAGCATAATGGCTAAAAGCGGACTCCCCTTGTTTTGTGTGCACCCTTGGTATTTCTAACTGACTCGATCCTACCGATCTGAGTCGTCTGTTAGGTTTATATTCAGTGAGCATATCTGTAATGTATTTAGGTCCTAGGCCATTAAGTGATTTATAAACAAGTAAAAGTACTTTAAAATCTATCCTAAATGTTACAGGAAGCCAGTGTAAGGACCTGAGGACTGGTGTGATGTGCTCAGATGTTCTGGTTCTAGTTAGAATCCTGGCAGCAGCGTTCTGGATGAGCTGCAGTTGTCTAATGGTCTTCTTGGGAGGCCGGTGAGGAGACCATTACAATAATCCACCCTGCTGGTGATAAAGGCATGGACAAGTTTCTCCAAGTCTTGATTGGAAACAAAATATCTAATTCTTGCAATGTTTTTGAGATGATAGTATGCTGATTTAGTTATTGCTTTGACATGGCTACTGAAACTAAGGTCTGTCTCCAGAATCACCCCAAGATTCTTGACTTGATTTTTAGTTATTTGACCCCTAGAGTGAAGGTATGCATTCACCTTCAGAGCTTCATCTTTATTTCCAAATGCAATGACCTCAGTTTTCTCCTTGTTTAATTGAAGAAAATTCTGGCACATCCAACTGTTAATTTCATCAAGGCATTGGCAGAGGGAGTCTATGGGGCTGTAGTCATTTGGAGATAAGGCTAGGTAAATCTGGGTATCATCAGCATAGCTGTGATAGGCAATTTGGTTCTTTCTCATTATCTGACTTAGTGGGAGCATATACAGGCTAAACAGGAGGGGTGCAAGAATTGAGCCTTGTGGGACTCCGCATGTCATGGACGTCCACTTAGACTTGTGCTCTCCTATACTCACATAATAGCCTCTCCCTTCTAAGTATGACCTGAACCATTTGAGTACCATCCCAGAAAGCCCGACCCAGTTTTCCAGTCTTTCTATTAGTATTTTATGATCCACAGTGTCAAACGCAGCACTAAGATCTAGCAGTACCAGCACTGATATTTTGCCAGAATCAGAATTTAAACGAATGTCGTTTATTATCTTTATGAGCGCTGTCTCTGTACTATGATGCGCTCGGAAACCAGATTGAAAACTGTCCAGGTATTCATTTCAGTTTAAATTGTTGTTCAGCTGATTAAAAACAACCTTTTCAATAATCTTACCTATAAAAGGAAGATTTGATATTGGTCTGTAGTTTTTCATTATTGTATTATCAAGATTGCTCTTTTTCAGGAGTGGCTTTACAACTGCGGTTTTCAGAGGATTTGGAAAAGTCCCAGAGAGAAGTGAGGTGTTCACCACTTTTAAAAGATCTGCTTCTAAACAGTTAAACACACTTTTGAAAAAAGATGTAGGAAGTGTGTCAAGGTTGCAGGTTGACGATTTGAGGTGCTGTACTATTTCTCCCAAGATTTTGCTATCAATTGCTTGAAAGACAGACATAGTAACAGTTTTTTGAGGTTGTGTTTGAGTTTTTCTGACCTCCACACTCTTGTTCTGACCAACAAGAGTGTGGTCGGGCAAGTTGTTCGCGACGTAGAACGTGGGCAAATATGTTACGTAATCACGTGGATCCGTAACAGAAAAAGATTCGAATTGCTAACGACTCGTTTAGGCGAATGTGAGCCGACTCGTTTTTTTTAATAGACAAAAAAACGTAATTTCTCGTGCGCTGTCGGCGTCACAACTTTGCAGATGGTTTATGTTCACATACAGCTACACGCACTGCATGAAAGATCATATTTTAAAAAAGCATAATAGGGACACTTTAATTTATTGCATCATGCTGAGTTGTTAAACTGAAAGAATGTCAGTGATGGTGAAATGCGAATTCTTGAACCAACAAGCTGTTTACTGTAAAACAGTCTTTTTTTCTTCTTCTTCTTTAATTTAAGCATTGAGTTGTAATTTACTCCGCTCATTCTATCTGCCGTTGCAGATAACCCCAGGTCTGCTCAACATTTGAGAAATGGCCCTGTCCTGTAATTTGCCTAATCGAGTGACTACAACACACCATAACAACTGCTGCAGCTTTGCTTTTATCTGTTTTACTCAAAGTTTCGATGTGTCTGGCAAGCACAAAAATGTTTCATAACCCTCCTACGATCTCGAGGTCAGAGTCAACTCAGCCTGTGGCTCCATAATGGCTCGCTCAAGGCGACTGACTCCAGATGACTGAGGTTCTGCCGGTCGGTTGGCTCTAGTGCATCACCTACACACACCTACGCACACAGCGCAGCATCTCAAGTCCTTTCCTTAAAAGTTATCAAGTGGTGTTTGAGCAAAGACTCCACTTTAAAGCGCAGTAAATATTTCTGATGTGCTTAGAAAGTATGTTGATAATTTGTTGGGAGATGCAGTACTTTGGTTATTTGTCACAAACGAAAAAGAGGGAGCTTTAAAAAAAACAAAAAAAAAAAACATTGGACTCAATGTTTCAGAACGCAATGCAGCAGTGAGTGTACAGAGTCCGTGCACGAGACTAAGAAATGACTGATTCCTACTGATGCCACCATCAGCAGGTACAGTAGTTACATGGCATGCTGAGTAACATAGGAAAGTAATTAACATACTACTAATGGATTAACATGTAAATGTGTTGCCTGTATGTAAATGTACAAGAGTGGGTTTTAGTCATGGATTAAGCCTGGGAAATTAGGCTTAACGGATTTACAGGATTAAGGGAAGATTTTTACCAGAGAATAGCCTTTTAGTCTTTAAACCCAAAAGACCCAAGACAAACTAGCAAGTGAAATATTCTTGAATGTAGCCAAACTTCGCTGTACTGTCTTTAAAAAAGTTTTAAATAGTTTAAATGTCAAATGTTACTAAAATGTTACAACAAAAATTTTGCTTCTTTGAAGAAATTACTTTCTAAAAAAGCAGGAAAAAAACCTGCCAATATTATAGATATTTTTGCTTAAAATTTGAGGCAAATTTGATTGAAAATAAGCTTAATGTATATAAATAAAAGAGAGGTTATGTACAGACACATTCGTCAGAACTGATCTCTTTACTTTCATTGGAGGACCCGAAACCAGTCTCAGAAGATTTATCTGTCTGTCTGTCTGCCTGTCTGTCTGCCTATCTGTCTGTCTGTCTGTCTGTCTGTCTATCTGTCTGTTTGTCTGTCTGTCTGTCTGTCTGTCTGTATGCGTGTCTGTCCAGCCAGATTTTGTCGCAGCGTCACGCAAAACTGTCTGGACAGAATTCAATGTAACTAGTAACTAGTTTTCAGTACTTGGATCTCTGTCTGAAGTTTAATCTGCACCATAAGTGAAATCAAAATGTTGCGTAAAAGTGATGTTATGATCAGTTATGTGCCGGATTTAATAATCTACTTTAAAATAATTTACTAATGCGCTACTTCCTCAATGTAAACAAACACCTGCACTGATGGATGTTAATTAGAACAGATGAACTGAATATTTTTACTGCCGTTAATGAAGTTTTTACGTGGCTGAAATAACAGCGCTGAAGTGGTATAAGTGAATTTTTAACGTGCTGAAGTCGTTTTAAGACAAAACTTCATCTTTATTTGGTCTACTGTTCCATTTCTCATTTGTGATTCACTTTCCGATTACCTTTCAGGTAAGAAGTAAAATAAGTATAACTTAGTGTAAACAAGGCGTAAGATACTCAACCTGACAGACAGACAGACAGACATGTACGTGGGGCTTCAAACTGAAATAATATCATCACTGATTACATTACAGTTATTTTTCTAATACATTTCAGGATATTTTCTAAGCTTTAACCTTTTAACAGTCAACAGTTACTCACGTTTGTAATTTTCTATTTTGTTTGTTGTAAGCTTCTTTTAAGAAAGTTTCACTATCACACTGAAAAAAATGTAATCCTAGCAAGTGAAATATACTTGAATCTAGCCAAACCTAGCTATAACTTTTTAAAATATTCAATTCAATTCAATTTCATTTAAATTTATTTGTATAGCGCTTTTAACAATTGTCATTGTCGCAAAAGCAGCTTTACACAATCAAAAGAATTATTTAAGTTTGTGTGGAATGTATATCATATGCGTAAAAGATTTGCAAAAATATGTCACAAATCTAAGATTATGAAGCTTATTTTTGGTCACGAGTTACTGAATTTGCAAGCAAAACATGCCAACATAACATCATTTTGCTTCTTTCAAGAAATAAATTCCTAAAAACTAGCAAAATTATGGATGAGACATTTTTCGAATTGCAAATTTTGTAACATTTGACTAGGAATTATCGTCCTAATCTTAGGTCTAGTTTGCTTTAATCTTATATTACGAAGTTGGCTAGATACAAAAATATTTCACTTGCTAACTTTTTTTTTTTTTTTTTTTTTGAAGTTTAACCATTAAGTAGCTGCTGGAAAGCTCTTCTGACTTCCTTTGCCTCAGAGCAGTTTTGGGAAGCGTTCAGGTACTTTCTTTTTGAATGACGGTTTCACCCACTTAGTCGTAGACGCCGTCTGTAGGGCAGGACGGCGTCGGTAATGACAGGCGTGTGTGGGAAACCTGGCAGGTTCTCTGTTCCTCAGTGCCTCGACCAACTGTTTATTTCTTGCCTCTGCCTACGTAAAGCACTTTCTCAGAATCATGTCTCCCCTCTACACACACACACACACACACACACACACACACACACACACACCCCTGCCGTGTCCGTGAACAAGCAGCAGCCAGTCTTTCTCATCATTGTAAAGGAAACAAATTAACTGGTGATAACCTCCTTTTAATTCCTTTTCCTGTTTGCTACATACAGTACAGTATCAGTTAGCTGTGTTTACAGTACATGGACTCATTTGAGATTCCAACTTACCTGTTTTCCTGAATGCTGACCTTATAATATGCGTGTTTAAGCAAAGCAAAGCAGTTATGTCCGTCGGTTATGTCCGAAAGTTTTTTTCTCTAACTTTGAGGTTAGGTTTGGCTTCGCAACAAATTCCAACAAATTCCACCTTCTGCGTTAGGATTGGTTGCAATAATTCTATTATATCGAAGCCTTGCTGGTGTGTATTTGGGTTTTGGGATATAGATATACAGGTAGAACAAAAGTTATCATTACTTTTATAAAGAGTACATTTTCCCACTAGCAGAATATAAGAATGACTTTGCAAAAATGTAGAACTCTCAAAATTAGCATATTACAACCATAAAAACACGTGACCATGTCAGAAGTAGGTAGAGGAACCAAAAAAAGTATTCAAGTAAGAGTATCTGTACTTCAAAATAATATAAAGTAAAAAGTAGTCATTCAAAATCTTACTCAAGTAAGAGTAAAAACGTATTCGGTGAAAAGATACTCAAGTAACTGTTTCATCATAATGTTCGATATATTCTGAATATATTG
Organism: Channallabes apus; assembly: GCA_030522415.1. NCBI lineage: Eukaryota > Metazoa > Chordata > Actinopteri > Siluriformes > Clariidae > Channallabes > Channallabes apus. Next base: position 39,072,188 of record CM060113.1, read on the forward strand.
TTCTGCATTGATGGTGCCTTTCCAGACATGCAAGCTGCCCATGCCACACGCACTCATGCAACCCCATACCATCAGAGATGCAGGCTTCTGAACTGAGCGTTGATAACAACTTGGGTTGTCCTTGTCCTCTTTGGTCCGGATGACATGGCGTCCCACATTTCCAACAAGAACTTCGAATCGTGACTCGTCTGACCACAGCACAGTCTTCCATTTTGCCACACTCCATTTTAAATGATCCCTGGCCCAATGAAAACGCCTGTGCTTGTGGATCTTGCTTAGAAGTGGCTTCTTCTTTGCACTGTAGAGTTTCAGCTGGCGACAGTGGATGGCACGGTGGATTGTGTTCACTGACGATGGTTTCTGGAAGTATTCCTGAGCCCATTCTGTGATTTCCTTTACAGTAGCATTCCTGTTTGTGGTGCAGTGTCGTTTAAGGGCCCGGAGATCACAGGCATCCAGTATGGTTTTACGCCCTTGACCCTTACGCACAGAGATTGTTCCAGATTCTCTGAATCTTCGGATGATATTATGCACAGTTGATGATGATAAATGCAAAGTCTTTGCAATTTTTCGCTGTGTAACACCTTTCTGATATTGCTCCACTATCTTTCTGCACAACATTGTGGGAATTGGTGATCCTCTACCCATCTTGGCTTCCGAGAGACACTGCCACTCTGAGAAGCTCTTTTTATACCCAATCATGTTGCCAATTAACCTAATTACTGTTAATTGGTCTTCCAGCTCTTCGTTATGCTCAAATTTACTTTTTCCAGCCTCTTATTGCTACTTGTCCCAACTTTTTTGGGATTTGTTGACACCGTGAAATTTGGAATCAACATATTTTTCCTTTAAAATGATACATTTTCTCGGATTAAACTTTTGATCCGTCATCTATGTTCTATTCTGAATAAAATATTGACATTCGCCATCTCCACATCATTGCATTCAGTTTTTATTCACAATTTGTTTAGTGTCCCAACTTTTTTGGAATCTGGTTTGTACGTTTGAACAGTGTAAAGTATTTCCAGTGTAAGATATACTGTCCTGTATATTCAGTCGCCCTCCAAATGACTCAGCAGATAGAAAATAACATTAGAACATGTACAGTACAAGAGGTTTCACTTTACTATAAACTGTGTCCAGCAGAACAAATATAAGAAACGTATATTTTCTAGCCTCTAGCTTATTTGCTCCTTATACAGTATATGTTAACAACGCAACATTAAATAAAACAGTTAAACTAAGTGATCAGGAACGGAAGTACAATTTCCGGTCCGGAAACTCGTCATGACACGTAACGGTTAGATCAAGTGTCTTATAATGACGTCAGAGGCAACGTTGCCTCTAGGATGGGAGAAAAACTTGCTACGTAAACACTGAATAAACTAAAATAAATGCTTTCTGTACTGTACGTGCCAGGAAGCTCTTCTTAGAGCTTAAGAAGAAAGGGCATGGGATGAAATGAAAGTTTATGATGGACTGTCTTTTTAAGCAGTCTGCCTAAGAGTGAGAACGATGAGGGGGGGGGGGTTGTGGGATTCACTTTCATGTCTCGGGCTGAAAGAGATGGAAGCGCATTATTTGTGGGGAGCGGAGGACCTTTGATATCCGAGACGCGCACAACGCAGTGAAAGGATCGGTCGGGGCTGCGATTTAAGGGAGTATGACTGAGTGCCGTTTCAATTCTGCCATTGTTCTGATGAAGGCTCCAACTGGGATGTTGATTCAGTGTGTGTCTGTGTATGAAGTTGAAAGCTTTAATTTAACCCTTTGCTTTAAAAAACACACACACACGCACAGCTGTATTTGCATTGCCACGTACCTGCATGTTCTGTTTATGATGTAATGCTTGTTGGACTGTTGTGTTCCAGACCTGCTTTTTTAAGGAGTTCCCATTAAAGTAATCACACCAGGAACCATTCTGATCAGCGTTCCTTGGACAGAAGCGCAGGGTAATACGAACACACTCGTGATTGTTTCTATAGCAACAGCTCATTCGCTAATCTAATAATAAAGTGGAACACTAAGCGAATGTGCTGTTCCCATTTAAAAAACGATGATGATACGTTCTCTGTAAAAAAATTAACATTTAAGATGTTTAGCATTTAAAGAAGGAGTCTCGATCGTCAGGGGAACGTTTTTACTGTCTAGATTGTGAAGCCGTAAAATTCATGCTAATGTACGAGACTTTTAATTATGTAAATTAGCAGAACACAGTTATGAGAGTAAAAACTCCTTTATTTCTCCATATAATCCGCTGCTACACTAATGCACTTATCCTTCAGTGTTTCACTAGCGCTTGGACACCATCAATGTTGACAGTTGTCTCAGTATGGCTGAGGCCTGATCCGACTGCCTGGTTCCTGTCTGAAACGCCGGCCTCCCAGGAACTCCTTTAACATGTGGGAAATGGCTCGGATCGAGGTCAGGACTGTACGGGAGCTGTGGTAGTGACTTCCAGTCGGGTTAATGTAACGTGCAAGTGGTGTCGGTGAATGATTGTGTGTACAGGTCACATCCCACAAGCAGATGCGTCTCTTCCACAAGTTGGCGACTAGGGCGAGTTTGGATTTTCTAAAAATCAGGTGGGCTCCGTTATTCATGGACTTCTTTAAAACTCACACACCATTCAAATTTTATAGTCTCATCACCGCACTATGCTTGAAATCTTCCGTAAACATCGACTGGTTTTACACCTTCAGTTGTATAGAAATTGGGATGGGCTTGAATAAATGAGTTTATATTCCAGACGAAGCAAAAAATCCGTCTTCTCATTAGGATCTGAGCGTCACACCGTTCCAGAGTGAAGTACGGGTGAGTGGTGCCGAGGTGAGCCTGGATACGCTTACGCACGCCGGGATTAAAGCTCTTGACTCGTATTGCATCATGTTTCCCTACTGCTGCTCGCATTTGACGGACTTTTTCGTGGGTGAATGGGTGGACGGCTCCTTTGTGTCTTTACAGGAAGCCCCTCACCCATTCCTCATGCTACGAAGCCAGTGTTTTACGGCCAGTGTTTAACTCCATCGAGTTTTAACCAGCGCTAGTCATCTCTGTTCAGAAGTGACGCCCGTCCTCTACAATACCTCATCTTCAGAGTTGCTTATTTCCGTCCAGTGACTCATGTAGACTCGTTATAGTAACAGTGGTCGGTTTTGTCGGCCCACCAGCTGTGAGGGAGACGTTGAGACTTTAAGCTCCTGCTTCTGCCTAGAAACAGATGTGCAGTGTGTGACGCCCAGCGCTGTGGTCTTACCTTCTACATTCATTCACACACAAACACACACACACACACACACAGCTGGACGCTGTGCTTTCCTTCTAGGCAGCATCAAGGCTGTTTCGCTAACAGCCTTGATGTTCATGTTAATTATAGTAAACTCCCAGACTGACCTGTAGTTAAAGCTGGAGACACTGTCATTATGCTGCTTGCACTTTTTTTTTTTTTTTTTTTTTTAAACCAGGGCGTTTCTCGTAGACTGCGAGATGACACTGTCGTCGGGATATACAGTAGTCATTTGCGTTTAAATTGGATATTATAATCATTATCGTAATCGCGTTCTGTCGTGCACTTGGGCTGGGTGGACGTATAAAAATAAGTGTAACGACATCCCTTTGTAAAAAGAGGATAACGAGATGATTTCAGGGTTGTCACGGCAACGTTTATACGTTTCCGCAAATTTCCTATGATAAGTATTTTATTGCTGTCATCGTCTGTCAGGACTAGCGTCGAAAACTAGACCGACGTCTTACTAGGAGACTCAAAACCAATCAGGAATGAGAGAATCAAGTGCATTTTCTGGGCTTGTTTTGGGGGCGGGACTTATTATTAAAGTTTTCTTGGCTGATGTCGACTTTTTTTTTTTTTTTTTTTGGAAGAATTAATAATAATAAATATTCTGACCAATTTTGGAAGATTTCCATTTCCATAACAGTAAATTGATGGTTTCCTCGAGATACTCCGGTTTCCTCCAACAGCTGCCCATAGTGTGTGAATGTGTGTATGCACATCCACATACTGCTCACTGCACCACAGGAACTCGGCTAGAAGTTATTTACAGTCCTGACCTCATTCCAAGCCATTTCCACATGTTTGAGCCATTGCAGGAGTTCCTGGGGGGCCGGCATCTCAGACATCCAGCACTAAACTCTCCCTAAATTAGACACATCGTATTTTTAACATTAAAGCGCGCTGGTTTTTTGAAAGATAATATCCCAGGAGAAAGGTGATGAACATCGGATTTCCTGATGGAGGTTTCATCAGCGAGTATGATACAGTACGTCACGCCGGGTGTATGCGAGACTCCCTTCAGGCTATTTTGCAATAATAAGACAATAATAATGTAGATGCAGATGGCGTTTTTTCACCTTGCAAAGCACTATAGTTTCCCAAGCATTAAATTGCGGAACGACTAGATAATGGACTTCTGTTTGGTTTCACAAGGAAGAAAAAACAGTTAATTAACCACTTGACTGAGCATGCTTTGTTTGTAAAATGTGAGCTGAGCGCGGAGTCATGTCCCATGCTGTTCCGGTCGTGAGCTGCGCAAACGGGGGATTCTTTAAAAGTGTAAAAGCACGTTCTAATAAGCCGTCAACTGATACCGGGGAGAGCTGGTATGGATTTCAAGTTGTGTGTGTGATAAAGAGCTGTCACCTAGACGTTGTGCAGATGTGTGGGTTTCTGCGTATAAAGCACTAGGAGGCGTGTGAAGCTCCAGTGCAGAACAGAGTACTATACGCAGCAAAAAAAGAAACGCCCCTTTTTCAGGACTGTGTATTTCAACAATAATGTTGTAAAAATCCAAATAACTTTACAGATCTTCATTGTAAAGGGTTTAAACAATGTTTTCCATGCATGTTCAATTAACCATAATCAATTAATTAACATGCACCTGTGGAATGGTCGTTAAGACCTTAACAGATTACAGAAAGTAGGCATTTAAGGTCACAGTTCTAAAAACGCAGGACACTAAAGAGACTTGTCTACCGACTGTGAAAAACACCCAAAGAAAGACACCCAGGGTCGCTGCTCATCTGCGTGAACGTGCATTAGGCATGCTGCAGGGAGGCATGAGGACTGCTGATGTGGCTATAGGGCAATAAATCGCCATGTCCGCACCGTGAGACGCCTAAGACGGCGCTACAGGGAGACAGGAAGGACAGCTGATCATCCTCGCAGTGGAAGACCACGTGTAACAACACCTGCACAGGATGGGTACATCCGAATATCACACCTGCGTGACAGGTACAGGATGGCCACAACAACTGCCCGAGTCACACCAGGAACACACAATCCCTCCATCTCACAGCAAGAACTGACAAATCTGGTCCAGTCCATGAGGAGGAGATGCACTGCAGTACTTCAAGCAGCTGGTGGCCACCAGATACTGACTGCTACTGACTGATTTTGAGCCTCCCTTCATTCAGGGACACATTGTGAAACATTTTTACTTTATGTCTTATGGTGTCGACTCTTTTAGTGTTCATACAAATATTTACACAAAGTTTACTGAAAGTAAAAAGTCAGAGGACGTTTCATGTTCCATCCTGAAGTTGATTATTCATTCATTCATTCATTTTCTATACCGCTTAATCCTGTGTTCAGGGTCGCGGGGACCTGGAGCCTATCCCAGGGGACTTCGGGCACTAGGCGGGGTACACCCTGGACAGGGTGCCAATCCATCGCATGGCACACACACATACACACACTCACACACCCAATCACACACTACGGGCAATTTAGGAACGCCAATTAGCCTAATCTGCATATCTTTGGACTGTGGGAGGAAACCGGAGTACCCGGAGGAAACCCACCAAGCACGGGGAGAACATGCAAACTCCATGCATACAGAGATGGGAATCGAACCCAGACCCTGGAGGTGCAAGGCGACAGTGCTAACCACTACACCACCGCGCCGCCTTCTTTAAGAACACTTTCCTTATAATTAATCCAACAATTCTAATATTTTTTTTTCCGTATGAAACTTAAACACACTAAACAAAGCAAAAAAGAATGTTCTTAAAATAAACTTCATGGCCTGAATAATGCTGCACACACGATACTGATCTGATTTAGAGTCAGATAAAAGTTAATTATTATCATGAGCGTTAAACCATCAGGACATGCAAATCAGACCTGACCAAAAATAATAATAATAATAATTTACGCAACATGACTTGTGATGTGAACGTAGCTCAAGTGACACCGTTTTAATGCTATTAGTCATTAATAATTTGTTAAAGTGCTTATGTTTTGTTTGCCTTCAGCTAAATAATGTATATGCATGACGCATGTGAGCGGATCTGCTACAGAAGCTCAATTTTGTTTTAAAAACCAACATGTTTATCATCTGTGATGCAGTATTTTTTCGAATACTTGCTCGGGTCTTCTGAAACCGTTTCCTCTCCAGTGTGACATCACACCCCCCCCCCCCCCCGTCATATTGGTGGGTCATTGTTGAGACATACAGTATGTGTCACAGGATCGGTGGAGATGGTGGAGACAAACGATACAGGAGACGATGAATTCTTTCTGAATTTGTGCCGTTGGAACGAGGCGTGAAGCTTTCTAGATCCGGTTCCGCTCGGTGTGGGAGTTCAGAGGGAGTTTCCATCACTTGGACGAGCGGAGATCGAGAAACCGAGGGAGAGAAGGATCTGGGAGGAGAAAGAAGGAGGGAAGAGAGAAAGAGAGAGAGTGTGTGAGAGAAAGAGAGAGCGATTGAATGGGAGGTGGGAGAGGGAGGGATGAACGTTAAGGATGGACCGAGCTTGTGAGCAGGTTGCAGCATTCAGAGGACGTGAGCAAGTGAGAGGAATGTTCTTGAGGATCTAAGTTACCGACAGTTAAACAGGTAGGAGTTATAACTTTTTTATTGTAGTAATTTAAAATGTTCTGTTCAGTCATGTTCACCGGTAATGAGAACAAACAACTGTGTGTGTGTGTGTGTGTGTGTGAGCAATGCCTTTTAAATGTTACTTCCTGATAAAGTTATAATTAGAGTGCTTTTGAACAGTCTAGATGTGTCTCAGTGAATGATACTGTCCAGAGGCGGGTTGCTGAGACATTGTGTGTGTATGTGTGAGTGTGTGTGTGTGTGTGAGAGAGAGAAAGAGAGCGAAGCGCTCATCCGAGTTAAACATTAACGTCTGATCCGTGCCAGCTGTAGCATGGCGTTAGTGAGATCATTCAGGCATAAAGCAGAGAATAACCAGTGCTTGTTAAGGGTTCAAACTATTTGGGTTTATAAATGAGATTCTATTAGAAAAAGAAAAAAAAAATGTAAAAAGTGTAATTGAAGTGCTATTATTTTCTGTCCCCCAACCAGCACGTTGCAGCTTTTTCACTTTGTTAAAGAGAGAAGATTGGTCGTCTCGCCCCCCCCCCCCCTCCCCCCTCCGCACATTGTTGACCGTTTTTCACTCTCCTTCACTTTTGACCTCATAAGTGTCTTTCCGTATCATATGACCGTAGTAGAATCAAGTTCTCATCTGCTGGGACGTCTCGAAAGCCCCAGGGAGGTTTGGCCTGGAGGATCAGGTTCCTGCACCTGAATCAGATAGATGAAGATGATGAAGACGAGTAGGGCTAAGGGGTAAGAATGAGACCGGGATTCTCAATTTCATGTAAGTGGGTTGAAGTGATTGTGTTGGGGGGGGGGAGGGGGGAGGGGGCTCCATTCAGCGCCATATCCTGTTATTTGAGTGTTGAATGGATTTCATCTATAACCTCCAGTTAAACCACTCAGTCTGATGTTTGATTTGATGTTTAGTGGAGCTTTCTGGTTGAATTGAGCTCAATCAGGCTTATTCATTGATTTGGACGTTTTTTCATTCATCGCAATATCCAACATAACTTGTTCTAGCTATGCATGCTGATTTATAAGAAAAGATTTGTTAGTATACTACTAATGTATTATACAGTATGGCGATTGGGCCAGAAGGGTCATATTATTGTCCTGAAATTGGAATTGATTTACTGGAATTGGGTTACAAACGTTTAATCCAAGGCGTTATTAAAGTCCGGAAGCAATCAGAGATCACTTAAACACTTGGTGAAATTGCATTGTAAAAAAAAATAAATAAATAAAACATTCAGTTGAAGTTAAGAAAGTAAGAGCATTTCCATGCACACGATACAACGAGAACTCTCAGGACTGGGACTTAACAGCTGTGTGTCCATATGAAGACCACTTATTAGTAAAACTGATCAGAAAAAAAGCCTTCAGTTTGCTCGGAAGCTTAAAGATTTGACTTTGGAGCGATGGAAAAAGGCCATGTGGTCTGATGAGTCCAGATTGAGCCTATACCAGAGTGATGGGCGTGTCAGGATAAGAAGGGAAGCACATGAGGCGATCATGCATAGTGTCCACTGTACGAGCCTCTGGAGGCAGTGTTATGATCTGGGGTTGATGAGTCGCTCAGGTCTAGACTCAGCAACGTTATGAGGCAATAAAATGAAGTCAGCTGACGACCTGAACGACCAGGTTATCACGTCTATGGAGCTATTTTTTCGCGGATGCTATGCTTCAGAGTAGTTGGTCCAGATGCTCCAGAGCATGTGGAGTCATTTTCACACATGAACTGGCCACCATAATGTGTGTGTAATCAAAGCGTGGCAGTGTATAGAGTACATTACCAGTCAAAAGTTTGGACACAAGTTCGCATTTCATAGTCTGTCCCGATTTAAATGACTTTCTACACTGTAAAACAATGCTGAAGGCGTTTATCCAAATCTCCTTTGAACAGTTGGTATTGAGATGTATCTTCTGCTCTGTAAAGCTTCATAACGGCTCTAATCTGAGGTGCTGCTTGTTAATTGGTGATGTCTGAGGCTGGTCAGTTTACTTGGTCTTGTTTTCCTGAGAGACAGCTTCATCATGGAGCTTGATGGGTTTTGCAAATGCACTCGACACAATACTGTTCTTGCAAGAACCAGTTCCAGAACAACTGAATCTGAATTTGGATTTGAGCCAAGTAGCGTTGTCTTAACGCGATGTCTTTTCATTCGGCAGAAGGTCAATCAAGTTTAAAACCCAGATCCGTTATTTTCATCTTAGACGGCCACGTGAATAAACAATGTCTAATGTTGTTCCTATAGACTTTTCTACACTGCAGTGACCCACGCCAGACATTCTTGTGGCATTCAAGACAGCTGGAATCAGACCTACATAGCGCAGCCTAAATGTTAGCATAAGAAAAAGTTTGGTTGTCTCATCCATTCCTTTCGAGCTACACCGCCGCACTGGGGTTTTTGAGGTTTTTAAACCTACGTCCTAACTGCTCCTTGTGGCTCTGATGTCATGGCGGAGCTATGCTGTCTCTCATTTCTTCGGTAAAGATTCCCCAGCCATTTTTAATGTTGTGTCTACACGCCCCCGCAGTGTTAATAATATCTTAATTGAAAAGACTTGATTCTTTAGCAGATCGGATTACTAACTCAGACTCGATGTACACAAAGCCTGTTTTGTTTGGTGATAATGCTCTTCAGAGTGATGGTGGTGGTGGTGATGGTGCTGGCGAGATGGGGTGTTGAATAGGGTCTGGAAATGTGGCATTGTGGTGTCAAAAGAAGGAGGAAAGCCCCACCCCCATCCCGTTCCCCTTCCCTTTCGACAGGCTCAGATGCCTTAAAATCCACACCAACCATCCGTGTGGCAAGATCAAAAAGAATGTATGTATCTACAAAACAAATCTGTCCACATCAAGGACTTTGGGCCATGAGGAGTATGAAAGGTATAGTACTATGCTAAAGTCTTGAGCCCCCCTTATTTCTTTATATTTTGTTTCCAAAGTGCCAGAATTGATTGTATTTTTAATGTAATCTTGAGAAATAGTTCTCCGAGCTTCCTGAAGGACTTTATAGCTCATCAAGGAACGTTTGTTCTTTTCTTGGTTCAGTGATCTATGAATCATTCAAGCATTAAAAAAAACATCTAACTTGATGTGGCATGAACCCGTGAGGAACAGGTGCGGATGATGACAGATGATCACAGTGATTAGTATACCGCCGATGCTGAATGTTAAGTGGTGGGAATAGACGAGGGGGGAAATGAGGTTGCTGCTGCGGATAAAAACTCATTTTTTTAATTGTGTCTTTAGACACTTTGCAGCGTGTTGCAGTATAATATTTCTTCTAGTTTCTTTAATTTCATTTACTTGATATAATTTTTCATTAATATGGAAAAATGATCCCAGCAAAGTGGTGTATGGGTAGCCCTGTCGCCTTGCACCTCCAGGGTCCGGGTCCGATTCTTGGCCAGGCTCGATTCCTGTTTCTGTGTGCATAAAGTTTGCACGTTTTCCCCGTGCTTGATGGGTTTCCTCTGGGTACTCCGGTTTCCTCCCACAGTCCAAAGATTAGGTCCAGGGTGTACCCTGCCTTGTGCTCCAAGTCTCCTGGGATAGGCTCCGGGCCCTCAGCAACCCTAAATACAAAATAAAGTGGTATAGATGATGAAAAAATGACTTTTGCACAGTACTATATGCTGACTTGACCAATAAAGTTGGCCAACGATAACATTTTATCAGCATTTTGCGTCACACAGTGAATCCCAGCCGCCCTCTACCACTCTTAAACCCATTGAAGTACGTTGGCTAATATAACTGTTGGAAATGTTTTTCTTCCTAACAGCCTGAGAGGCAATCGAGAACATTTCTCAAGTCTTAGAAGTCAGTATACAATTCCGTTCCTTGGAGTATTTGCTTGTGATTCAGCTCTTGCAGGCTTTGATAGTTAGAAGACTTGCCCGTGGTGTTTCTTCAGCATGGTGCCAAATCACCAATATTCCTGCTGCAAGTCCGGGATTTTTTAGGCTGGTTTTGTTAATTATAGACGCACTAAAGCAATACATGCGCACACGGGTCGTGTAGATTTTCATTTACCATCATCACCATCATCGTAACATGAAACTAGTCAGTGAGTGATCTTTTGTAAGCGTCTTCTCAGAATTCAGGTCAGAGTGGGAATGACCTTGGAACACAGCATGTTGTGAGAAAGAGAGTGGTCACAGGAAAACCATTATGCGTGGGGGTTTAGGAGTCTAGGCGTTGGGGCAGCGATGTCGCAACCATGCCGAGTTCCCTGACGAGCTCTTTTCAGGATTATACGAGGCGATTCTTGGGTTAAACAACGGCGGTGTCCCGTCAAGGCCGCTTCTTTTCTTAAGACCTCTGGAGACCACTGAGATTTATTTCAGCTCGGTGACTGAGAAGATTAACGCTGTAGACTCCTACAACGTTTATGATCTCATAGCGTTTCTTAGTGACTGGTTGAATTTGGACTTTGCATCTCAGACACACCAAATAATCCATTCATATTGCTCCTTTCCAGGGCCATAAAAAACAAAAAAAAAAAAGTCAAGGCTTCGAAAGAAAAGCTTAACGAAGCCCGCTCACGTTCTGTCTGCTTATTAGAGCAGATGGGGTCCGCATTACTGGAGGAATTTCACACCAAATATGAATATAGCACCTGGTTGTTTTCTTTTTTTTTCTCTTCTTTTTCTTTTTCCTTTCCTCCAGGAAGGCGACGGCTGCTCAGAGTGTTCTCTCACATCCCTCAAGCTCAGATGGTGCGGTGAAGATTCAGCGCACCAGCACACACACATACACACACATACATACAGTGCCCTCAATGAACCCCAGGGAACCGGTGCAGATTGAAGAGTTTTCAAATCTCAAGAGCATTCACAAATTATTTATTTATTTATTCTTTTATTATTTATTTTTGCATATATATGGATCTGAGTTTCACGAAGACTTTATGTAAATTTCAGTCTCATACAGTTTTCACAAAAGGTCATGTGAGGTCCGAGTGATTTCCTTTCTTCCCTCAAACGCGATCGGGATGCAGAAGAGTGAGTTAGCATTGCAGGAGCATCGAGCTGATTGTAGACATGCCTTGACATCCGAAGGGAAGATGCCCTTTGCAGATTGACACGACATGCCCTGGAGGCTTGTCGGAAAAAGTGCTTGGCGGTGTTGTGTTTCCCTCAGCAGCTCATTAGAGTCCTGGTGTTAGTGGGCGGTTGGACAAGGACACAGGATGGTGTAGTTCTGTTGCAGTCATATACTGTATTTCACTTACATTTGTTCATCAGAGTCATTTATTCACTTAAATCCAAAGCGACATCCATCTGAGAAACTGAAGATTAAGGACGTGGTTCAAAAGCCCAAAAGTGGCATTAGCGGTCAGTCTCAATAACTCCACTTTCCAGTCGATACCGCAGCCTTAACCACTGGGTTATATGCTCTAACGCTGAACCTCTAGACCTATTTGGCTCTGATATAATAAAGATTTACATATTTTACATAGTGTTCTCTTTACAGCTTGCATACTGTATATTTAGACCTTTTTTTCACATCCTGGTCGTGTGTATACTGTACCCAGCACTAATCTCAGAGTGGTACAAAGCTTATTTGTTGTACAGTTCTCATAATTGGAAGTGAAAGTCACCCACTCATGCTCCCAGACTTATTTTTTTCACAACTCTTTGTGTCCTGGAATATGGCTGTGCCATCATGTGAAGTAAAACTCCATAGATGTGTCTAGACCTGAGCGACTGAAGCCACCCCAGATCATACTGTACCAACGCTTCCAGATGCTTGTACAGTGGACACTATACATGATGGAATAGGCTTCCATCATGCGTAGTTGGAGCAATTTTTCCATTGCTCCAAAGACCAATTTTTATGCTCCCCAGCAAACTGAAGTCTCACTAACAAGTAGTTTATTATTGACCCAGGAGACTTAGGGCACAAGGCGGGGTACACCCCAATCCATCGCAGGGCACACACACATGCACACACTCATTCATTTACATTTAGGCATTTTGGCAGACGCTCTTATCCAGAGCGACTTACATTTTTATCTCATTACACATCTGAGCAGTTGAGGGTTAAGGGCCTTGCTCAAGGGCCCAACAGTGGCAACTTGGTGGTTGTGGGGTTTGAACCTGGGATCTTCCGAACCGTAGTCCAATGCCTTAACCACTGAGCTACCCCTGGCCCATTCACACACTACGGGCCATGTTGGGAACACCGGATAGCATAATCTGCATGTCTTTTGGACTTTGGGAGGAAGTACACGGAGGAAACAAGCACGGAATGAACATGCAAACTCCATGCGGGAATCGAACCCGGACCCTGGAGGTGCTAAGCAACAGTGCTAACCACTACGCCTGGAATTCTTTTTGGCCAGGCAGCATATCAAGTTACCGTGCCGGAGGGGTCTATACACATGTTCTTACATCTTGTGGAGCTATTGCAGAAACAGACTGTACAATAAGGCGGATTAACTGGGGGGAAAAAAGGAAAAACTGAGATCACAGAAATTTGTATAGAAAAATTGTATAATGCATAAACTAGCACCTTCTTTTGTTTGTAGTGCATCATCTCCTCCGTATCCAAGACCTGCTGCTGTAATCATAAAGACTCATCATAAGACTCTTATTGTATTATTGTCAAGATGGACTGGATCCTCATAATGTTTGATCTTCATTGCCACCCTCACCTCTGGCTTGTCCCATATGGATCGAAATGTAAATCCTAGTTTCTGTGAAGCCGGTTTACGGAGAAATGTGAATTTCAAAATAATTCAAAGGGGAAGTTATATTTTGTTTTTGTCAGCAAACCAACTCAGACCAAAAAAAAAAAAAACCCCATGGTGTCGCCAAAAAAAGCATCCAAGTCTGTACATGAGATTGTGGCTTTTTGCACAGCAGCCACTTAAGACTTGGCGAGCCGGCAGGAAGTGCTAAGGACAATGGATGCTAATTAGAGGCAGTAGCGCAGAGGCTCTTGACACGGACTTCTGTAATCAGGCCCGAGGGGAATGAGCTCACGATGGAGCTAAGAGGATGGTGGTGGTGGGTGAAGTGGATGACCTGGCCCCGGTCGGCCTGTGGGTGATGAAAGAAAGCCACTAAGGAATGTGCCTCTCAGTGTCTCACCGTCTGTTTCTTCCCATCACTCTTGCACATCACAACTAAAAAAACAACTACAAATAAGCCGAGACAGTAGCACACAACTGCATCGTTGGAAGAAAATATTCGAAGAAGTTTTATTTGAACTCAAATCGAGTATGTAGTTTCTATATGTATGGACGAGTGTGTGATGTCATTAAAATTTGGGCTACACTATTGAGATCTGAGCTCTATCTAATGACGCTGACGCGGTACCGATTATTCGAGTCAAGACTCGACAACTTCAAGCTAGTCAAAACATTTCCGTGATAATGCTTACAGGCTTTCATCTTTATATCTTCTGTATAAGCTCTTTGTGAATCGCTCACCTTCTTTTGATTTTCTTTGGCTTCATCTCATGTCTAAATATTGTCACACTCTGTTGTCTCTCAGATCCAGCATGCTGATGACCCGATGGCTGCCGTGGAAGATCTGAGTCCAGCGAGAGCGCGTACTGAAGCGCTCGTACTCACCTTCTACCCCCTACCATCTACCATCTACAAATTAGAGTAGATCCGATCCGTCTTCCCCTCCTCAGCGACACCTCCCCCCCCCACCGCGGGAAGTATGCCTGGATGGAGAGCCCAGTGTCACCTGGTGCTGCTCAACCTGCTGGCCTGTGGCCTGGAGATCTGCGTGGCAGCTGGGATCACCTATGTGCCACCGCTGCTGCTGGAGGCTGGCATAGAGGAGAAGTACATGACCATGGTGCTAGGTAAGAGTTTTTCACTGATTTTCTTCCTTTTGTTTGTTTTTTTAGCATGAAAAAGGACAGCTCTTTGTCCTGTTTTGCAGTTTTGTGTAATATGACCTCATATACCAAGAGCCCCTCCCCGGGATCAATGCTCAGTTCCACCCAGCTCTGTCGTTCTCTCAGCACCATTTTAAGAGCTACAATAAATAAGACCCCCTAGCCCTTAGGAAGGGCTAATTTAATGAAAAAAATAATTTTCCTACTTATTTTATTTGTCAAAAATTAAAGTGGGAAAGTCTAAAAAGGTCCCGAACATGCGTGGGTTAAAAAGTTTTTTTTTTTTTGGGGGGGGGGGGGTTATGGGGGGGCTCCGAGTGGCGCAGTGGTAAAGTGCTCGCCCTATTATCCGGATCGCTGGTTCGGTTCCCAGGTGATGCTGTAACCTCTCATAGCCGGAAGTGTAGAGAGAGCTGATTGGCTGAGTTCTCTCAGAGGGGAGGGATGAGAGGTACATTGTTCTCCCACATTAATCAAGGCTCTACAGCCAATCAGGGGCGTCTGTGAGTTCGCGGACGTGGAGGGAGCGGATAGCGCTGTCCTCCGAGTGTGTTACTCCACCCCTAACGGTGCGTGAGCGAGCAGTTCGAAAAGATGCGGTCGGCTGGCGTCACGTGGTTCGGAGGAAACACGTGATAGTCTTCGGCCCTCCCGACTGAATGGTAGTAGTAGCCTTAATGTGGGAGCCCCCTAGTGACGGGGAGGAATTGGACACGACTAAATTAGGGAGAAAATTGGGGGGGGGGGGATTATAATAAATTTAAAAAATATATTTTTTAACACACATTATGAAAAAAAGTTTTAGCGGAATCTGTTTAAAATGGAGAATAGTACATGACCTTTAAATATAGACTTTGTAGACTTGTATAAATGTTCATGAAAGTGTGGGTATGATGACATGGTGTGACCAGTCTTGCTGTGATTTTTTTTTTTTGTCTTTTTCTAATTATAGCAGTAAAGGTTATGAGGTCACAGAGGTCCATAAGTGATGCTCAGACAGGATTAACCCTTTGCTGCATGACCCCTATCCCTACTATGCATTGTGGCACCATTTAAATGACCTAGCCAAAAAAAGTCACCACCTGGATTTAACTAAGCAAAATGGGTAAGGATAATTACAGCAGTGATTAATATGGTTCATTATTTAACTCTAACCGAGGAAGCGAGTCGCATCTAATTACTTAAACAACCATGTCAGAAGACATATCCTGTGGTCGTGGCAAAGATGTGACTGTTTCACAAGCGGCAAATTATTGGGCTGTGTTAAGCAAAGAAAACAATCATGGGGATTGCTGAAACTACTAAAATTGTCCTTAAAGGATAGTAGGGAACCATCATCTTCAAGTAAGAAATGTGGTCAGATTAAACATTTGGAGTAATCGTGATCAGAGATCACTCAAAAATGTGGTGAAATCAAATTGTAAAACCAT
This sequence comes from Channallabes apus, assembly GCA_030522415.1. NCBI lineage: Eukaryota > Metazoa > Chordata > Actinopteri > Siluriformes > Clariidae > Channallabes > Channallabes apus. The sequence continues at coordinate 39,088,333 of CM060113.1, forward strand.
AAAATTAAAAACCTGTAGATCTCACTGCTATGTTTAATAGTGAAAGTAAGAGCATTTCCACATACACAATGCAAAGGGAACTGAAGGGATCGGGACTAAACAGCTGTGTAACCTTAAGAAAACTACTTATAGTATTAGCGAGTCTAATAAAAAGAATGAAAAAATTCAGTTTGGTAGTGAACATAAAACTGAAACGATGGGAAAGGTCTAGGTCATGTGACAATAAAATTAATTCAGCTCACGACCTGAATGTGCTGAATGACCATTTTTTTACCATCAATAGATTTTTTCCCCTCCCTTATAGCACAGGCACGTTCCTAGATCACAATGCCAGCATTGATCAGGCTCATATTGTGAAGGTGTGGTTCTGGGAGCATGAGACATCATTTTCACACGTGGATTGGCCACAGAGTTCTGACCTTAACCCCATTAGACTTTACACAGCCGTTCGACATCATCAACACAAGATCTTGGAGAGAAATTAATGCAACTATGAACGGAAATAAACGTTGTGGCCTTGCGTAAGCTTATCGAAACAATGCCACGATGAGTGTTGTGATCAAAGTAAAAGGGTTATCCAAGGAAATCTTAGTGTGTGTGACTGTTTAAGGCTATGCGGTGTATATTTTTCATTACTTGAGTAACCATGATGCAACAAAGGGTTAAATGCAATACAGTAGTTTTATTTCTTTCTGTTTTTCCACTGATATATACTGTAACACTCGATTATTACTTTTCTCCTGCGAGGAAGATTGATGACGTTCTTTGATTTTCCACTTCCTCAGAATAGTGTTCTTGGCGATGGTTCTATTAATTTCTGATGTGTCTCCAAGCAGGAGGGATAATTAAATAGATACTGGTTGCCAAAAATGTTAATGGGTGTGCACTACCATATCCCATGTATCAAGTTGTCTGGAGTATCGTGTGTGCAGCATTATTCAGGCCATGAAGTTTATTTTAAGAACATTCTTTTTTGCTTTGTTTAGTGTGTTTAAGTTTCATACGGAAAAAAATTATTAGAATTGTTGGATTAATTATAAGGAAAGTGTTCTTAAAGAAGGCGGCGCGGTGGTGTAGTGGTTAGCACTGTCGCCTTGCACCTCCAGGGTCTGGGTTCGATTCCCCGGCCAGGCTCGATTCCCGTCTCTGTGTGCATGGAGTTTGCATGTTCTCCCCGTGCTTGGTGGGTTTCCTCCGGGTACTCCGGTTTCCTCCCACAGTCCAAAGATATGCAGGTTAGGCTAATTGGCGTCCCTAAATTGCCCGTAGTGTGTGATTGGGTGTGTGAGTGTGTGTATGTGTGTGTGCCCTGCGATGGATTGGCACCCTTTCCAGGGTGTACCCCGCCTAGTGCCCGAAGTCTCCTGGGATAGGCTCCAGGTCCCCCGCGACCCTGAACACAGGATTAAGCGGTATAGAAAATGAATGAATGAATGAATGAATGTTCTTAAAGAGTCAGCACTGGGAGCTTTCTGTGCATCCATCCGAGATTCCTGTGTCACAGCAAGGCGAGTTATCTGAAATAGTGTTTCTTCAGTAGCTTCCTTCTTAACAAGAAGAACTTGACATGGAATCCGAGTAGACACCACCTCAGGGGTTTTTCCTCATAACCATCGCCCTCTGCTTGCTCATCAGGGACGATCTGATAATTATGATTTTATCCCAGGAGACTTGACACCCTGGATGGGGTGCCAATCCATCTCAGGACACACACATACAGTACTGTATACGCTGATTCACACATTGCTCCAATTAACATAATCTGCATGTCTTTGGACTTGGGGAGGAAACCGGAGAACCAGGAGGAAACCCACCAAGCCAGTATGCGAACTCCGTGCACACAGACCTGAGGCGGGACTCGAACCCACATCGTGGAGGTGCAAGGCAACCATGCTGAATATATATATAATAATTTATATATTTACAATAATACATTGTTAAAAGCGGCATATACTGTAAATACGACTAAATTGATTAGATTCGATGATGTCATCTCAGGCAGATGATGGATCGTTGCCTTCTTCAGCCCAAGTGAAAAAAGTTTTGTTTTTAGTGATTAGAAAACCAAACGCTCGGTAATCTCAGTGTACCTGACCTTGCACCCGCATGTTCGGAGAGGAGCGGAGAAGCGATATATATGGTGAGAAAATGTACACCGTGCCCCCGTTTCCCCCGCGTCAACAGCTGCAGAGCAAGACAGAAAGAGCCTTTGTGTGCAATCCCATCCATCCTGGCAAAGAACTGTGTGTTTGCTAAACTCACAATGGCAGAAGAATGCGCAACAGTCTATTATAAACACAGTGTCTATAGAGGAACAGAATAAACACTCTATATAAAGTTAACAAAAACTTCAAATCCTTCCTCATCAAGTTCCAAAGAACTCAAGCCATTTATATCACTGTTTAGCAGTTCGGTGGTGCTTTTTGAATTCCTCTCCTACATTAATGTGTCAGTGTCTCACAGCTGGTGTCTTTCTGCTCAAAAATAATGGCTCCTACCCCCCTCTGGGGGTTTTGTGTGAGCATCTCACTAATGCTCCTGAGTATTTGTGTGTTTAAAACACTGCAGTATTGTTTCATATTGTGTGTGTGTTTATACTTTTTTTTTTTTTCTTTTTAACTATCTGAGCATCCTGTTGAGATTTATTAAAATTCCAATGAAAGCTGAACTGCATAGAAGTGTTCAGGCTGAAAAGATCGTGCCTTCTAATACATCAACCTTATACTTCTTACAGTCACTTAATCATTAAGCAAAGCAAACAACTAAGGAGATTGATGAAGTGGAGTTGGGAAGTGTCCAATGTATTATTAAAAACTTTTAGAAAGAAATATAGTTGAAATTAATGAATGTGATCTGCATCGTAAAAATGGAGAGTAGAAATCAGAGCTCACACACACACTCACACACACACACACACACACACATACACACACACAATGAGACAAGAACCCAGGATTGGGAACATAAGAAAACCACCTCTAGTTAATACGACTTCTAAAAAAAAAAAAAGGCTTCAGTTTACTAAGGAACCTAAAGATTGGACTTTGGAGTGATGGGAAAAGGTCATGTGACCTGATGAGTCCAGATTGAGACTTTTCCAGAGTGATGGGCGTGTCAGGGTATGAAGGGAAGCACATGAAGCGATGCACCCATCATGCATAGTGTTCACTGTACGAGCCTCTGGAGACGGTGTTATGATCTGGGGTTGATGAGTCGCTCAGGTCGAGACTCAGCAACGTTATGGGGCGATAAAATGAAGTCAGATGACGACCTGAATGTACTGAATCTATATACATAAAATGTGTGTGTGTGTGTGTGTGTGTGTGACTTGTTGTGGCCAGGCAGTGAAGTCAATGGGACACAACAAGAAATGAACTGGGAATTAATGGGGAATTAATTTAGGTTCCCAGTCTGTGCATAACTAAGTACATACTAAGCATCTTTGTGTGATTGTCATTAAAACAATGAAATGACGAAACAACTCCTGAGCCATAAGAATAAATAAAAAATATAGTTGTGATTAAAAATAGAAAAATTTTAATGAGATAGTTAAATTCAAATTCAAATTCAAATTTTATTCGTCACATACACAGTCATACACAGTACGATATGCAGTGAAATGCTTACACGACCGCCAGTGACCTTAAAAAGAGAATTATATACTAGATACTAGAATAAAAATATATACTATATATATATATATATATCTATATACTAGAATAAAAATAGAAATAGAAAAAAAAATAGAAAAAAAAAATAGAAATAGAAATAAAAAATAAAAGTATACTGTACATAAAATGGAAATAAAAATAGAGATATACTGTACAATAGAGATTTTCTTTTAAAATTGAAATTTGGTGGAGGATGTATGGTGTGCAAGTAATTTGCATGGAAACATGTGTTAAGGTGCCTTATTAAAGTGACTTGTGCAGGGGTCCAGAATGTAAACATAAACATAAATATGAGTTCCAATGTCAGGGTAGATGCGCATGAAAGTGTCCATAGTGTCCGTTGACGTTAACAGGTTGTATTAGTTCTGTGTTTGTGGTGTGAATGTGGTATGGTTGAGAGACCTTATCGCCTGCGGGAAGAAGCTCCTCCTCAGTCTCTCTGTGTTGGCCTTCAGGGAGCGGAAGCGCTTTCCTGACCGCAACAGAGAGAACAGTCCATTGTTGGGATGGCTGAGGTCCTTCACGATCTTCCTGGCCTTGGTCCAGCACCGCTTGGTGTAGATTGAGTGCAGGTCAGGGAGCTTGGTGCGGATGATGCGCTCAGCTGAACGCACCACCCTCTGTAGAGCTCGTCTGTCCTGCATGGTGCTGTTTCCAAACCAGGTCGAGATGTTTCCCGACAGGATGCTCACTATGGTGCAGGAGTAGAAATTCCGGAGCACCTTGGAGGGCAGTCTGAAGTCTCTCAAACGTCTGAGGTGGTACAGACGCTGCCGGGCCTTTTTCACCACGGTGTTGATGTGACAGGACCATGACAGGTCCTGCGTGATGTGAACACCGAGGTATCTGAAGCTGTTCACTCTCTCCACTGGGCTCCTGTTGATGACGGGGGTCTGGTAGTTCCTCTCCTGCTTTGTACAAAAGTCCACTATCAGCTCCTTTGTCTTACTGACGTTCAGGAGGAGATTGTTCCTCTGGCACCAGTTCTCCAGATTCCCAATCTTCTCCAGGTAGGCCGACTCATCGTTGTTCGTGATCAGGCCCACCACGACAGTGTCGTCAGCAAACTTGATGACGGCGGTGGAGTTGGTAGTGGCCACGCAGTCATAGGTGTATAAAGAGTACAGCAGGGGGCTCAGAACACAACCCTGGGGCGCTCCAGTGCTGAGTGTGAGGGAGGCTGAGACATGACCACCCATCTTTACTGCCTGTGGTCTGCCAGTTAGGAAGTTGGAGATCCACTGACACATGGGTGAGCTAAGTCCCAGGTGCTCCAGCTTGGTGGTGAGTGTGGAGGGAATTATGGTATTAAATGCAGAGCTGTAGTCGATGAAGAGCATTTTCACATAATTTCCCGTCTTAGTGTCCAGGTGGGTGAGAGATGTGTGGAGGAGATATGAGATTGCATCGTCTGTGGAACGGTACGGACGATAAGCGAACTGTAGTGGGTCGAGTGTGTCCGGTAGTGAAGAGATGATGAAGTCTCTGACCAGGCGTTCAAAGCACTTCATCACTACTGAGGTGAGGGCTACAGGGCGATAGTCATTGAGGGAAGCAGGATGTGGTTTCTTTGGAACAGGAACAATGATGGACTCTTTGAAGCATGTGGGGATCACCGACTGAGATAAGGAGATGTTGAATATCTCAGTGAACACAGGTGCTAACTGGTCTGCGCAGGATCTGAGGATACGGCCTGAGATGCCGTCTGGTCCTGCTGCTTTCCTGGTGTTCACTCTCTTGAAGGCTCTCCTCACGTCGTGCTCGGAGATGATGAGCGCGTTCCCGGTGCTGGCAGTGTCTTCCTGTCTACAGCCGTTAGCGCCGCTAGCATTAGCGCCGTTAGCATTAGCGCCGTTAGCATTAGCATCGCTAGCGTCTTTAGCTGCAGCATCGAAGCGAGCGTAAAATGTGTTCAGCTCGTCTGCCAGAGTCGCGTCCGCGTTCGTCATACCGGATGTTGGTGCTTTATAATCCGTTATTGTTCTCAGTCCCTGCCACAGGCTCCTAGAGTCACTCTGTTGAAGCTGTGACTCTGTGACTCATTAATCATTAAGATGATTATAATAATTATAATAACAATACAAAATAAATAAATGGGTAAAACTGCCTAGAAAGTCAGGATTAAAACACTGCCTGACAGTAATGTTAGAGGAAAATAACCCACAGTTGGGTGGTGTGATGTACTGTATGCTGATATGAAGTGGAGTTCGCACCCTGAAATTATTAACTTTCCATTAACACCATGTTTTTTTTCCTTTTATATAAAAGAATGATTATTTGCCACTAGTTGAATGAATGCATGTTTTATTCATTTATACTTATATTTGTTTCACTCGTTTTTCGTTTGTTGTGGAAATTCTGTTCCTTTATCCTGTATAAATAGCTGTTTTTGCTGACGAACAAAAGCAGTTCATTATGTTGTCAGGGAACCAGAAACTGAAACCTACTTTGGCCTTCAATTATACTGAAAACCATTTTAAAAGAAGAAAAAGAAGAAGAAAAAAAGCAAGATGACAGTAACACATGCTTTAATTAATGTATTAATTGAATTCAATGTTTAAAATAAAATATCTAGATAATCACATTAATATAAACCTGTAATCTAGAATTGAAACCTGAGAGCTGCTTTTATACAAAAGGATTCCTTTAGAAACAGTCAGCACCGATCCTTCAACAGCACTGCTGTAGTATACATTCATCTCTAAGAAGATAGCTAAAGGTTTCACAATGCATGAGACACGAATTCCCATGGCCCTTTAAACTCTCGGCACTATGGTGAAACAGAAGCCAGACACACGCAGTCTTGCAGCGCTCAATGACGGATATCCTTTGATAAATTTCTTTAAGGCCAGCGCGTTCCCTCGGTTATCCGTTTCCACCGCTTCCATAGCGATACCCCACTCCAGGAATAACATGCTTTGTCGAGTCCTGGATCGACGCCTTAAAATCAGACGTGCATTATAGCCTTGTTTGGTGTGTTATTCCAAACCTTTCATATTCCCGGAATATTTTTTTTAAACAAATGCTGTTTATATTTAGGGCAATATCTTTTTTCTTTTTTTTTTTTACTGTCCACACATCTCTATGACCCGAGTTTCATTTCCCCAGCCAAGTCAGAAACAAATTACATATGAGATTTTACTATAATAATGACTTTATTGCTATCTGTACCCTGGAATCATCCCTGAGCTGGCAGTCTTCTGGATCCTACAGTATTTCCACAGTGAACTTAATATCTTCCTGATCATCTCCTCAACTCATCAGTCACTGCTGCTGCAGCTAGAAATAGCCCCTGAGAATTTGGACGTGAATCAAATGAAAATTGAGGCCCCGCAAACTGGCTTAGTCATCTTCCTTAATTAGGAAGGAAGGAAGTAGGAGTGGTTTGGGGAAGAAAGGGATAATATTCGGTCTGTACGCTTTGCTGATGCTTATAGACATTTTATGCTGTGAAATCCTGAGTCAGCAATTAACGTCATCGTTATGGAAGACGTTTTTGTACAAGGTCATGTTTCCTCTCTTGGGCATTGCCTTCATCTTTAAATTTACAGCATTTGGCAGACACTTTGATCCAAAATGTCTTATATTTTATCACATTATACATTTGACCAGTTGAGTATTAGGGGGTTTTCTCAAGGGCCTAGGGTTAGGGTTAGTTAGTTAGTTAGGGTTAGGGTCAATATACACATGTATATTGATCTAACCCTAACCCTAAGCCTAACCCTAACCCTAGGTGACAACTTTGGTGGTGCGGGGGTTTGAACCTGGGACCTTGCGATCAGTAGTCCAAAACCTTAACCACTGAACTACCACTGCCCCTTTATCCTCATCAGAATGTATTTGTATTTAATTGTTTTATCATATCCTTAGGGAAGTGGTGGATCAGGCGGTTAAGGCTCTAGGTTGTTGATTTAAGGATATGGGTTTGAGCCCTGCAGTGGGTGGGTTGCCGAACCCCATACTACCCAGCACCCCCATGCAGTCCCGGTCCCAAGCCCGGATAAAATGGTAGAGTTGCATCCGTAAGGGCATCCAGCGTAAAACCTGTGCCAGATGGTCCACTGTGGAGACCCCTGGAAGGAAGCAGCTGAAAGAAACTTAAGTTTATCATAGCCTGGGTTTAGTTTCTTTTAGAATCTTTCAGATAGTATGTGAATAAGGACTGTGTCTTGCTATGAAACGAATATAAGTTGTTGTTGATTTTTCTTCAGGTATTGGTCCAGTTCTAGGCCTCGTCTTCATCCCTCTCATTGGTTCAGCCAGTGACCGGTGTAGCAGTAGTTATGGACGACGGCGACCCTTCATCTGGCTGCTGTCTCTGGGTGTGCTCATGGCCATGGTCATCATCCCTCATACCGACAACCTGGCCACCCTTCTGAACTGGGGTGGAAACACCCATCCTAACCAGCCCCTCCAGGTGGGTCTGCTCATCTTGGGCGTGGTGCTGCTGGACTTCTGTAGCCAAGTGTGCTTCACGCCGCTGGAGGCACTTCTGTCAGACCTGTACGGCGGGCGTGAGGAGTGCGCCCGTGCTTTTGCGACCTTCTCCTTCATGGCGAGTCTGGGTTCGTGCATCGGATACCTCCTGGCCTTGCTTGACTGGAGCTCTGGTCCACTTGCCCAATACCTGGGCGGACAAGCCAAAGGACTCTTCACCTCCCTTATTCTTATCTTTGTCTGTTGCGTGCTGGTCACCATGAAAGCGTCTGAGGAGAAAGACGACTCGGATTCCTGGGCCGGATGCCTGTCCTTGTGCTATACGCCTAAGAGACGGTTCAAGATCTGCCTCCCAAGGGCAGGTTCTCTAATATGTGTGCTCAGGAGCTGCTGGTCAGTAACACCAGCTATCTTCAGCAGCTACTGCCATGTGCCGTACGTCATGAGGCGTCTCTGCGCTGCTCAGCTGAGCAGCTGGATGGCTATTGTGAGCTTCATGCTTTTCTACACAGACTTTGTCGGAGAGGGACTTTACCAAGGAGTGCCAAGTGCGGCGCCAGGCACAGTGTCCAGGCAGCAATACGATGAAGGTGAGATATAACTTTTTTAATTGTTTACATAACAAGTTTTGTTTATTTTCTGAATAACCCACCCAACGAAGTAGTCTGCTGTACAGTACAGTAGGTGCAGCTCATATTTGTGTTGGAATAAAAGGTAAGTAGACGAATGTTATGAATACACAAAGGCTATTGTCTGTCACTAAAGTGGGTGGCAAAGATGAGGGATGGATAGGGTTAAAACCAAACAAAAAAAAAGCTTATGTGTGCTGCTAAATAGAAATGTCCTGCGCCCTTCTGATGAGAATTCACAGCCCTTGGCCTCACTCGACCGTCTGTTTTCTGTCAGAAGTGGTCTGCTTTGTGTTTGTCACCCCCTCAAGTGATCATTTTTCCTCTGGTAATGAGTTTGTTTTGCTGGAGTTGGTGCTTCATACTTCCTGTCTCGTGGCCAGCGTGTCTGGCTCTCCTGAGTGAACTCGGGTTAACCTTCACCCACGGTCGGTGACTGTGCCGCGTGAGTCATCCAAACACCCAGATGGACGCGCGGCTACAACTCGCAAGCTCACACAGTTTGAAAATAAGCTTTCCTAATTGACACAGCTTCCCAAACGCTTTCTTTCTTTAACACAGCACATTGGCAGACTCGATACTCGGCCGAGTCTCTTTGGGTTCGCAAACTACAGTATATACCACGTACTAGTTTATTTCTGAGCACTGCTCCAAGACATATGGGGTAGATGATGCTAAAACAGAGCAGCTTCAGACGAAGTGCTGGCTCGCTGGACTGTGTTTAAACTCTAAACTCGAGGTGTGTGAAGATGGCTCGGTCGTTTAAAAAGGGAATCCAGTGCCTTTTAAAACATGCCAGGGATTTAAGATTTAAGGTTAGCTTTGTCTGTAGTGTTTTGGCAAAGCTTTCTGAACTTTCACCGTCTTAAAAAAGCTGCACGTTAGGAGCCTGGGGACAAGTTAAGCCAGGTATTAGGGCACTTTTTTGTGCAGGGTTTAGAAATACTGTGTGTTCTCTGTGCTCGAGCATTTTTTGTGTTTCCTGCATACTCCTTAAATTTTTTTCTCTATTTCTGGCTATTGATCAAGAATTTTATGAATACACTGGCTGGCCAAATAAAAATGTCATCACATGGATTCAACTAAGGAAATAGTTAAGAGACTTCGATTAGACAATTACCGCAGTGGTTGCAGCAGAACCATATTAATAAGTTATTTAACCCTAAATGACGCAGTGAGAAGGCGGCGCGGTGGTGTAGTGGTTAGCACTGTCGCCTTGCACCTCCAGGGTCTGGGTTCGATTCCCCGGCCAGGCTCGATTCCCGTCTCTGTGTGCATGGAGTTTGCATGTTCTCCCCGTGCTTGGTGGGTTTCCTCCGGGTACTCCGGTTTCCTCCCACAGTCCAAAGATATGCAGGTTAGGCTAATTGGCGTCCCTAAATTGCCCGTAGTGTGTGATTGGGTGTGTGAGTGTGTGTATGTGTGTGTGCCCTGCGATGGATTGGCACCCTGTCCAGGGTGTACCCCGCCTAGTGCCCGAAGTCTCCTGGGATAGGCTCCAGGTCCCCCACGACCCTGAACACAGGATTAAGCGGTATAGAAAATGAATGAATGATGCAGTGAGTTGCTTCTCATTTCCTAAACAACCGTGTCAGAAGACATATCTGTGATTGTGGCAAAGATGTGACTAAGGATACAACAGGATACTGTAAAACCACTGAAATGGGGTTAAGAACTGTAAAACGCATTAAAATCTGGAAGCATAGTGGTGAACCGTCATCCTTGAGGAAGAAATGTGTGGACAAAACAATTGGTGGATGCTACCATCATGCCTAGTGCCCACCGTACGAGCCGTTCAGCAACATTATGTGCCCAAAAAATTAAATCAGCTGACGACCTGAATGTACTGAGTGACCAGGTTTTTTTTCCCCATGAATGGATTTTTTTTCTTCCCTGATGGCACAGGCATGTTCCAAGATGATGATGATGCCAGGATTGATCGGCCTCAAACCGAGTGGTTCAGGGAGCATGAGACATCATTTTGCCACCACACATTGCCACCACAGAGTCCAGACCTTAACCCCCACTGAGAATCTTTGGGATTTTCCGGAGAAGGTTTTACACAACCGTCCGACTCTCCCATCATCAATACAGATCTTGGAGAGAAATTAATGCGACTCCAGAGGAAATAGATGTTGTGAAGTTGCATAAGCTTATTGAACCGATACGACGGCCGTGATATGAGTGTGTGATTATTTTTATTTTTTTCCTGGACACTGTATTTCCGCTCAATTACTCACTTATCGTCTATACCACTTTATCTTGTATACAGGGTCTCAGGGGGCCAATCCATAGACACATTCACACACTTACTTGTTCAATTTGGGAACGCCAATTAGTAGCCTGAAATGCATGTCTTTGGACTGTGGGAGGAAAATGGAGTAGCCCGGAGGAGACCCACCAAGTACAGGGAGAACATGCAAACTCTATGAGCACAGACCCCGAGGTGGGAATCAAACTCGGACCCTGGAGTTGAAACATGACAATTTCAGTGGGAAACCAAACAAAACCTAAAAGCCAACCAAGCAATTACCAATCAATAAATATTAATAGAAACAAAGTACCAGGAATTGAAGACAACTTGGAGCATTCTAAATACATGACTACTGCTATTTTACCAAATTGATTTTTTCAAGTTTATATGATACACCTGTGATACTATATGTTTAAATCATGACTCCAGTGTCAAAGATGTGATTTGTGTTTCCCTAGGGATTCGTATGGGCAGCCTGGGGCTTTTCCTACAGTGTGCTACCTCAACCTTCTTCTCACTAATCATGAACCGGCTGGTGTGTACCTTCGGCTCCAGGAAGGTCTTCTTGTTTAGCATGGTATCTTTCACCCTCTCAGCGCTAGTCATCTGCCTGTCGAAGAGTGTCCTGTTGGTCACGGGGATGTCAGCCCTTACCGGCTTTGCTTTTGCCACCTTACAGACACTGCCATACACACTCACCTGCCACTATCACCAAGAGAAGGAGGTAGGCTTTCAACTCTCATACCTTCTGTTAAGGAAAGGGGTGAAACTTTAGTGCCTTTAGACACGGTACAGTAGGTACTGGGCTGTAGAATGAGAATGGTACACAAAAAAACCCCACTGTTGATCAAAGGAAAGGGACGAGATTCATGGAAGTAAACGGATATGTTTGCAACGGTATTAGAATTTAATTCAGCATCAAACCAGCTCTGACCGCAGAAGGTCATGGTAATCTGAGAACTCAGAGAAGCATTTGTTGAGGTTATTTTTTAATGAGCATATTCATAGATTTTTGAATGACACTAAAAATAAAATGCATGTTGTGATAGAAATCCAGGTATCGCTGAGATCTTATGGGTTACTCTGATTTCCTACAGGTCTATATGGCGGCCCGCAAAACCAAAAAGAACAGGATCTCCACTGAAACCGTGCGCCTTACCTTGAACGAAGACACGAGCGACCTGAACCATAACGGCCACGCCCACTACACCCAGGACGACCTGGAATATTACCCGCCTCAGCACAGTGAGAGCGCTACACAGGTCGATCACAGATCAGACGCTTACGACAAACGTGGCGTGGGCTTGGACTTTGCCATCCTTGATAGCACCTTCTTGCTCTCTCAGGTCTTCCCGTCTCTGTTCATGGGCATGATCGTCCAGTTCACTCAGTCTGTCACTGCCTACATCGCATCTTCTGCCATTTTCGGGGCAGTCAGTGTATATTTCGCCACACGTGTCATCTTCGAACAGAAGGATCTTGAACACTAGGAGAAAACCCTAAATGTGAAAGAGCAGTTGATTCTTTTCAAGGCTACTTTCCAGGAAGTAAACAGGTTCTCGTGACACAGATTCAGACGATCTAGTAGAACACCAAAACCTGGACTGGAAAAAAAAAACACCACCACCAGAGTAATACGTAAATCTGTAGTCATTCTGTGTGATGACCTGCTGTTCTTCTATCTCCTGTCTGCCCACACAATAACATCCTGTCTGTCTCATCATCCTTCCTGTCAGTCATTTTCTCCACTTGTCGGCCCACCAACGGCTACAGTTTTCCTAAGTTTATTTAATGTTAATTTAACTGCTTAATATTCTTTTCTTTGCACTAATGGCATGTCTCATCAACACGGTCCTTGCTCTCAGTTACAGACTCTACATATCTTTTTTTTTTTTTTTTTTTTTTTGCTATTTATCCTCAGTGCAGGCCTGTATGGTTCTACATTTCTGTGAAGATGACTTCACACCGCTCTCAGGCTTTTTTGTTCACTCATATCATCATCACCAAAAATAAAAAATAAATCTACACAACTTGGACCAACAGTTGCATCAACAGATCTGTTGATGCAATGTGTCATGCAAAGCCTTTATGTCATGTAAAGATTCAGATTACTGTATATATTTTTGTACATTATTAAGATATACATATACAAACCTATTTATATCCCTATGGGAATTTGTTTTGATGGAACCTGCTTGCCGGGGTCATCTGTTTTGTTGCTAGTTTCATGCAAACCTGACTGGTGAAGTGAATAAGACTGGTTACAGTGGCGCCTGTCAAGTGGTGAACAGTTGATTGACGAATTTCATGTCATTAAAGCAGGAATGTGTGAGGTACCTGAACAAAGATACACCGATAATGGCCAAAATGTGATGGCTAGACGGACGGGTCAAAGGATTTCCAAAACGTCAGGTTTTCTTTGGGGTTCCCTGTATGCTGTGGTCAGGACCTACCAAAAGTGGTCAACCAGTAAACCACTGATGGGGTCATGGCTGCATGTGAGGGGTGAAGGCTGGCGTGTCGTGTATGATCCAACAGGAAAGCTACTGTAGCTCCTGAAAAAACTGTAGGTGTCAGAACACACATTGCATCATAGTTTGCATGTACTGTATCCTCAGGTCAGTCAGGATCAGTGTTGGGTGTAACGCATCAATAAGTAACACGTTAGAGTACTTGGATTACTTTTTTGATGTAACAAGTAATCTAACGCGTTACTTCCGCCATTTAAGTACTCGGTTATTTCCGTTATTCAGACAATTTATGTAATCTATGAGCCAGACAACAGTGATTCCGTTATTGTGTGTGTGAAAGTCGTCCTACAAGACCCGCCCCCGATAACCTGCCCCCCTCTGTTATTTCTGCTGTTATACCCCTATCTCACCTACTATATGCAGTTTACCTAAATCTAATCACAGCGCCAAAACTAGCGGTGAATCATGTTAACCCTGCGATACTGCATAAGTGAGATAGGGGTATTAGTATTTAACAGATTATGGACCAAACTTCGCTGAGTGATTGATGGTAGAATAATCATAAAGGTCTTGACTAAAACAACATGCATGAGGAATCACAAAGGAGTTTTCATTTACTGCGATGGAAAAGTACTCGAACTAGTAACTTTTATCAGAAAGTAACACTGTAATGTAATTTTATTGACAGTAATTTTGTAATGTAATTAGTTACTTTAAAAAGTAACGTTCCCCAACACTGATCAGGATGCCCATGGTGGCCACTGAAAGCTCCTACAATGGGCATGTGAACATCAGAGCTGGACCACGGGGCAATCGAAGGAGGTTGCCTGGTCTGATGAGTCATGTTTTCTTTTGCATCAGACGGATGGCTGAGTGTGTGTGCGTGGCTTACCTGGAGAAGATATGGCACCAGGGTGCACTATGGGAATAAGGCAAGCTGGTGGAGCCAGTGTGATGTTTGACAATGTTCTGCTGGGAAACCTTGGGTCCTTCTTCTTCTTGCTGTTTACCGGCAGTTGGCGTCCAATATGTTGCTTTACCGCCACCATCTGGTCTTCATCTCCCTTAGTTTAAATCCTCTTTTCTAGTCCTGTCACCCTTAAGAAATATATCAAGTACAGTAGTACCTCATCCTCCGAATTTAATCTGTTCCTGAGGCGAGTTCTTAAGGTGAAACTGTGTATTGTGAAACACATTTTTCCATAAGAAATAATGTAAATGCAGATAATCCGTACCAGCCACTCAAAAGTTATTACCAATATTACTAATTTCTACGACAATAATCATATTTCTGCATAATCAAAACATTTAGAAAAGACATGTAAATAACAGAAAAATATGAAAAAAAAAGGCATTAAGTCTCACTTAAACTTAATGAATGATTCCCCTTCGCACCAGCTGGTTTAAAAACCAAACTGAAAGTGTCTCAGTTTTCTTCTTCCTGACATCCTTATAAATACACTGGTGCTGTCTTCATTAAATCTTGCACAAAATGCCCCCAAAAACAATGTAAACTCGTTTCGCTTGGCTTTTTACTGACGCAAACAAGTTTTGAACGGCTACCAGAAGCACGTGCAACCGGATTACTCAGTACGCAACTGACTCGGTTGCTTGTATGCCGAAAATGCTGCGCAAATTTCTTTCAAAGTTTTAGTTCTTAAGTCGGAAATTCGCAAGACGGTACCAGGATACCCTTGGCTCCACTAAGCATACTCGGTCATATCACATTGGTCCTTCAATTGGCTGATACTTTGATAGTATAACCTCTACCTAATCATTGTTCCAGAACCTCTTCAGCCCTGTTTCAGCAGCTCGCAACTTACATATCTTTGAGGATCAACATCTGAGCGAGGCGGGTCAGGGATGTTCTGACGGCGCATGAGGAACCGACACGATATTAGTCAGGTGGTTTTATTGTTATGTCTGATCAGTGTACATTTTGTCTGTGCGATTAGTTACCAGCATTAGCAGCCAAATCGAGGCAGAAGCTAAAAAAAAAAAAAAGACAATCTAGCTTATTTTTGTACAGAGAGTTTTACTACCTAAATGAGACTGTAGAAACCCATTGTGCCACAAATCTTCATCATCATCATCATCATACAAAACGATACTACAACAGGGCACGGAAATTGGGGTTGTGTATGTGCATGTGATTTATATGAACATACCGTAAGTGTATTTGCAAGAGTGTGTGCGAGAGAGAACGTGCGAAGGAATATGCCTGTGACTCAACGAGAGTATGCGAGTGCGTCTGTGCGTGCGAGAGGGAAGAGTAAGTGCGAGTGTGAGAGTCAGTGTGTGAGAAATTTTATGGAAGAGAGTATGGGAGAGTTCGCTTAAGCGTGCGTGCGTACGCAAGAAATCTTTCACGTGCAAGTCTACAGTACGTGTGAAAGTGTGTGCAAGTGTGTGTGTGTGTGTGTGTGTGTGTGTGTGTGAGAGAGACATCGGTAAAACTCTCAGGACAGACCCGTTTGCTTTCAAGTCGTAAATATCGTTCTGTCTACTTTTCTCGGATTTAGAGTGTATTTACATTAAACAGCCATAAATTATTTTAAATATATGATTTATGTGTTGTGATTTTAATTTATTATGTCTGTTGTTAGCATTTATGTGTAAAAAAAAAAAAAAAAAAAAACATAATAAGAAATACTGTCATGCATTTAAAATACGATTTATTTTGCAGTCTGTTGTGGTTTATTCACCCTACCTTGTTGTTGTGCCTTTTTTTCTTTTTTTTTTTTTGCATTATCTAACACACTGACAGTCAAAAGTTTGTACACCCCATTCGTAATCTTCAAATCTAATCATAATCTTCAAATCTAAATAGCTGTTTTCAACAGTCGTAGTAACGATGTTAACGTTAACATTACTTATTAATGCAAAGATTATTAAATACATACGGACCAAGAAAAGTATTGCAACTATTTCTTATTTTATATTATTAAGTGTTTCTGATGGAGGTTTACACAATCGAGCAGATTTAGGAGGTTCCCGAATACTCATTACTGCTTTTAAAGATATTTAATCTTAATATGTGTCTTACCGTTTGACTGTACTGTACGTTGTAAGCTTTTACGCTTTCTATCATTTCCTTTAACGGACCAAATCCCTTTAAGAGCATTGATACTTAATATTGATTTTGATGAACTTAATATTGTATAAACTGCTTTGAGACGTCTGAGAATCGTCGACTATAAAGTGCCTAAACTTATTTCCTAGGTCTATGACAAACATGTTTTATCTTTTATCATTGTAAAGACTACTTTACATGGAAGGGGAAAAAAATACACTTTATTTAGATGAAAATGCCTTCATCCTGACTCTTCATCCTGTCTACAGCGTCCTTCTGAAGTCTGAAGAATATGTTTTAAAACTCATTACTTCATCCTGGACCACAAATCAGTGTTTACTGTTCAGATGTTACAAGCTTTGTGCTTTTTCCAAACAGAACTTGTGGATTAATGGAATTTCATAGCGACTGCATCTCAGTTACTGATGTGTGTGTGTGTGTGTTGGTGTCTAGTCAGGTGAAAACTTTTTAACCACTATATTTGGCCAACAGAAATCTTTGGATTTTTACACCATATTCTAATAATTAAAATGCATTAAATTCAATATATTGTAACAACAATGATCTCAAATGTCTGGTTATTTTTGCAGCTCTGCTATTTAGTCACGCTTTGGCGAAATACGATCACCTGCGGGTGTACTGGTAGGGGAAAATAATCAACAACTCGGGGGTGTGATGCAGCAGAGTTAGTGTTACCACCATGAAAAGCATGTCAAAATTGGCCTACTCTATTATTTATTTCATTTATTATGAATCCTGCTATTCTTTACCATTTATAGCTATAGGTAAAGTTGCAGAACGTTTCATAACCATTTCCTGTTAACGCTTATGTTATAGCAGCTATAAAAACTTGTTTTGTCTACACTCTTGTTTTGTTTTTTCACAAGAAAAAGAAAACCGCCTACCAAGAAACTGTCTTTCCCATATCAGAGCTTTACGTCCTGTTACAAAGCCACTAATACTGGAGACTCCTTCCACAAACGTTAACTAAACATCTCCTTAATGAACCCCCCCCCTGCCCCCCCCCCCCCCCAAGAAAAAAAATTATCTACCATACAAATACAGTCCAACATGGTTTTCCTTTTCCAATGATTCACTGATAGATTGTTCATACCGATTACAGCCAGTTATCCTTTGCCTAAAAAGGTAACAGATACTGTGACTATAACTGCCAAATGAATTTACATACTGATTGTAGAAATCATTAAAAAAAAAACACTTCACATTATGAACTAAGAAACTCTGGTGTATTGAATAATTTGATCTACAACCCTTTAATTCCTGACTTTCAACTCATAACTATTGTTTCTAATGACATGAAACAGCGCCACCTGCTGCATAAGTGTGGTTTTTGGAAAAATGTAAAAAATAAATAAATAAATAACATTCCATCCAGATGCTAAAACATTATTATAATGATCAAATGATTTCTGGTAGCCAGTCATGTCCTTTCAGATTACCTGACTCATGTATGGAGAAATTTCTCACCACTCACATACAAAATCTTCCTAGGGTTGTTTCTCTGGGGAAACTTTCAGTGGACTTTTACTGTATAATGTAGACCATTACAAAAGTGAGATGTGAGATTCCTTATCCAAAAAAAAAAAAAAATGCAAACTACAACTTTTTTTTATGCTTAACTAAGGGGAAGTCAGGCATTATGCAGCACATTTTGGTAGATAATCCAGGTGCTTTCCAAGAATAAAAACCCAATAACATTTTATATATTTTACACAATATTTGGAAATCCCTCTCTTTACGGGCTCACCCATGCCCAAGGGGGCCAAAGACTAATTTCTATAGAAATTGGCATGGGTGAGCCTTGGGTGCCCATGATCCATGATGCTGTCACCAATTTACTGGTATATAATTGATAGTGTTAATGTGTTAATATTATGTGGTGTTGACGTTATGGCTGATTGGTGTTTGTATATACTGCACATCTCAAGAAATTTTTATATTTATGTATTATTATTATTATTATTATTATTTTGCAATTAAATTTTATTTATATAGCCCTTTTAACAATGGTCATTGTCGCAAGGCAGCTTTACAGATAAATTTAAAGATTTAAAGAGCAAGCCAAGGGCGATGGTGGCAGGGAAAAACTCTGTTTGATGGCCAGAGGAAGAAACCTTGAGAGCAACCAGACTCCAGATTCAGTCGGTACTCTGAGATTGAATAAAATACTAATCATACAGAGTAATTACTGTGTATCTCTCAGTCTAGTTCAGTCCACACAACCACAATCATGAGGAAGACTGCTGACTTGAAAGTTGTCCAGAAGATGATCGTCGACACCAAAAAGGTCATCGTTGAAAGGGCTTGGTGATCACAGAGTGCTGTATCGAAGGATGAAAATGGAATATTAACAAGAAGGGAAATTTTTGGAAAGAAAAGATGGACAAGCAACAGGGATAACCACACAAAACTTTTCTTAGTCCTAGTAGCATGTTTTTGCCGTCCATCTGGTCACAATGCAAGTAAGATTTGATTCACCTAATCAGTACCTCATGAAGCAGAATGAAGTGTTATATTTACATATAACAATTTGTCACACATACCTTACAACACAGTGAAATGATTTTTTCTGGCACAATCTCCAGATGCCTCAGGATAGGGTAGGCTCCCCCCGTGCTTGGTGGGTTTCATCCGGGTACTCCGGTTTCCTCCCAGAGACCAAAGACATGTAGGTTAGGTTAATAGGTGTTCTCAAATTGCCCATAGTGTGTAAGTGTGTGTATGTGTGTGTGCCCTGTGATGGATTGGCGCCCCGTCCAGGGTGTACCCCGCCTCGTGCCCTAAGTCTCCTGGGATAGGCTCCAGGCCCCCTGCGACCCTGAATATAGGATTAAGCGATAATGACGATGTGTGAGAGAGATTTTGTCATTTAAACTGATGTACAGTGCCTTGCAAAAGTATTCATACCCCTTGAACTTTTCCACATTTGGTCACGTTCCTCCACATGTTTGCCGTGTCCCCCACATGTTTTGTCACAACCTGCAAACGGGCCTTTCTATGGCTCTTTTTCAACAATGGCTTTCTTCTTTCCACTCTCCCATAAAGGCCAGATTTGTAGAGTGCATGACTAACTATAGCTATAGATCTCTGCAGCTCTGTCAGAGTTACCACAGGCCTCATGGTTGCTTCTCTGACTAATGCTCTCCTTGCCCTGCTTGTCAGTTTAGGTGGACGGCCATGTCTTGGTACAGTAGGTTTGCAGTTATGCCATTGTCTTTATATTTTTGGACGATGGCTTGAACAGCGCCCCGTGAGATCCCGTGAAATCATTGGACTTAAAAAAAAATCTAACCCTGCTTTAAACTTCTCCACAACTTTATCCCTGGCCTGTCTGGTGTGTTCCTTGGGCTTCACTGTTTTTTCAGTAATGTTCTCTAACAAACCTCTGAGTGCTTCACAGAACCGCTGTATTTATACTGAGATTAAATTACACACAGGTGAACTATATTTACTAATTAAGAGACTTCTAAAGGCAATTGGTTCCACTGGATTTTATTTAAGGGGAAGTCAGAGTAAAGGGGGGTTGAATTTTGTGTTTTTCTTCTATCACATAAAATAATGCTTTATGGTACACTACATGCCCTTTCCAGGTTTAAAGATACTTTTGAGGCGTACAGGTACTCCTGTACCTCAGCCACAAGTAATGGTTTAGTACTTTTTCACAGTGTACAGTCAATAAACTGTGTTTTGGCTAAAGCAAAGCACCTGCAGACCCCTCTGCCCTATAACCTGGGTGTTTAATACAGTATAGTGTAGCAGTGTGCAGCATTCCGTTGGCTTGCTCTCCCCCCACACCGGCGACAGAGATGCAAAAAACATGGTCATCATCATCATCATCACCATCACCGGCAGCAACAACAGCAGCAGCAGCATCATCATCATCACGAGCAGTTTGATCTCCAGCGCCGCGCCCGAAGCCCCCGACCCCGACCCGCCTTCCAAAAATAAGCCCCCCTGCCGCCATGCGCGCGGAGCAGCGAGCGCAGCGAGGCGCGCGGTATTTTTAGGGCGCCGTGTTCGCGCTGACCACGTGCGCCGACGGTAGGACCGGACGGGCCGCCGCCGCCGCCGCCGCCGTTGCGCAGAAGCAGCGCAGGCGCCCTCGGACGGCGACGGCATGCGCCACGCGAGCGCGAGTACGGCGACGGCGACGGCGCGGACCGCGATCGTGCTGCTGGGCGTCCTGCTCGGGGTCGCGTCGTCGCGCAGGACCCACGCCACGACGCTCGAGGCGCGGTGGGAGACGCTGTTCGCGCGCTCCGTGCTCGGGGTCTCCGGCGACAACGACTATCTGATCGGCGTCAAGAGAGTGCGGAGGCTGTACTGCAACGTGGGCATCGGGTTTCACCTGCAGGTGCTGCCAGACGGAAGGATAAACGGTGTACATGACGAGAACCAGTACAGTGAGTTGCACGCTTAACGCAAAACCGAGCGCGCGCGCACACACAAACACACACACACATACATGCAAACACACAGCAGCGGGGTGCACATCATATATAAAATTAAAATCATCCTTAACCAGGATGCGTCCCATGTTGTAGCAGGATGTGCATTTAGAGATGCATAATTCTTTTTTTCCCCCCTCATCATCATTATTATTATAATTGTCATAATAATGCATGTGTATCCTCTTTGATCATGATTTGCATCCTGAGATGAAACGCAGAAACGCTACCCAGGGATGCAAATCACTGCCAAGACGCATCTCCATCCCAGATATGATTTTTTATTATTATAATTTTTTTTTTATCCTGATTGCAGGCACATATCACAAATATGACCAAAGGCAATAGATTTATCTATTCATATCTATTTTTGGAAAAAATGTTTCCAAAGCTTCCAGCGTGACACGGACGAAATTAGACGCCAACTAATTTTACACTGCGTCCATTTGCGACCCCAAACCACATCTGCAGTAGTGACAGTTTATTTTCTCCCGGTGTAACACAGAATAATAAAGCAGTATGGAGATGGAGATGTAGTAGAAAGCATGCCCTAAGGACTGAATAAAGCGTTTCATTATGCGTTATCTCAGACTCATCATGCGTAACTGTCCATGTTGTGGTTTAATCAGGTCTGATCGAGATCTCATCGGTGGAGAGAGGAGTGGTGAGTCTGTACGGGCTGAGAACTGAGCAGTTTGTCGCAATGAACCGCCGGGGAAGGTTGTACGCAACGGTAGGTATGCACATTATTCCTTACCCATAAAGCAATAAATAAATAAATAAATAAATAAATAATAATGGTTTTTCAATATTCATATTCTGCAGTTCATCAATGCAATGTGCTGATGGTCAGGCTTTAATGATTAATAACTTATCATTACTGCACATTTTAATCAATGTCAAGAGCCTTAATATAATTCATCTTGTCACAGGCTAGATGTTATGTATTGTAATGTTATGTAATCAATATACATTTGGATAAACACACATTCAGGGAAGAAAAAGTATTAAACTGTACATTGCCTTGTTACGGTGGTGGTACAAATGATAATTAAAGCATGATAAGTACAGTATCCTTTACGTACTAATGTCAATGCAGGACACTGTAATCAGCCATAACTTTAAAACCACCTGCCAAATATTGTGTCGTTCCCCCTTGTGCTACGAAAATAGCTCTGACCCGTAAAGCCGTGGACTCCACAAGCCCTCTAAAGGCGGCGTGTGGTTTCACAAAGACGTTAGCAGCAGATTCATGGTGAGGCCTCCGTGGATCTGACTTGATTGCTCAGCACATTTCACAGATGCTTGATTGGATTAAGATCTGGCGAATCTGGAGGCCGAGTCAACATCTTGAACACCTCGACGTGTTCCTTAAACCAATCCTGAAGAACTATTGCAGTCTGAAAGAGTGCATCATTCCACTGAATGATGCCACTGCCATTATTACCATGATTATAAACATCGTCCAAAGCATAACGCTGCCTCTTCTTATCTTGCCTTACTTCCGTAGTGCACCCTGGTTCCATCTCTGCCTGACTGGCTGTCCATATCATGTCTAGGGAAACATGACTCATTGCTTTAAGGTTCTGATGCTCACATACCCATTGTACACGCTTTCAGTGGTGGGCATTCTGACCGATCTGCAGCTTCACACACAGCAAGCTGTGATGCCCTGTGCGATCTGATACCTTTCTATCAGAGCCAGCATTCTCTCGTTCAACTATTTGTGTTACAGTAATTTTTGGCGCATGTGAAAGTCACTCAGATTCTTATTTTTGCCAAATTTTCTTGCTTCCAACACATCAGCTTCAGGAACTGAATGGTCACTTGCTGCTTAATATATCTCACCCCTCTAGAGGTGCCACTGTAATGAGATATTCAATGTTATTCACTTTGCCTGTCAGTGTTTTTAACCTTATGGCTGATCAGTGTCTTTCGTAAAAATAAATAAAGAGTACAAGAGTCAAAAGTTTGGACCTACCAATATATATATATATATATATATATATATATATATATATATATATATATACAGTGGTGTGAAAAACTATTTGCCCCCTTCCTGATTTCTTATTCTTTTGCATGTTTGTCACACAAAATGTTTCTGCTCATCAAAAACCGTTAACTATTAGCCAAAGATAACATAATTGAACACAAAATGCAGTTTTTAAATGAAGGTTTACGTTATTAAGGGAGAAAAAAAAACTCAAAATCTACATGGCCCTGTGTGAAAAAGTGATTGCCCCCCTTGTTAAAAAATAACTTAACTGTGGTTTATCACACCTGAGTTCAATTTCTGTAGTCACCCCCAGGCCTGATTACTGCCACACCTGTTTCAATCAAGAAATCACTTAAATAGGAGCTACCTGACACAGAGAAGTAGACCAAAAGCACCTCAAATGCAAGACATCGTGCCAAGATCCAAAGAAATTCAGGAACAAATGAGAACAAAAGTAATTGAGATCTATCAGTCTGGTAAAGGTTATAAAGCCATTTCTAAAGCTTTGGGACTCCAGCGAACCACAGTGAGAGCCATTATCCACAAATGGCAAAAACATGGAACAGTGGTGAACCTTCCCAGGAGTGGCCGGCCGACCAAAATTACCCCAAGAGCGCAGAGACGACACATCCGAGAGGCCACAAAAGACCCCAGGACAACATCTAAAGAACTGCAGGCCTCACTTGCCTCAATTAAGGTCAGTGTTCACGACTCCACCATAAGAAAGAGACTGGGCAAAAACGGCCTGCATGGCAGATTTCCAAGGCGCAAACCACTTTTAAGCAAAAAGAACATTAAGGCTCGTCTCAATTTTGCTAAAAAACATCTCAATGATTGCCAAGACTTTTGGGAAAATACCTTGTGGACCGACGAGACAAAAGTTGAACTTTTTGGAAGGTGCGTGTCCCGTTACATCTGGCGTAAAAGTAACACAGCATTTCAGAAAAAGAACATCATACCAACAGTAAAATATGGTGGTGGTAGTGTGATGGTCTGGGGTTGTTTTGCTGCTTCAGGACCTGGAAGGCTTGCTGTGATAGATGGAACCATGAATTCTACTGTCTACCAAAAAATCCTGAAGGAGAATGTTCGGCCATCTGTTCGTCAACTCAAGCTGAAGTGATCTTGGTTGCTGCAGCAGGACAATGACCCAAAACACACCAGCAAATCCACCTCTGAATGGCTGAAGAAAAACAAAATGAAGACTTTGGAGTCGCCTAGTCAAAGTCCTGACCTGAATCCTATTGAGATGTTGTGGCATGACCTTAAAAAGGCGGTTCATGCTAGAAAACCCTCAAATAAAGCTGAATTACAACAATTCTGCAAAGATGAGTGGGCCAAAATTCCTCCAGAGCGCTGTAAAAGACTCGTTGCAAGTTATCGTAAACGCTTGATTGCAGTTATTGCTGCTAAGGGTGGCCCAACCAGTTATTAGGTTCGGGGGCAATTACTTTTTCACACAGGGCCATGTAGGTTTGGATTTTTTTTCTCCCTAAATAATAAATATTAATAATAATATAATATGTATATATATATACAGTGGTGTGAAAAACTATTTGCCCCCCTCCTGATTTCTTATTCTTTTGCATGTTTGTCACACAAAATGTTTCTGATCATCAAACACATTTAACTATTAGTCAAAGATAACACAAGTAAACACAAAATGCAGTTTTTAAATGAGGGGTTTTATTATTTCAGGAGAAAAAAAATCCAAACCTACATGGCCCTGTGTGAAAAACTAATTGCCCCCTGAACCTAATAACTGGTTGGCCCACCCTTAGCAGCAATAACTGCAATCAAGCGTTTGCGATAACTTGCAACGAGTCTTTTACAGCGCTCTGGAGGAATTTTGGCCCACTCATCTTTGCAGAATTGTTGTAATTCAGCTTTATTTGAGGGTTTTCTAGCATGAACCGCCATTTTAAGGTCATGCCACAACATCTCAATAGGATTCAGGTCAGGACTTTGACTAGGCCACTCCAAAGTCTTCATTTTGTTTTTCTTCAGCCATTCAGAGATGGATTTGCTGGTGTGTTTTGGGTCATTGTCCTGCTGCACCACCCAAGATCGCTTCAGCTTGAGTTGAAGAACAGATGGCCGGACATTCTCCTTCAGGATTTTTTGGTAGACAGTAGAATTCATGGTTCCATATATCACAGCAAGCCTTCCAGGTCCTGAAGCAGCAAAACAACCCCAGACCATCACACTACCACCACCATATTTTCCTGTTGGTATGATGTTCTTTTTCTGAAATGCTGTGTTACTTTTACGCCAGATGTAACGGGACACACACCTTCCAAAAAGTTCAACTTTTGTCTCGTCGGTCCACAAGGTATTTTCCCAAAAGTCTTGGCAATCATTGAGATGTTTTTTAGCAAAATTGAGACGAGCCTTAATGTTCTTTTTGCTTAAAAGTGGTTTGCGCCTTGGAAATCTGCCATGCAGGCCGTTTTTGCCCAGTCTCTTTCTTATGGTGGAGTCGTGAACACTGACCTTAATTGAGGCAAGTGAGGCCTGCAGTTCTTTAGATGTTGTCCTGGGGTCTTTTGTGGCCTCTCGGATGAGTCGTCTCTGCGCTCTTGGGGTAATTTTGGTCGGCCGGCCACTCCTGGGAAGGTTCACCACTGTTCCATGTTTTTGCCATTTGTGGATAATGGCTCTCACTGTAGTTCGCTGGAGTCCCAAAGCTTTAGAAATGGCTTTATAACCTTTACCAGACTCATAGATCTCAATTACTTTTGTTCTCATTTGTTCCTGAATTTCTTTGGATCTTGGCATGATGTCTAGCTTTTGAGGTGCTTTTGGTCTACTTCTCTGTGTCAGGTAGCTCCTATTTAAGTGATTTCTTGATTGAAACAGGTGTGACAGTAATCAGGCCTGGGGGTGACTACAGAAATTGAACTCAGGTGTGATAAACCACAGTTAAGTTATTTTTTAACAAGGGGGGCAATCACTTTTTCACACAGGGCCATGTAGATTTGGAGTTTTTTTTCTCCCTTAATAACGTAAACCTTCATTTAAAAACTGCATTTTGTGTTCAATTATGTTATCTTTGACTAATAGTTAACGGTTTTTGATGAGCAGAAACATTTAAGTGTCACAAACATGCAAAAGAATAAGAAATCAAGAAGGGGGCAAATAGTTTTTCACACCACTGTATATATATATATATATATATATATATATAGGAAAGAAATGAAAGGATTTAATTTATTAAGGGAAAAAAATCTACCCAGACCTACCTGGCCCTATGTGAAAAAGTAATTGCCCCCTAAACCTATTAAGTGGTTGTGTGACTAACTGTCTTTGTTACCAACATTAATTCATGAATGAAAAGAAATATTAATGAATAGGAGAAATATTATAAATATCAAAGTCAGAATAAGGTTAAATCACATTGGAAGGCAATTTGCACATCAATTTGTGATTGGTACGTTGATTTATTTCAGTTGTGCCACTTTTAATGAATTAAATTAATGTAACAATATTAATTGAGTCAACTCAAATCTTCTTTACACCATTGCCATTTAGTAGACCCATAGAGCTTTTTATACCTTAATTTCTCACAAATTTATATACATTTTCCATTGGACTCAACTTGCCATTATTTATTGGCCTAGGTGTTTGAGTTATTGAGATTTAGTTTAAACCCACTCAACTCAAGTGAGCAGTCAAATCAACTACAGTAATAACTATAAAACTCAATAATGTTATAAGCTTTATGATAGTGAGTTGAGTTCCTTTAATATTATGGGGGGAAAAAACACACCACCTTACTTTTCTGTCCCTTGACTCCACTTTGGTTCACTCATGGTTCTAGGCTATATGTTCTGCAGGAAGTCTGTAGTTGATGAACTGACCATCTCCTTCCCGACTTCATTTCAGAGAGTCTTCCGGGACGAGTGCAAGTTCAAAGAGACGTTGCTTCCCAACAACTACAACGCCTACGAGTCTTCCATTTATAAGGGCTTCTACATCGCCCTGAGCAAACATGGCCATCTGAAGAGAGGCTACAAGGCCACGCCGGCTATGACTGTCACGCACTTCCTCCCTCGATTATGAGCGAGCCTGGCAATAACTCACTCTTTTTTTGCACATGTTGGACGTTCGCGCAGGTAACTTATACATACGTACAAGGCACGAAAAAAAATATGAACTGCAATCAAAAGATACAAAATACGTAATTATAGTATTTATTCTCGTTAATGAAATATATGTATATATGGGTAGTTGTGTGTCTGATCTTTGTGTACATGCCATTCTTTGCTGCTTATCATTTCTATTAAGATTATAAGAGGGATGAGGAGCTTTTTGTTTTTGTTTAGTTTTTTTTTTTTTTTTGCCCCTATCACATTTTATGGGTGCTTGCCATAACTGGTGTGTAAACCTTACCCTGTCATGAGTGTGACGAACATCCCCAGCTTTCTAAAGAGAAACAGATATGTTTTATTACCTCAAAGAGCTACATCTGGCTTGGAAAGGTGTGAGCCTGTCACGCACTGGAGGAAGATAAACCCAAACGTATATATCTATATACGTTACTGTTTAAGATTTTGATTTGTTCCACCATTTTGCGAGAGAGACGACAGCCCATGAGGCTGCTGCCTTTCCTGCACAGTGGTGCCTTAGCTTTCTAAAACTCTGGCTATTTTTTTGATTGCATGTTTGCATCCTGCGGTAACAGAGATGATCCACTCTGGCGGCTTCAGCCCAATTATTAGAGGTCTGCGATGAGCTTCGTTTCATGCTGTTTCCTTACTTAGATCAGATAGATATCAGAGAATCTGGGACTTGCCAGAAATAAGAGCAGCTTGCATGCATTTGTACTAGAGACTCAAGCTGTGGAAGATCCTTTAATCCTTTATGGAGGGGACATTCTGACACACTGGACGTTTTTTTCATTTTATTTTTATTTTAGCTTGAACTGTAGCATGGCCAGTGACCTCAGAACTCAGAACTCATCTGTTTGTAAAGTATCAAGTAAAAGAAATTGGCTCGATCTTGAGATTTGATGGATTTTGGGGTTTTTAGAGCTGGAATCAGTTTCTAAAGTAGCATTTATTTAAGATGAACACTTTTGCTTGTTGAATTGAATTGTTTAAGTAGTATGCAAAAAGCAAACATCTCAGGCTATTAAAAAAAAGAAAATTTTTGCAATTCATTCATTTATTAGTACGTCTCCATGTCTACTTTGCATTACTTTTAGACAGCAGGACCGACTTCAGGGATGGACAAATCAATAATTCATTAGCTAGCCTACCAGCAACTCAAAGCTAGCCTAAAATGTGGCATGTAGTAAGATAAAACTATTTGTGCATAATAAAATGATTAATACAGCTCTAGGGACAAATCAGACTGTTTGCACCTTCAACAAAAGGACAAATTGTCTTCGGCTAACTGTTCAGCTATTATCTAGTGTTCTGTCGTTGAGACGAGTGCCCGTTAAACTAGCATTAGATATCTATAACGGTTGTATGCTGTTATGTGCTGTATTGCATGTTTGTTACTGTTTCCTCATCCTGGGAAAATTGTCTAACTCCTAGTTTTTAGTCTAGCTCCAGACATGTAGCTACAGAATAGTCAAAGCTTGGTGCGATGTGTTTTGAAGAAGTTTTCTGAAAGTTGACAAGCGCAACATGAAAATCTCAAAAAGAAAGATAGAGTAAAAAGAAAAGAAAAGATAAATATAAAAAATAAGACCTTAAGCCAAAGTAAAATACTATAGAGGTAGTCCCCGACTTACCAACATTTGAGTTATGGATTTCTGCAGATACGAACAGACCACGCTTCGACTCCCGGTTCAATCTCGGATGTAGGTTACATGTATTGGACAAAAAATAGACAGTGCAGTGCACCAGACACCAATATTTACAATTATATACAATATTTTCAATGTGTAAGTAAATGTAGAAAAAGTCTAAAGTCTGGTATATTGTATGTGTGTGCGCGTGTGGGGGTGCGGGAGAAATGAGTCGGCCTCACCGGTTTCCGGGAGCACAATGAAAATGAAAATGTCTGTCCTGTAAGGCTGTCCTGATGGTGAATAATAGAGTAGATAGAGTTCACAGTCCAATACAGTGGAAAACAGCTCTGGGACAAACTTGTATGTGGGATTTTCCTTGCAATTTAAAGGCACAGAGAGACAAAACTGTTACATTTCACATTTCACTGTGAGATTCATTTCCTTAGGCATGATTATGGTTTTTGGCCACAATGTGGCAAAGAGGTGTGGTGTGGGGAAAGTGGACAGAGATTGTGTCAAGTGGATCTTGTCTGACTTAAGAATAAATCCGACTTATGAACGTGCTCTTGGAATGGAACTCGGTCATAAGTTGGGAACTACCTATACTAGAAACCCATCTTTCACACATTTATTAATTTTTTTTGCTGTTCACTTGCTTTGAAAAATGACCAGCTACTGTAGCTAGGTGATGTTAATTACTTAAAAGAAGATGCCTTTATCGTCATTACTAAATTACGAGTACAACTTTTAAAACTGTGCAATTAGAAGAACTATATACATTAAACAACAACAAACACACAGACAAAATATGGTACATGAAAGATATCGGACATGTGTACCGTAATTTAAATAATAATGATTATAATAATTGAATGATTAGCTTGCTTTCTTGATCGAATTTGTCAGTTTGCTTGAAATGGGTTGAAGGCTTTGGTCTTTTTAAATATTTCCAGAGTATAAAACCCAAGACTACACCAAAGATTTGAAGTGATGCATTTTATTGGGTAGCTTGATCTAGTTCTATATTTAGCATGCATAACACAGTATAACACTAACACTTTTAAAACCAGATATCTCTGATAATAGTCAGCTCGTTATATTGCTCCTTTATAGATGTATCCGGAGTAACAAAACAGGAATAAATAGAAAAATTGTCTGCTAGAATTTTTCAGCCTGGGGTCCCTAGTGTCCCTACAATTGTATTATCATATAACTCAGTATGTACAGTAGAGCATCAGGTGGTGTGGTTCAGGAAAAGAAAAAAATCACAACACTGACAATTTGTTCAATAAAACAAATATTTATACAAACAAGTAAAAAAAAAAACATAGTAATGGGAACACTGTCTATGAGGCCTATATTCATGAAGTATGACATAATGATGCTAATAATTAATAATAATAAAAAAATAATAAATACATTTAATTAATAACTAATAATTAAATATTTTAAATAATTACATTAACAAACAATTTGCATCTTACAACCTATTTATAATGAGCTATAATTTGAGGAATAAACATTCCTCAATGTTATAAATGTTTATAATGTTTTTCAGAATAAAATTTCCAGTAACTGTATAATCATGCACTGATTATAAATAGTTATAAAGTTTGTTTCGTATTTTACTTTACATGGCATTATTTTAAATAGTGACTCAACATGAACATGTGTATTAATTTAATAAGTAAATAAAGACTTATTGCACGTTATTAGAGTTTTATTATGAAAAAAATAAAAAGCCTATAAGCAATTATTACCAACATGTAAATAATTATAATTACAATCATAAAATCATAATAATTTTTAAATATGGACTTTATGGAAAGTGTTATTTAGTTTTTTCTTTCCCATGAGTGAAATAACAGCTGCTAAATCTGCTTGTCCGTCGGCCAACTGTGAATGAAAAACTGATATCGCGGAGATATAATCTGCTAGTGATTTGTCCAGCCCTGGAGCAGGTTCTCCTGCAGAACATTATTTTTTTTTCTTGGCAACACGAAAGCATTGGAAGCGAAATGCCAAGCTTGATCTGAAACTTATTCTTAAACCCAGTCTATAGTAGTCTTTTTAAGATTTTCTTTCCTATCTGCTTATCTGTTTCAACACTAGGCACTTACACAAAGACCGAAGCGGAGAGCTGACTCAGCTTAAAGAATTCGGTCAGCACAATTCATGCATCACTGAATCCAATCAATTTAATGGCTTACTAGTTGAAGTCAGAGTATTAGACGACTTAAACTAGGAATATATTTTTAGAAAACCCCCCCACCCCCTCCGCAACCTCCATGTGGTCTCACACACGCGCACACACACGTTACGCAATCCGACCTAAAATAGTAGCCTGCCATCTCCTCTGAAAAACACAGCATAAATAAATCTAAGGCTAAAGTTGGACGGGTGAAGACAAACAGCTATGGCGGCGGTTTGAATGATCCGATCGTGACTTGGAAACACGGCGTGTGGGATCATTATTTTTTATTATTTTGCTGCGATATCCTTTACAAGGGAAAAGGTCTGCACGAGCCGGAATGGGGTTTCTGATCCGCAGTGTGTTTGAGACACCGCTGGGTTCCTCTACTGCAGCTCTGCTGAGAACAGATCGTCTTACATGGCATAAGGAACCAGATGGCTTTGTCTCGTTTTGCCCTGCCTGGCACTAGGGTGCGGGAATGTTGTAGCTCTACGGGGTGGGCGATGTGGCAAAAATATCATATCATAAAAGTTAAAGATGTATTTTAAGATACTTGCCGTGTAAATTATGATAGTCAGCTTTGGTGACAAAGTGCCAGCAAAACAACAACAACAACAACAACAACAACAAGCGCTATGTGTCAATTACTACAGTTTGACAATAAATAAGTTAATGAATAAAAATAAAAAAGGAGTAAAAGTCAAGTCAGTAACTGTTATAGAACTAGTTAGAATTCTCATGATGATATCATAGTCCTTAGTCCTTAGTCCAGGGAACACCAGAAAGCAACCTTTGAAAGATCACAATATAAAAGCAGTTTATAAAGGGGTTTAGTTTCATTATCCATCCATTTTATATTTCATACCAAAATTCAAAATTCTTATATTAGTGCGGTCAACCTTTAAAAACATTCAATCTAGTTAATCACAGTCATTGTCTGTGATATATAAACGTGCAGTGTGGGAATAAAGAAAAACCCGTTAGAATAAACAGATTATGCAGTTTTATAATATCTGAAACATTCTCATTACGTATAAGTAAAATCTCTCGAATGGTAGACTCCTTGCAGCGGTACTTTTTGTGAGCCGTGTCTGTTCCTATAGTGGTGAGCATGTGCGTTATCTCCTTTTCAACTCAGTTAGCGCAATTGGATAGCACATGCTTCGGC
Source organism: Channallabes apus (assembly GCA_030522415.1). Taxonomy (NCBI): domain Eukaryota; kingdom Metazoa; phylum Chordata; class Actinopteri; order Siluriformes; family Clariidae; genus Channallabes; species Channallabes apus. Next base: position 39,120,441 of record CM060113.1, read on the forward strand.
AAAATGTCTTTCTTGTGTTTGTAACACACCCAGAGTGAATGAGGTCAGTTGCCATTTGTCATTGATTAGGTGTGCTGTTACACCGAGGTAGTTATAGTTACTTACTCATGTCAGGTGGTCTTCAGTAAGTGCAATAAAAGTAGCTTCTGCCAACTGCCTCACTTTCACAGCCTTTCCAGCGTCTTACATTTAATGTGTTCTTCAATCTGGAAACTTTTTTGAATTAAATTTGCCGTTCAGTGCAACCTGGTGATATTTCCTCAGTGATCTTATTATTCGCATTAAAAGTGACATTATCACACACAGTTGGGTAACCGCACTGCGATCGTGGGAAGCCAGTAGAGTCAAAACTGTTCAAATGATTAATAAAAAAAAATAATAATTGTAACATCTGAATATTGACAGCTCTAATATATTCATATATATATATAAAAGCTATAGCCACTTTCTTGCCTTTATATTAAGTGGATATATGGATCGAAGAAAAAAATCTTTGTACCCAAATGTAGGCATGTAATATGCAATATGATAAAACTTGATTTAATGAAATAATAATAACAATCATCATCATCATCATCATCATCATCATTTTTGTCCATGTGGCTTATTTTAAATCGTCCCATAACGAACTACAAAAGCAATGACGTTGCATTAAAGGAGCACTGTGTAATGTTTAGCGCCCTCTGCTGACACAGAGCTGAAATGACACATATCTCCACCAGGGGGCGGGGTTAACCTCCACAATATAAACAAATGCATGGTAATTTTGTGGATCTCCTGTATTTCATTTAAAAATATCTTAGAAACTCTGATTCTGGCAGTTTTATGAACATTACAGACTGCACCTTTAAAAAGTGTGAAAAGCATCTAGCATGGATTTAAAAAAAAAAGGGGGGGGGGGGGGGGTAGGGAAACGAACTAGGCTATGAAATAAAATGGGTTGCGGGTTTTACTGGATGTCTTGTTCCCGTGCGGGCCGCAGTGCCGTGATCAGTGTGAGAGATAGCGGACGAAGGGTATGTGCATGTGTGTGTGAAGCCTCTTGTAGCATTTTCTCCTGCTTTTCTATTCCTGCACTGAGGGGACTGTGCTTCCTCTAAATTCCCCTCCTCTTTTTGAACATATACCTCACCTCCTGCCTTAGTTCTGATTTGTTGAAACGATTGTAAGACGACAGACTTTTTTCGCCGATCATTTAGTTTCTGGAGAAGAAAAAAAAAATGATAAAGGAGTCAGAGTTCTAATATAAGAAATATGTTTTACTTTTATTTTGTACGTATGTGCTGTGCACAGCAGTCAACTGTATTACTGAGAAGATAATAAAAGTTTGTTTTTTAACACTGTCGTGTGTTTCGTCGATATTTCTCGGTACTCAATACAAGGGCCTTGGTACAGTAGGCAACAGTGACGAGTTGAAAACAGCTGAAGGAAAATGCAGTTCGATCCCCATCTGCTGGACAAAGTGTGGAACGCATGCACTTTATTTATAAAAGAAAGCTTAATATAGTAAGTTCATCTTTAAGAACTGCTTTATCCTGGTCAGCATCGTAGTGGATACGCCATCTATCCCTGGAACACTGATAGAAATACACTCTGGATGTGACACCAGGTTCTTTACATAACACACGGGACATTAAAGCGGCACAATAACAAAACACAATTATGAGAATAAAAACTTCCTGTATTTGTCTATATAAACTCCTGCTACACTAATGCACTTATCCCAGTGTTTCACTACTGCTTGGATACCATCAAGGTAGAAGGTTTTCTTACTACGCCAGTGCCATGATCAGTCTTCCTGTCTGTTTAACGTCTGAAACGCCGGCCTCCCAGGAACTCCCGTAATGGCCCAAACATGTTAAAATTGCTCACTTGGAGCGAGGTCAGGACTGTACGGGGAATGTGGCAAAAACTCCCAGCCACAATTAATTTGCAAGTGGTGTTGGTGAATGATTGTGCGAACAGTTCCCACAGACAGATGCGTCTCTTCTGCAAGTTGGTGAGATGTTATCTGTCGATTTTTCAAGGATCAGGCAATGAATGTTCACAGGAACGACTCCAGGGGGGTTAGAGACACCTAGGTCAGGATCATAATTCACAGCTGTACGGCCTCCTGCATCATTCACATGTCTTACTGCCTCAAAGAGGACTGCACTGTAAACGTCAATCTGTTTTAGCCTTCATTTGTGGGAAATTTCATCAAAAGTCCCGGTTTGACCTGAATGCCCTCATACTGTAGGAGGGAAAAAAATACTTCATTTGGTGGTGCACAGTTGGGGGCATTAGCACCTAAAAGTTCGATCCTCAGGTCGGGTTATTGAATTTATGGAGTTTCCCATGTTTGTTCCAGTGGCTTCATCCCCCCCCCCCCCCCATCCAAAAAAAAAAAAGAAAGCCTGCAGGTAAGTGCAAATGCAAGTCTAAGTTGCCCCCCAGGATGTGATCGAGTTTATGAGAGAGTCCTGCAAGAGACCGGACTTGCAATCAGGATGTATTCCTGAATCACGCCATGTGCTCCTGGGAATAGGCTCAACAACAATCATGATGAAGAGTAAAGATTTTAGGATGAAGAGTTTGCTAAAGATAAATGAATAATTATTAATAAAATAAACTTGGTTAACCCTGTCGCTTTGCACCTCCAGGAACGAATTCGATTCCCGCCTCGTCATCTGTGTGTCTTGGGTTTCCTCCGGGTTCTCCGGTTTCCTCCTACAGAGTTCAATTCCCATCCAATGCCCAGTGCTGGTCCCAAGCCCGGATAACATGGGAGCGTTACATCAGGAATGCTATCCGGCGTAAAAACCTGTGCCAAGTTGTGTGCAGATTGGATGGTCGGCTGCGGCGACCCCTCAACGGTAGCAGCCGAAAGAGTTAGTGACTATAGCTAACTTTGACTCACTTTAGTCATCCATGATAAGGATCAAAGACCTGGCAGCTTAAAGCTGCGACGTGGCAGAGCTACAATGCCTGCTGTACCACTGTGCAGGCTGAGAAAGTACAGTAGGCGCCTTTTTCTTTCTTGGGCGATGATTTCCTTACTGAATATCGCAATCTTTCCCTACAACCTACTTCCTTTCCTACTTTACCGCTTTATGACCAGAGATGCCTTACAGCTGCAGGGTCCCTGGTTCAACCCTTCATCACATGGCGTCCCCTGGGTTGGCACTACGACACCAGGAATAAAGAATAAAGATGATAATGGAGTAACAGGTCTTTGAACTAAACTTAAATAACAAATACAACACAAGTTATTATTATTATTATTATTATTATTATTTAAATTGACAACTTTTTATTTCTACTTCCATCCAGCATTATATTAAAAACAATTAATTCACTGTAATTAAATGTCCAGTGAGTCAAAAGAAAGTTGGAGAGCCGTGAAATTTCGTACAGCATGGAACGACTTACAGACTTATCAAACTACAACCAGTGTTTAAAAGTTTAGATAACAGTGTATTTCAATGCCATGGAGTGTTATCACTATCATTTATTTCCTTCGCTCTCGAGGACTGTTGTAACTGTTACGAAGCCTGACATTAGCTCCTTCACATCCTTGGTGAATCCCCCACATGTTCCACATGACATAATATGATAACATTGCATCAGGTTGAGCAGAGTTACGTCAGCTCTAGTTGCAGCCTCCAAACAGGAGATGGCCAATTACAGGCCACTTCAGTATGCAAATAGGAACTTTGGACTTTTTTTTTTTTTCCACCCAAATAAATACAGACACACGCGCATACACAGGGATTCCATATGCAAACCTTCACCCAGAGCGACCATGCTTTCAGTCCCTCTCCTCTGCTGGGCTGTGCTCACACTCCACACTACAGCCACTTGTTACCATCTGCAGCGGACATCCTTATCCTCCGGTCCAGACGCAGCCGAGCCGGGAACTCCACGACGGCTCGAAGCAAGCCAAGACAGAGCTCAGGAACCGGTTCGTCAAGGTTCAGAAGGTACGTTAGGAGTTTCGTTAGATTTCCCGAGCTTTGTCATGGCGTGTTCTGATCGTTGATGTTCCTCTGAAATCATGCAGGTTACTTCGGATACCTGAAGGACCCGGATACAAACTGTTTCTCGGTCCTTAATGTGAAAAGTCATGCTTTCTTATGCTTGGACTCCAAAGGAAAGTTGTACACCTCAGTAAGTACCGTTCAAGGAAATTAATAAATGTTACGCCACGATTGAATGAGTCAACGCAGCACAAATCACTTCTTAGTAAATTTGCATGAAAAATAATCAAAGGTTTTTCAAACACCATTTCTTTGGGAAGATTTATTCATCACAAAAATCAGTTTGCTGAAATTTGTTCCATCTAAGATTTTTTATTTAAGGATTTATTAATGTTTCAGATTTAGTTTAGTATTTTATTAAACACAGTATTTTGAGGATAGATCAAACACTTATGTCCATATATAAAAGAATTGTTGTGGTTTGGACCTATTTCAATAAAATCGATAATGATGTTTATGATGATGATTGGCAGCTAATGCGTCTCTCTAGATGATCCTATACATCCTTCAACTTGCAAACATCTAATCTCCTTCACAGTTGAAGTGACGTGTGTGTCCATGTCTATCCCCAGGTATCAGACAGCGATAAGGACTGCAGGTTCCACCGCATCAAAAGACACAAACGTTACGACGTGGTCGACTCCTGCAGGGGCGACGTGCTACTGCTCAGGCATCGACGAGCCAAAATATGCGCTCACAATTCGCCAAAGCTGTCAGGCGTTGTGTTCTTCCAGCAACAGAAAAATCATACGTACCGCAGAAAGAGAAGCGGTTGGCACACCGACCCGTCCGACCCGCTAGGATTCGAGTATCCGCATTTAGGCGCGATAAGAAACTGGAGAAGCGACCCGGAGCACGGTGGTAACGTCTCGAAGGAGACCATCGCGTTAGTGGATGATCCTTTAGAGGTGTTGCTTTCACATAATCCACCACCGCCTACTCTGGAAAAACACTGGGGAAACAGAAAAATGAGATTTTGAGTGGAAAATCACCGTAACTTCACTACCTGGGATTGTGGTTTCACTGTTGTACAGCCGTACGATGTTGAATACTTGAAGCTTTGACAGAAAAACACATCACAGGTTTATATTCATGCACTCGTTCACTAAAACATAAGAACGGCTTATACAGGGACTTGCTTGCTTATGGAAGGAGTCTCCAGTGTCAGCACTGAAAATTTGGAATTATTTACAAACAAAATGCTACAGTAGAAAGCAGAAAACAGTATTAATGTAAACATCGGCAATATTAAATGTAACAACTTTCTAATGTTTAAAAATGCGTAAGGGGTCTGAGGTAGATGTCGTACAGTTTTATAAGAAAATTATCAAAAGTTATCCCTCAGACGGCCAAAGTCACGGGAACGGCCGCATTGGGCTCCGAGCCACCTCGGCCGGGATCATCATTCACGGATGTACGGCCTTCTTTAAAACATTTGCACCGTTCAAATATTTAACTGCAGCTGGGAGCCTCATTTCCATTCTGCGCTTGAAGTCTTCTGTAAATGTCAATCGCTTTAACACCTTCATACACATGAAATCTCATCACGAGTCCCGGTTTGCCTAGAACGCCCCTGGTACTGTATGTCTGACGAGTGGTGTATTGTGTAACATGTTACTCCCACACAAACATTTTTCATTTTCATTTCATTAGAAATTGTAATTTTTGATCAAGTCGATAACCTTTAAGACCAAATGCAAGACCGAATTAAGACCTTTCAGACTTTTGCTCAGTACTGTATATCTGCTGTAACATAAGCATTAACCTGATTTATAGGCATTTCAACAAAAGTAACTATAACTTGACTTGGATTAAATGTAGAGCTTTATGTTCTACCTTTATAAGTAAGTAAGTTTGTGTCGCTGTAGTATTACGAGAGTGTGAAACACTTCAGGACACACGGTTTGGGATTGTAACACTTAACTCAGTTTCTCGTATCAACTTCCCGTAAGAGTGTTTTATTTCTGATTTATCTACTGTAAGCTGCAAGCTCTATGACGTGACATGTGACAAGTCCACCTGCCCTGAGTAGGTCAGTAATTGTCCTTTCACCTAATTTACTAAGTTAACAGTTAAACAGCACTTCAAGAGCAACGGTCATAGAGTTCAACACTGAAAGCAAAAACTGATTATATATAAAAAAAAATAAAAAAAAGTAATTATGGATAGTTAGTTTTTTTTTTATATATATAATTTTAAGTTGTTTTCCAAATAATGATTAATCTCTTTAAACTATTATAAATGGCTCAAATGGTGCTGGACACTTTTATGTACTTATTTATTTGTGTGTTTATATCATATGACATTTTATACTTAAGCTTAATATCTTAAAATTCATTCATATAGAAATTGTACTGTGTTTTTTTTTAAATATAAATTATATTATTTGTGCACTACAAACTAAAATAACACTTGTATTTATAAAAGCATAATAATAATAAAAAAAACCCTCTTCTTTTACTTCTTGTGTTGTTGTTTTTTTGTGCACAGCACTGATACACGTCATAATGCCATATCATTATTATCAACACCGTTCTGTTCCAGTTTATACTGATAACTTTAGGTCATACGAACTTAAACAGCAATGTTGATCCAGCCAGAATTTAAAAAAAAAAAGAAAAAAAGAAAGAGGACTCAATGCCATCAAAAAGTGGTGCATGATTCTACTTAAACAAACACAGCTGTGTACTTTTCAGCATGGGGTACAATCACGTGAAAGGGACTTGATCTCGGTTTGTGCACGTAGATCAATAGTTAGAAGATACTTGGCGAGAAAAAATGACAGATTTTTTAGTTGTACTGTATTAAAGTTGAAATTGTAAATGAAGGAAAATGTATAGCAATAACACATCATTGTATAGATATTTAATTGGAAAAATACACTTAAAAGTCATTTTCCCCCACATACTGTATAGATACTCATCATAATTATATTTGAATCATGATACATAACATTTTTTTATTTTTCATCAACTTGTATGTTAAAGTGTCCCATTTCACACATCGAACTGTAGGTGTTTAACTTGGTAACTCTGTTATACTGTATATAAATTAACGGGGGAATTAGTTTATTTTGCAGACTGAAGCATCATTTGACTTCGCCGATCAATACAATGTTTTTTTTTCTTTTTAAACTAATCACCTTTATCCTACATTGAAGCGCTTCTGTCCCGATGGGAGTGGTCTTTTTGAGCATGGCTCCGCCCATATCGTGTTTATACAGTGGCACATTTGTTTCTATATCGATGTGCGTGATCTCTTTGAGGATGACTCCACCTTCATCATGCTCATTCAATGATCAAACCTTTCTATCCTGATTAGGTTCTGATGTTGACTCCGCCTCCATCATGTTTATACAATGAAGAAACATTTATACTGTATCTTGATGTGAGGATGACTCTGCGTCTGTCATGTGGATTCAATGATGAAGGCAATCACCACAGAGCACAAGCACACACACACACACACACACACACTCAAATTCACTTACACACTACAGGCAATTTGCCTAACCTGCATGTCTTTGGATTGTGGGAGGAAACCGGAACACCCGGGGGAAACCCACCAAGCACACCAACAACATGTGTGCTTAATTTGGCAGACACTCTTATCCAGAGCCACTTGCAAAATTGCTTTGTAGTTTCCATCATTGGATAGATTCTTACACTGGGTTACTAACTAAGCACCATCAGCATTGGATTAGCCCAAGTACTAAAGAAACAGATATGTCTTGAGTCGTCATTTAAAGATCGCCAAAGACTCCTCTGTACAGACATCTAGAGAAAGTTCATTCCGTCACTTAGGTGCCAGAACAGAAAAGAGTCTAGATGCACATTCCCATTGATTTCTGAGAGATGGTGGGACCAGCCAAGCACTGCTGGAGGATTGGACAGAACGTGGTGCGGTGCGAGGTGTGATTAGAGCAGAGGTGTACAGTATGTGGGTGCTGGACTGTTTTTATGGCTTTGTGGAAGCCAGTGCAGGAAGCAGAGGAATGAGGTGGTGTGGGAGAATTTGGGAAGGTTGAAACGAGACCTGAAGCTACATTCTGGATTATCTTCAGGGGACGAATGGTGGACAGAGGTAGACCTGCCAGGAGTCCAGTCTTGAAGTAACAAGGGACTGAACAAGCACCTGAGTAACCTGTGGAGAAAGAAATGGACAAATTCCTCTGATGTTGTAAAGAAGAAATCACCAGGAGCGAGTTAGGTTAGCAATGTGTGGAGAAAATGACAGTTTGGGGTAATCCAGAGTTACCCCAAGATTGTGGGCAGTTGCTGAAGGAGCGATCTGATTGTTATCCAGGGAGATCACAAGGTCTTGACCGGGGGATGAGTCGCCATGGATGAACAGCAGTTTAATGGCTGGATTAATAGCTTATAACTTTTTTCCTCTAGTCTGAAAACGTCATAAACCTAGACTGGAGTTGGCGTGAGAATTACTACAGGTATAACACACAGTACAAGTTCTTTGTTTTTCCATTCAGAGTAGATATAGTGCTTGCTTGTCTCTGGAAAAAAAAGAGAGAGGAAAATTTGCTTTATTTAAAGCCCCATTAACCAGTAACAACAAAGGCTGTGCATCATTAGCTTTATGACTTCCTTCATGCACTCAGTGTCAGGAGACGCGCCACTGCTTTTTCTTCTGTTCACGATGAACCAGCATTTAACACTGCCACACTTCATTATATTCAATTCTATCATCTGGTAAATTAATTACACACAAGTCTTCACTTTACTTGGCCTCAGGCCTAAAATGATCTCAGCAGTTTACAAAGAAACGTTTGACGCCAGACAGCTCATCTCTTGCATGACAACCTTTTGAAGTCACTATGAATTGGCACATTCCTGTGCATGAGCAGGCTGAGAACTCCTGAGCCACGTTTGACCCAGAGGCACAGCGCGGGGAAAGGTTTCAGTGAAATGGCACAATGCCAGATGCACATAGGCAACATGGCAAAGGAGAAAACATCATTCCGAACTGGATCCTCTGGCCGACCCCGCTGGAGGCCCATCTAGCTGAGATGTACTTTTTCTCGATGTTCATTCACCGTTTGCTGGAACAAAGATTTAAGAAACGCTCTGATCTGGATCTTCACTCAAGAGTACGATGGAGTTTAGTGGTTAGCACTATCGCCTTGCACCTCCAGGGTTCCGGGTTCGATTTCCAGTCAGGCTCGATTCCCGTCTCTGTGTGCATGGAGTTTGCACCTTCTCCCTGTGCTTGGTGGGTTCCCTCCGGGTACTCAGCCCAAAGACATGATGATTAGGATAATTGGTGTTCCCAAATTGTTGTGCCCTGCGGTGGATTGGCACCCTGTCCAAGGTGTACCCTGTCATGTGCCCTACAGTAAGTCTCCTGGGACCCTGAATACAGTTCCCCTTCTTCCACTCAGAACATGATATTTTGCATCTGATCACAATTATTTCGTTTAATGTTATAGAATGCCTGGAAAACAAGTGCAATTTTATTTCAACTCTTTGTTTTTATTTATATTTAACATTACGCAATGTCTGAGAGACAGGTTCGTGGTATCACGTGTCACAGAACGTTCAAACAGTCATTATCTCACTCGTTTTCCCTCCTGTAGCCAATAAAATAAACAAAATGTACTAGGAAATTGGGAAGCCTTCCATCCTGAATACTTTCCAATGTCTGAAAATAAACAAAACCCTCGATCCATTCATTTCAGAACCATTGTCCAAGTATATCTGTAAGAGTAGAACATTAATGAATAGGAACACAGTACACATTTCTGAATTCAAAAGCACTGTGATAAAATATACAGTAAGATGCCGCTAGTGAACATCGTTACCAAGAAAGGATGTCCAGGTACTTGGTGTACTGTAGGTGGTACTATATCAGTATAAATGCCAGGATCCAAGACCATTGCTCAGAGCATCACACTGCCTCTGGCAAATTGCCTTCGTCTACCTTCTTCTCGATGTAAGCGATACACACACACCCGGCTGTCCACATAGCGTCTTCTTATATCGCTCAATGATTTCCTTTAGTTTGCCCAATGTACAGTAGATGCTTTCGGTGGCGCTCACAGGTCAGCATGCGCACCCTGACCGAGCTGCAGCTACACGCCGATGCATTATGTGTTCTAATACCTTTCTATTACAGCCAGCATTCACTTCTTTTTTCAGCAATTCGTGCTACAGTAGCTCTTCTGTGGGTTCAGTCCAGACAGGCTCCACACACACATCAATGAACCTTGTGTGCCCATGACCCTGATGCTAGTTTACCGGTTTTCCTTCCTTGGAACATTTTCGGTAGAGGTGGTAAACCACTGCATACGGGGAACATGCTCTGACCCGGCCGTCTAGCACTTGTCCAAGCCGCTCGGATGCTTTCGGTTTCTTATTTTTCTTTGAGAACTAACTGTTTTCTTGCTGCCTAATGTACCCCTCCCCCGCCCTCATCATTATATAATGCACATTTCAAATAATCAGGAAAACAGAAGCATTTATTACAGTTTATTAAATTTTTTTTATCTTAACTGATTAACTGAGATTCGACAATCCAGTCCGTAGAGTAAAACCTTCAACACAAGGACTTCCTGTTGTGATAAGATATTTCAAAAAAAAATTCAAAGCTACATTATGCATACGTTGTTCTTTAAAAAAAAAAAAAAGCTATTTGCGATGTATATACTGTACAGTATGTAAGCCAACAAGACAAAACGAAAGGATATGTGCTGAGGATAAAAGGATTTCCTCCTATTTTTTGTACTGTGGGATTTGATGACCTGCTGCTTATTATTGTTGTTATTATTATGTAGGTGATATTGTTATTACTGTATTATTATTATTGTAATTAACATTAATTCTGTTGTTTTATTTCTTCGCTATTGTTCCTTTTGTTGAACTGAACCTTATTATTATTATTATTATTATTATTATTATAATAATATAGTTGCAAGCAACAATGATCGTGACCTTACGCCATCACCACCCGGGTGGCGCCAGAGGAGACATGCGTTTAAAGGAGAGATGCTGTACAGTATCAACATCATTATGAAACAATATACTGTATAAGGAAGTTATTAGCCACTTTTCATCCTCCAGCCACTTTTCATTCATCTGGCAGCAGAGTCTAACCTGGGTGTTTTTCCACTTAATGTCATGTCACTCAATATAATGTCACTCAGGAGGTCATTAGCCACTTTATGGCATAAGTTTAAGGCATCGTCACGGCTGAAATGTTTAAAATATGAAAAATCCCTTTTTGCAATTTTACATCCTCTTGATATCACAGTGGCCTGGTTTGATGGTGACCATATAAATCTGTTAGGAGGACTATATCAAAGTCTATTGCAGTCCTGTTTTGCAAAATACCTGACTTAGACGTTGTTTAGCTCAATGAGTCCTAAATGTGTACCAGGTTTCACATGTATACGTGCAAATGTGTAGGAGCTATGCAGAAAAATCTTGTGTGACGGCCCCGGACCACGCCCAGGTCCCAACCACTCAGGCGACCAATGGCAGCAGATTCCAACCTGTGTGCTGATTTTCTTGAATTTTTGAGTATGTTAAGATCCCCAAAAGGCCTGGATGCTGGGGAGAAAAACAATTACTTAGAGCAACAAGAGGGCCCTTCACACGCTATGACGTCATAGTGCTTGGGCTCCAATAATAATAATAATAATAATAATAATCATCATCATCATAATAATAAGCTCATTTTGATAGTTTTTTGCGTTTTTGCGATTTCATTCCCATATTCCAGTAGTGGTAAAAATGTACATGTTATGAGAACTTTTATTCTACCTGACATATCCGAAAACCCCAATACACAGTTTGATGTTAGAAGCCTCTCCGTTAACACACACAGGCAAGGCTTCCAGATAAGCATATATATTTTTTCATTGGCATTGACCTGTGTTGCTGGTACGGATCTGTCACACATGAATTTTAAGGGTTAAGAGATCAGGCTGTCACAATGTCTAGGTTGCTGCATGTATTATTTGTCCTTATGATGATTTCGTCAGTCTGGAATGTAATTGTTCACTGAGACTTTGTCCTTTTGATGTGGACATCAAACTGTAAGCTGAATATCTAGAGTTACTTATTCACCATATTGTTTATTTATAAAGAAGATTTGAGGAAACCTTGGAGAAAGTGGTGATGATGTTTTTACCTCAAGGGCACAACGATAGCAGATGAAGAAAGGGTGTGTGTGTGTGTGTGTGTGTGTGTGTGTGTGTGTGTGTGTGTGTGAGACACATTTAAGTCGATGCTGGCTGATAAAGATTTTAAGAATATGTCTAGATTATTAGTGGTACTTGTATTTCCTCATGCATTACTCATTATATTCTAAACAAATTCTCAGCCAACTTGTTCACCATCCATCGATGGATATGGGTCACCACCATATTGGCTTCTCAGCGGATTAATAACCCTGTGACACATTAGAGGTCATACGCTATAATCCCAGAAGCCAGGTCTGTCACCCCAAGTCTTGATATCTAGCTAAACAGCACCTCCTTCCTGTTGTAAGTCTGTCCTGCAACCACAGCTCATCTGCTTGGCATCACTGGCATCATTTGTAAAGTGAACATCTTGCAGGTTACTGATGATCTGCTGAAGTTCAAACCGAGCATCAGAATGGGGATTGTTGACACAATAAACTTGGAGGCAGAAGTGCTACAGCAGCAGAAGACCACAGAAGACCAATTGAGGCTACAGTTGGTATCAGTTCACCAAAACTAGACAACACAAGCCTGGTCTGATAGGACTCGTTGCGACGTTTGGATGGTTCGGTCATAATTTGGGGTAAACAGCATGAAAGCATGGATCCATCCTTCAATGTTTCAGGCTGCTGCTGGTGGTGTTAGGGTGTGGAGGAGAATGTCTTGGCACACTTTGGGCCATTTAGTACCAATTGAGCATCACTTAAATCCCTCAGCCTACCTGAGTATTGTTGCTGACCATGTCAATCTCCTTATAACCACCAAAAATCAACTCAAACTGGTTTCTTGACCATGACAATGAGGTCACTGTACTCAAATGGCCTCCACAGTCACCAGATCTCAATCGAATAGAGCAGCACTGGGATATGGTTTGAAAAAAAATAATAAAAAATCTGGGATAGGGTTTTAAAACAAAACAAAACTAACAAATAAATTAATTAATAAATAAGGTTTTAAAAAAATCTACTTCTGAGTGCTTGTCATGGATGGACGTTTGTGAAAAGGGTCATGGCTTTACTTTCCCCCCCTTTTTTTAGTTATATTTATAAATATTGTGACAATAAGACATACAGTGACAATATTCACCAATGCATGTTGCATTTTTAAGAAAGCAAGCTTTAGGTATTAATTCTGCCCTGAGGAACATCTGGCCCAGTCCAGGTCCAGGTCCAGGCCGACCAGGTCATGACTCTGTTGAAAGTTTTACTCTTTGGTTTCTATTAAACCCTAATTCTGGTGGGAATAAAAGAAGGATTTTAAGATTCCTAGCTATTTCACTATGGGACAGTCTCCCCTCAGCCTGGGGAAAATAATAAATCTCAGTTCTGTGCATGCTTAAAGATGGGTCTAGTCTAATCTGAAAAGAAAAAAAAACAAATAATAGTCATAATAACTGTATCATGGTTTAGTGTCAACATTTTATCCTAAAACTATGGCTGTCTTGCTGGGTTGCATGTCTCTGTATGCAGAAGGACCTGAGGAAACAAATGTCCGGGGATTAGATCAAACCCAGATAACAGTCACCGACTACACTTTTCCAAAGCAAAAAAAGAAGAACATTTGGTTTTCCTTTTCAGGAATCTCCATTACCCTTTAAAGCTTTAAACGTCACTAAACTCTGACTAACTGGACCATTAAATAAATGCTTAGTGGTAGGAAACTGGATACCTTTTTAGCAACTCACATATCTACATGCACATTCAAACACGTGTATATATATATATATATATATATATATATATATATATATATATATATATATATATATATAACCATTTTAAATGTAGAATGTAATCTATTTTTATTTGTGCTAGGCATTTAAATAGATAGAACTGGCAAAAAGCTAAAAATTTGTTGCATCTTTCCCAAAAAGACTCCTGGCTGTATTAGATCTAAAGGGTGCTTCTACTAAATACTGAGCAAAGGGTCTGAATACTTAGGACCATGTGATATTTCAGTGTACATTAAATGAATGGGAAAAATTTTACTTAAATGATTTTAGAAAATGGCTACAATATAACAAAGAGTGAAAAATTTAAAGGGGTCTGAATACTTTCCGTACTTACTGTTTGTAATTCACTTTTTTAAAAATAATTACTGAAATAAATCAACTTTTTCGATGATATCCTAATTTATCGGGAAGCACCTATACAATAATAAAAGAAATAATATTTTAAATAAAATTTGAATTTTTGAATTTGGGATGAGGGGTTTATCGGGAGGAGAATGTTAGAGATGGAGCTGCCAGGCAGGAGAAGAAGAGGAAGGACCAAGAGGAGGTTTATAGATGGGTTGAGGTTAGAGAGACTATAAGCAATATGTGGTAGATGGACACCAATGGTCGGCTGTATCGACCCCTAACAGGAGCATCCAAAAGAAGATGAAGAAGAAATGTGCAGTATAGGGTTAAAGTTAGGAGCAGGACAAACTTACCATGCCCTGGTCCTGAAGGAAAAAAATGATCGAACATTATTGTATTTTATTCAAGTTTACTGATATTCATTCTGTATTCGTTTAATGTGAGCTACGGCTAAAAACACACTGGGACTTTTTAACATAAAATTCTACGTGTGCCAGGATATAAAGAGAGCATCCTTCACTGTGTCTTGTATCTTACAAATATAATTAAAAAAAAAAAATTAAGAGAACTTAGCAGTGCATGGACCACCATTACTTAAATGTGTTGTACCAGTCGTGTCCTTTGGGGGCGCTCATGGTTTCTTCTCATCGCATCATTTAACAAAACGCAGACGGCTGCAACTGCAGTTCCCGACTCGAACAGCAGGGGGCGAACAGCCCAAGACAGCTCTCCATGTTGAACTTGAAAGCATTCAATTCAATTCAATTCAATTCAATTTTATTTATATAGCGCTTTTAACAATGGTCATTGTCTCAAAGCAGCTTCACAAAAATAAAGAAATTTAACCAAAAAATAATAATAATAATAATAATAAATAAATAAATAAAATAATAATAGAAAATAAATAAATAAAAACAAATAATAATAATAATTATAGAAAAGAAAATAATTGGAAGTGTGGATGTGTGAGAAAAATGTGCAGATAATAATGAGACGAATGAATGAAATTTCTCTGATGAGCAAGCCAAGGGTGACGGCGACGGTGGCAAGGAAAAACTCCCTGAGATGGCATTAGGAAGAAACCTTGAGAGGAACCAGACTCAACAGGGAACCCATCCTCATTTGGGCGATAACAGATAGAAATGATATAACATCTTGTGTGTTGTGCAGGTGAAAATTCAATATGACAGAAATTATTTAAATTGACATGAAGACCAGTTCAGCATAGGGACGAGTCAGTAGGTGCAGAGGGCAGATGAGGTCTGGATCACTGGAAGCACAGGAGCAGCATGTGTAGCTCCAACCATCATAAAGCTGAATCCAGCTGGAGCTGGTCCTTCTCTGGATGCCTCAGGAACCTCGCAGGGTCGGCCTTTGTCTACTGAAGCTGGCAAAATCTCCCGATGCCTCGGGATGGGTAGAGAAATACAGAACAGATGGGGAGAATTAGCGTAGTTGCCATTCGGTATAGGTGTACTGGAGTATGAGTACTGGGATGAGTTATGTGTATGCCAGATTAAAAAGATGCGTCTTGAGTCTACTTTTGAACTGAGAAACCGTGTCTGCTCCCCGAACACTGTCTGGAAGGCTATTCCAAAGCTTTGGAGCTAAATATGAAAAAGCCCTACCCCCTTTTGTACATTTTGAAATTCTGGGAACTACCAGAAGTCCGGAGCTTTGTGATCTTAAGGCGCGTGGTGGATTGTAGCGCATCAGAAGACTGGTTAGGTATGTGGGAGCTAAACCATTTAAGGCCTTGTATGTAAGTAATACTATTTTGTAATTTATTCTAAACTGAACAGGTAGCCAGTGCAGGGATGATAATATTGGGGTTATATGATCATATTTTCTGGATCTAGTGAGAACCCTGGCAGCTGCATTTTGGATTAACTGAAGCTTGTTTATTGAGGATGCAGGACAACCACCTAGTAATGCATTACAATAGTCCAGTCTGGAGGTCATGAATGCATGAACTAGTTTTTCTGCATCAGATACGGATAAGATGTTCCTAAGTTTAGCAATATTTCGAAGATGGAAAAAGGCTGTTTTTGTGATATTTGAAATGTGATTTTCAAAAGACAAGTTACTGTCTAATATTACTCCCAGATCTTTTACTGCTGAGCTGGTAATAACAGTACATCCTTCTAAGCGCAAGCTGAATTGTGAAAGCTGTTGTGTGCTGGTTTTTGGGCCAATAAGTAATATCTCTGTCTTATCTGAATTTAATAAAAGAAAGTTATTGGTCATCCAATCTTTTATGTCCTGGACACACTCAGTTAATCTAGACAACTTAGGTATTTCGTCTGGTTTAGTTGAGATATATAATTGGGTATCATCAGCATAACAATGGAAACTAATCCCATGTCTTCTAATGATGTTACCCAAGGGAAGCATGTATATTGAGAACAACAGAGGTCCTAAAACTGACCCTTGTGGGACCCCATATTTCACTGGCATTACACCAGACGGTTCTCCATTTAGATCTACAAAATGGTAGCGATCAGACAGGTAAGATCTAAACCATTTTAATGCCTGTCCCTGAATACCTATATAATTTTGTAAGCGATCTATGAGAATATTATGATCTATAGTGTTGAATGCAGCACTAAGATCAAGCAGGACTAGCAATGAGATGCAGCCTTGGTCTGAAGCTAAAAACAAGTCGTTTGTAATCTTAACTAGTGCAGTTTCTGTGCTATGATGGGGCCTGAAACCTGACTGAAATTCTTCAAGGATGTTGTTATCCTGCAAGAATGTGCAAATTTGAGCTGATACTACTTTTTCTAGTATTTTTGATATGAACGGGAGGTTTGAAATCGGTCTGTAATTTGTTATTTCATTCGCGTCCAAATTAGATTTTTTAAGAAGCGGCTTAATAACTGCTAACTTGAAAGGTTTAGGGACGTGACCTAGATGTAATGAAGAATTAATAATGTTTAGGAGTGGCTCTCCAACCGTAAGCATCACTTCTTTTAAAAATCTGGTTGGGATTGGGTCTAACAGGCACGTTGTTGATTTAGCCGAGGTGATGAGTTTATACAGCTCTTCCTGTCCTATACCTGTAAAGCAGTGAAAATCTAAATGTGAAGCTATAGGCTGAACTGGATCGTGAGATACTATTAGAGGTTGAACCTCCATTATTTTCTTCCTGATATTATTGATTTTTTCATTAAAGAAGTCCATAAAGTCTTCACTTCTAAACTGTGATGGGAAACTCTCTGCGGGCATCTTAGGTTTTGTTAGGCGAGCCACTGTACTAAATAAGAACCTGGGATTGTTTTGGTTTCTTGCTATCAGTTGGCTAAGATGCTCGGTCCTAGCAGTTTTTAGAGCCTGTCTATAGCTGCACATACTGTCTTTATACGCAATTCGAAAAACTTCTAATTTAGTTTTCCTCCATTTTCGCTCGAGGTTACGGTGTAACGCTTGGATTTATAAAACCGCTTGGTTACAAAAAAACGGATTCGGGAATCTAAGTATGGGCTGTTAAACAATACTTCCGGTATTGCGCAACCGCAGCTGTACAAAACACGACGCGACACAAAACAATTATAATAAATTAAACCAAGTGTATTATACAGACGGAATAAAGAAATAAACAAACACGGTGCACCACAAACCAATATATACAAATATAATACAAATAGAAAAAAATGTGTGTGCGATGTATGCGGGTGTGTGTGTGTGTATGTATGATAGTCCAGTGTCTGAAATATGGCAATGGGGGTGAAATGGTGAGTTGGAGAGATGGATCGATCTCACCAAATGACGATGGTAGGTCTGGGAGATCGATAAACGGAATGAGCTGGGTACTGAATGAAATTAATCCACAATAATCCACAAACAGGCTCTCAGTCTCAAAAACCATGCAGCGCGCTGTCTTCATCTCTCCGTCCCGGCTTCCTTGCCGGTTCCGGCTTTATGCCGGATCATGTGACCCACGTCACTTCCGGGTTCCCATGCGCGGGAACTTGCCCGGTGACCAAACCACTGTCAATGGGGGAAAATAAACCGCTAGGGCACGCCTTTGGCCACAGGTGAGCAACATTAGCTCCACAACCAATTCCCTGCGTATGAAAACGCCCCTTTTGTGTGGCTGTGCTACAACGGGTTGCTCTCTTTAGGGCGCGAGTATGACTGTTGTACCACGGTGCAAATGTTTTATCTCTGACTTTTTTTAATCTGATGGGAGCAACAGTGTCTAATGTACTGGTAAAAATAGTGCCCATGCTGCTAGTCACTTCATCTAGATCATCTGCATTTAGGGGTCTAATAAGAAATTGGGACAGATCCGGCAGATTACTTGTGAATCTGTCTTTAGTAGTGGGATTCATATTTCTAACAGATTGATAATGTGGGGAGAAACAGCTAATCTGTTCTACGGGTAGAGTATATGTCAGGAGGTGATGATCTGTGATATCATCACTTTGAGGTATGATCTCTATATTAGAGACATCTATACCATGGGATATAATTAAATCTAGCGTATGATTAAAGCGGTGAGTTGCTCCAATTATATTTTGTTTCACCCCGAAGGAATTTAGTAAATCCATAAATGTGAGTGCTAAAGCGTCGTTAGCATCATCTACATGAATGTTAAAGTCTCCTACTATCAACACTTTGTCAGAGTTAACCAATAGGTCTGATAGCAGATGTCCAAATTCTTTAAGAAAATCGCCATATGGCCCCGGGGGTCTGTACACGGTGGCCAGGGTAAAATATAGCAAGGGTTTATTACGTATTTCATTTAGTGCAACATTAATGATAAGCACTTCAAATGAATTAAACCTGGGCCTTATTTTCTGGGTAACAGTGAGTACATCATTGTAGATAGTGGCGACACCACCACCGCGACCAATTAGACGGGGCTCGTGCTTATAGAAATATCCTGACGGAGTAGACTCATTCAGACCAAAATATTCATTTGGTTTAAGCCAGGTTTCAGTGAGACAGAGTGCGTCAAGGCAATAATCTGAGATAATTTCATTAACATATCAAATGTTTCTTTCAAATTGATTCCAAAATTCAGTCAGCAACTTCAATCAGCACCTTCCTCTTGTCTTCTTTTGTGTGGTTGACATTCGCTACATTGCATTACCGCCACTTTCTGGCCTTGATCTCCCTTGATCAGTTTTAAGTAATTATTAGATATTTTCTCTTCTTTCTTTTCATTTAAGGAACTGCATTTATTATCATTATATTTAGAAGAATTAAATTATTGATTTTAGTATTATTATGTATTTTATATATTATTTGGGTTATTGTGTTCTTTTTTTAAAGCCCCAAAACTTTGTCAATTAATGCAGGTAAGACCAGCGAACAGATTTGGCCATGAAATGAGAATGGTATGCAATTACTTTTCAACCGCCTCCATGCTCACCTGAATCTTTGGGGTTTTTTTTATTCCCCAGCTAGCCATAACACACGTCTCAATGCTATCCTCTTCATCCTCCTCGCCTCTTCCTTCAGAACAGCAACAGGAGCAGAATCTGTCTCACCAGCCTGGTAAAATCACATGACATTCCATTAACACGCGTGATTGTGTAGAAAATATAACTCATACTGATTACTGTTGGATTCAGGCGTCAAGCCTGATGGCACTTATCGACACTCCCAGGAAAATCTGGGACCCAGCGTCATCTTAGCCATGTTTGTTCTATCCCCATTCAGTAAATCTACAAAGGTAGCGCAGACGAATACTGAATTTCTCACCCACAACTGCATCATACTGTATTACTAAACACTAGAAACCTGCATAGGATTTCGTAGCAATGGACCGGTCCTTATTAAGCGCACGTAATGTCCCGTATAAGCAAGGATGGTGGTACTGAATGTTGGGTGTTCCTTGTTTGAGAGCTGTGCGATTTCATCTGTTTAGTTGGTCGGTGTGTGACGCAGAATCCATTCAGATAAAATGATTTAGTTAAACTTTTCATTGTGTTTGTGTTAAAACTGCAGAACAGCTTTTTACTTGAGTTTATGAGCAGTGTGAGCAATGTCGCCACCTCCTGGTCTGGATTGTGTGGCACAAGATGTGAAGAAGTGGTGTTTAACCAATCAAAGACAAGTTAGACAGATATTATAAGATTCATTCATTCATTCATTTTCTATACCACTTAAAGCCATTTTCCATAGTTGTTATTAGGTTGCAACACTGAGCAAAACCATGACATTTGTGTATTCCATAGCTCATGATTTAGAAACGTCACACTTCCTCTATAGGCTCATACTGCTTCCCGATTTAATGGTAAATTAGTATACTAAAATATAGTATACATGACACTTCATCAAATAGATTAGCGAAGCGTATGTGTGCAAGACTGTGGACACAGTTAAGGACAGTGCAGTGCAGACTACTACAAAGTTATAACCTGAGTAAGAGTGCAAACCATGATATTGCAACAGATCAGGTATAAAATGTGATTATTGCATTAACTAGCATCAGCCGTAGGTTTCCTGGTGGAGAAAATATGTAATTCATTCATTCATTCATTCATTTTCTGTACCGCTTAATCCTGTGTTCAGGGTCGCGGGGGACCTGGAGCCTATCCCAGGAGACTTCGGGCACTAGGCGGGGTACACCCTGGACAGGGTGCCAATCCATCGCAGGGCACACACACATACACACACTCACACACCCAATCACACACTACGGGCAATTTAGGAACGCCAATTAGCCTAATCTGCATGTCTTTGGACTGTGGGAGGAAACCGGAGTACCCGGAGGAAACCCACCAAGCACGGGGAGAACATGCAAACTCCATGCACACAGAGACGGGAATCGAGCCTGGCCGGGGAATCGAACCCAGGACCCTGGAGGTGTAAGGCGACAGTGCTAACCACTACACCAGTATGGCAGTAATCATAACCATATATATATAACTTATTATAAGAATAAAACTAATTGATAGAATCTCCATTCTGATTCTTGCATATGTACATTTTATGTCTGGTCTCTCTGTATTACTTGTGTTCGATGCCAATTGATCAAAGACATCACACATACACATTTACAGCGAGGACCAATTAAGCAACGTAAATTCCCGTAGACGCAGGAGAGAGGAAACACATTCTGATGGAGGTGTTGGAGAAGTTTGCTTGTGTTTTAAGTCTTTGTTTTACAAATTATTTTGTTTTCCGATTTCTTAAAAATCTATACTGTGGTGCAGTGGTAAAGCGCTCGCCCTATCATCTGGGGATCGCTGGTTCGAACCCCGGGTGATGCTGTCACCTCTCACAGCCGGAGGTCTAGAGAGAGCTGATTGGCCGAGCTCTCTCAGAGGGGAGGGATGAGAGGTACTTTGTGCTCCCACATTAATCACAATCACGGATCTACAGCCAATTAGGGGCGTCTGTGAGCTCGCGCACGCGGAAGGAGCGGATAGCGCTTTCCTCCGAGTGTGTTACTCCGCCCCTAACGGTGTGTGAGCAAGCAGTTCGAAGTGGTAGTAGTAGCCTTAATGTGGGAGCCCCCTAGTGACGGGGAGGAATTGGACACAACTAAATCAGGGAGAAAATCGGGAAAAAATCCACACAACAAAAAAAAATCTACACTATACTTCTGATATACTCACACAACATTTTTTTTGTTTTTCAACACTTCTATATTCCTAGATTTTTATACCTCAGAGTTCAATTTCTTTCTATTACAGTCTGTAAATCCTGCACAGATTCTTCTATTTTATATACACTTCTATTTTAATTTCATTTAATTTTTGTAACTTTTGTAAATATTTTACATTTTTTATTTATTTTTAAAATAATTTTTCATTAGTTTTTTTTTTATTTTTTACTAATTTACTTTTATTAAAAATTTAACTATCCAATTTTGAATAAAATTAAGTTAAGTCCAGGTGGGAGCCTTATGCTGTTCATTTTAATTTAATTACATTTTTGTAACTTTTATAAATATTTAAAATCCTAGCCTTTAATTAATTAAATCTTTGTAACTTTTGTATATATTTAAAATCCCAGCCTTTTTTGAATATTTTTTTTTAATATTTGTTACTAATTTACTTTTATTAAAAATTGCACTTTTTAATTGAATTGTTCTCTCTGGTGTCTTTTACCATAATGAAATGTTTTCTTTTTTTATTGAAATGTAACACTATATATGATTGTATATGTGACAAACTTTTTATTTCAATTATTACAAATATTAAATTATCTATATGAAATTATATACTGTATTATAAGTTAATATAAATTATTTTTCACAATTGAAGTTGGTAAAAGTGTGTTTAGATACAGATATGACACTAGAATCGTTGAAGCAGATATTTATTGGAGATAGGTTGTGCAACAGACATTATTGAGGTACATGACACGGTCATAGTGGAGGGAGGAGACAGAATCCATGTGAATCTTACAAATTAACATTCATATGGTTAATTTGTAACACAGACAGTTAGGTGGTGGTGAGGGCTGTCCTATCGGCAGGGGGTTACAGTTCATACTACACCAGATGATGAAAATACCTTCTACACACCTGAAAAATGTTTTATTAAGGCCAAGTCAAAGTGCAACTCAATAACAGGAGAAAGTCCATCAGCATACTGTATGTGTCACTTTGTGTTAGGACATTTCCTGTGTGTTAAGATGTGTTTGGAGAGCGTTCCCAAAAAAGATGTATACGCAAATTTATATACAACGATATCAACATCGCTTCATCTCAGCCCTTAGACCCTCAGGTGAAGCACTGGTGAGATTAGTTTCCCCCCTCCGTCCACTATGGTTGGTTGAAGTCCAGGTGGGAGCCTTATGCTGTTCTTGCTTCAATTAATGAAGACGATTATAAAAAGTCCCCCCGATCAGAATCTCCACCGTCTACGCCGTCTTTCATCGGCTCCCGGAAAAACTGTGGTGAGTTATGAGGTACTGAGAGACTTGTTTTCTTTTGTCCAGTAAACCTGAGGTATAGAGGCATACCATACTTACAGACTGTGAGAGGAAACGGTAACAGAGCTGGAAAACAAAGATTGAGAGAGGAAAAAAAAAAAAAGAAAGAAAGAAAGAAAGAAAGAGAGGAATCATGCTTTCAGAGTATACTGTACAAAGAGCATTTCCAGTCGAATACTCGTTACACATTTCTTGATCTTCTATTTACCATCTACTTCTGCATTCTCAAAGTATTCTGTAAGCAGTAAAATAATTATAATACAATTGTTTATAAAATAGCAGCACACTCAAGTGACATCACAACTATGTTATTTTTGTGTATAAGATGGAACAAAAATCATAGCTTTTTAGCAGCGGAGAAAAAAAAAAACAAAAATACAAAAACAAAAAAAAAAACAATATCTTGATAAAAAATATTGACACTTGATTGATGTCTTCACAACCACGTCTACGTCCCTCTTCACTTTGGAAAAGTACAGTATCAAACCGTAAGAAGCATTATTTCGGTCCATATCCAAGCTCAAACCCACCCAAACAAAAACAAAACAAAAAAACAAAAAACTATAATTCATTTTCAGAGCACTGGGGTGAGTGATGAAACACAACAGAATTAATTGTTGATAATCTGCTGTTTGAATAAACGAATGAAAGAGGGAGAGAAACCTGAACCACAGAACCCAATTGCCAAACATGCTATCCATTTAAAATAAAATCTAAATAATAATAATAATAAAAAATAAAAAGTAGACGGTCTCCTTCACCCACAGAAAAACAAACACCGACTACACTCATTGAAACAAAAACGAAACCGCCCCTACCCCCGCACGCTCTCCGTTTAACGCAAGCTAAGCGACTTGTGCACAAGTGTTCGCGTCGTGCTGCTGACGCGCGCCGTCTGGACCGCGGCCGAAATCTCGTGTCTGTCGGTTCGTAGGTTACGAAGCAGCGCTCTTGTAAAGGATGATAAAAGATCGTTCACTTCAGCGGTCGGATCGAGGCGCAGCGGCACAGCACGACGCTCCCTAGATTAAGGAATTAAGGCACCATATGGAAAAAACAAAGGCATTTTCTTCTCTGATACAGCAGCTTCACCAGTTCACTTTGTATAAATCAAAGGAAAGCCCCGGAGAGGGCAAGTTACCGATGGGTTTATTTTAGCATTTACAACTGTATAAAAAAAATAAAAAAAAAACCAATTAACATTTTAATCAACAGCAAACAAAATTTCAAGTAAAGAAGAGAGAGGCCTTGGGGATGGGGTGTCGGGACGGGACATGCCTTTTCCTTAATTTGAGAATTTGGACATGTTAATATGGAATGTTGGAATTGTTTAAACATTGGTCTAACAATAAATTATATTGTATATCATATTTTTTTTTTATTTTTCGACAAGGTTAAAACACGGCATGCAAGTAATGGCCAGATTTTTCTCTGTGACTTAAGGGAAGTACGTGCTCAAAGTGCTTAAGGAACCAAAGACAAATCGATTAAGCTTCCCCGTGTATTACGTTCCCCATCAATTAGCCGGCAGTGTCAATCAAACTGGTTTAGATACTGGTCTGTAATCCAAAAAAAAAATTATAATAAAAAATAGAACGACACACACTTACTTAACAGTCAAAACAAGCAAAAAAATTAAATTATCACGTGATCTCCGGAACCACATCCGATCCTCTCCTTTGGCCTCCTCTCCTGTATGCCAATGTATGTCCATCTCAGCAGCAGCATACATCTCTCCTTAGACTCACGCAGCTTCATTACCGCCACGCTCCTCACCGCGCACGAATCTCACGTCACACTTTCACGCGCACGCGTCTCATGTGTCTAGACTCCGCGCTCTCCTCGTGAAGTTCCGTCCTAGCACCTCTTTAACCAACGCTCAGATTAGCCCTCCGACTCGTAACGCCGCCGAGGCCGAACCGACGCGTGAAAAAGCAAAACCCAACCGTAAAAAACGATACCTTCTCCATCACACCCTTCTTTTTCGTCTAGAACAAAAACGTCTTAAAGAAGGTAGTCTTCTGTCTCCTCCCTCTCTGTCTCGCCTCCTCGCGATCCCATGCACTGGACCGGGATCAAGCTCTTTGTCCCAGGCCGGAAAATAAAAGCGCATGAATAGAAGGCAGTGATACAGGTAGCCCGTGACCCTTCAAAGCAAAAACAAAAGCACTGTAGACTTCTGAATTCTCTGTCCCCCTGTCTTGTCCTTTGACTGTGTGGTGTCTTGAACCGTGCTAAGTGCACACACACACACACACACGTCTCACTTCATGTCTCTCTCTCTCTCTCTCTCTGAAATCCACAAACGCACATGTAGATGTACACACATTCAGAAACACATATGCGTACACACACACACACACACACCCACACAAGCAGCCTGACAAAAGCTTATTGACGTCTCTATGCTTTGAGAATCGAGAGACAATAAGTTGCTGATTGAATAACAACAATAATAATAATAATTATTATTATTATAATAATATTAATAGACTGATCTCAAGACACGACCCTTGCCTGGGCGAACTACTATGACAATTTTTAAACCGTTCTCAACATCCGCGCCATAAAACATTATTTTTTTTTTTTGGCTGATTTAACCAAATTTTACACCCAGAGGACATTTCTTGTCCAAACAGAAATCAATCACATTCTTGCTGTAAGGCTCTTTTTTTTTTTTTTTTTTTCCAACCAAACTTGCTCCACCAAACATTCCTGGGCCTTCTCCATCCTCACCACACAGCCAAACGGGGACTCCACTAAGCAGTTTCATGACACCCCTGTGTGCCCTGTGTGTTATTCACGCTCGGGCTTTTCCCAATGTGAACCGAAACACAACAAAACAGGAAAAAAAAAAAAACAAAGCCCCATTTGTGTACCTTTACAAGCCAGTCTTATAAACTTAAGTTTTTTTTTTCTTTCGAACATCAACAAAAAAAAATGAATATAACTGAATATTCATTTAAACAGAATATATATTTTTTAAGTTTATACAATGAAAAATACTATAGGCTTCCCTTCTATGAATCTGAGGCACCATAGAATTTTTTGCATCTGTATCAATCCATTTAAAAAATACCTATTTTGTATCTAAAATATCTTTGATTTCTTTTGAAATGTATTTTTTCTTTCTTCCTTTGAAAACAGAATAAAAACCTACGAAGACTAGCAAGCACTTTTTGATGGGCTGGTTTTTTTTTTTTTTTGTCATTTTAGGTTTTTTTTGTAGTTTTTTTTCTTTTCTTTCGATCCAGACGTCGCTCCTGCGAGCTCACAAGTTGATGTCTCGTACATCGGTCGGGGTGCTGGACTGGTCCTGGTCGTCCAAGGCTTTGTTGCGTGGGTTGTTCTGGTCCTGCTGCTGCTGCTTGTGCTGCTGCCGGCGTCCCTCCCGTAGGCTGTTCATCAGCACGCGCTCGATCTGCTCCTGACATGCCTTCAACAGGTCCTGCAACAGACAGATTATGGGTTAACAGACCTGGGTTTAAACCAACACATAAAAAATTAAATAAAAAGGAAGCATACAAAGCATTTTCGGTATACAACAAAAAGATAGAAGGTAACCGAGTACATTTACTTAATTACTGTACTTAAGTACATAGTTCACAAATCTATACTTTACTGTAGTTTTACTAGAAGATACTTTTTCATTTTCCACTTCAAAAGAATAGCAAATACATGTACTTTCACTTTAACTACATTTCTGCAAGTCATTGCGTTAGCTAACGTCAATGGTAACTAGCATATGAAGTGTGAATGTCGCCACCTGCTGACTATCATGTGTAATTGCATGACCTGCTATTCATTTAAGACATGCCTTAGACAAGACTTTGTCTATTTCTATTATATTTTACTTCATTTTCATGTCTTTTCAAAATGTTTTTCCATTGTTTTTGTATGTACAATATGATTATAGTTTTATAAATTGATCATATTGGTAATGTTTTTGGTAGCAGCGGTTTTGAATCAGTGACGGCGCCAGATGTTCTGCTTTAAAAAAGGTACCGTTTAAATTGAGCTCTATAAGCATTAACAACGTTCCAAGCTCTAAGCAGGACAGGATGAACCCCAACCACGTCCGTGCACCCAGACGGAGAGCCGTACACGTGCACCCACTCAACACACTGACATAGCAACAGCACCGGTTGCCACAACAACAGTGAAAACAAAGGTATGTATGTGAAGCTATGTTAATTGCATCCATGTCCTTTGGAAAGACACTGCGTCTTTTCTTCTTTTCTTTCTTTAACGAGGGGGTCACCATCGAGCCCACCTTGCAGCTTCAAAGAGCAACGGCGCAGCTACACATTCACGGGGCTTGTAATCGGTGATGCACACAACTCTGAAAATTAACTTTTTTTTTTTTTTTAAAAAGGGAAAATTTCACACTTATGTTGAAAAAGAAAAAAAAAAAATCTACAAAACGTCTAGGAAGTCAATGAAACTGAATTACTGTACAAGTAGATCCAAATGGCATTTTACTAAAGATGAAAACCAGCACCCTCTACTGGCCACAAAGGAAAGTGCACTGGTGCTCACGGCCCTGTTTCGCTTCTCCGTGGGTCTGAGGCACACCAGGCGTCCGTGGGAGTTCTTGTGTGAGAAGCCCCAGAGGCAGGGCCTGTGGAGAATGTGTTGGTTGTAAAGAGACTGCATTCTTTTGACACTGACTGTTAATTAAAAACTGATGGACTGAAAGGTGAAACAGTGTAAGCTACGACTCCCGGACAAGGTAAGCGTGCGCGTAGATGTAGACAGGATTTTACCTGCAAAGCACATTTAACTAATCATCATCATCATCATCATCATCCTGATTTAATAAGACGGATCAAAACGCAACTATATGCTGCTGTAACCTTTTTTCTCTTTTTTTTTCAATAAGAGAAAACATTAGCGATGCGGAAAAACTAGCTGAATGTGTCGGATTTATTTATTTATTTATTTGAATTTTTTTTTTTTTTTTTAAAGTTTTCGTGTGCATCCCACCGAAGGAAAACAACCTCCGTCTTCGTAAAGAGGTCTCTCCGGCGTCCCGCTGTGACACACTGCTATTAGTCATAAGAAATAAATTCCACTGAGAAAATTAACTAAAGCATAAAACATGCAAAGGAGCTGCCTGCATCTTACCGCAAAAATGCCAGGCCCGACTTCTTGAAAGAAATTCCCCTCTGTGCCGCCGCTCTTTATAGAGACACGGGCGAACCTCAGCCAAGTCCCACAGGCTAAATTCAAACAACTTATAATGATTTCAGTCTGACTACTGGTAGGGCTGCGTCTATAAAGATGTAGCGTCCTCTAGACAGTCCTGGTCGGTCTACATCGTAGGCGTTGTGGTGGATCCTGGTGTTGGCAGTTTGGACGCCTGTGGAGGTTTTTAGGGGGATCTGGGGCTTGTTTTAGATTTTACTTTATTTTATTTTAATGTATCTTGGTTTATTCTTTAGAATAAAAGTATTTATAATGAATCACAATCCAAATGTATTGCAAATGCAACAAGAATTATCCTAACCAGATGTAACCGATTAAAGAATTTGTTACTTAATATTTACACACTTTCTTCTCTCGCTCACACACATATTTCCCTTTCTTCGGCTTGTGGAATTCTTCCGTTGACACACCTTTTAACAGCTCAAGTAAAAAAAATAATAAAAAATTCTTATCTGGACCAACTAGTTAAGATTTAAATATTAATCTCGACACAGTACATATATAAAAAACAAACCTGGACTTGTCCTGAAATTTCTGGTGAATGGAAACATAAAAGTGATTGACATTTACAGAAGCCTTCACACCCAGGACGGTTATGAGACTCTTAGCTGCAGTAAAATATTTGAACGGTGCAAACATTTTAAACAATGTGGAGTCAGAGCTTGCTGCAGTCGTCCCCGTGAACAATCAGCGAGTGGAACGCCTGATGCTTGAAATAACTCGGCTTGCGGACAAAGGAGACGCATCAGACTGTGAGAACCGTACACACGATCCTTCACCAACACGTTACAGGCACTCGGCTGGGAGTTATCGCCGCATCCCCCGTACAGTCCTGACCGCGCGCCAAGCCATTTCCACATTATTGGAACTCCTGGGAGGCCAGCGTTTCAGCCGATCATGGCGCCTGCGTACTCAGGAAATGTTCTAACCTTAATGGTATCCAAGCACTAGTGATAAACTACTGGAATAATAGTGCATTAGTGTAACAGGGGAATATATAGAGAGAAAGTTAACGTAAAATAACGTTCTTTTACTCTGCTATGGATAGCATGAAGTTCTGCGCTAGCTTGACAGAATGGTGCACGTTTTTTTTTTTTTTTAAGGGAATAACGAAAAGTTTGCTGGGTTCAAAACAAGGCCAGCAGAGGATTGAGAAATGAAAGGGATTAATATGTTGTCCCAGACATTTGGTGCAACAGGCCAAAGGGTCCTAACACACGATTGTACGCAACGAAAATATCTTAAAAATGAGCAGTTATTCCCCTCCTCCCCCCTCAAAAAAAAAAAAAAAAAAAAACTTTTACTCACATTAGCATCATTTACCATTATGATTTCAAGCAGATGTGTGTTTCACGACTTGCCAAACTTCAACTTGACTGACATTTCACCTACTTTTACAGTTATGTATGTTGAAGGGCTGCGAGGAAAAAAGAAAAAGAAAAAAAAACCCTCTCAGTGCTAGAGAGGAGGAATGCAAGTGAACGTCTTGATAACAAAGGGTCAGTGGTGGACTTTTATGCCTATGCAGCCGAAATTCAGACCTTAAATCTCGCGACGAGGCCAAGTTCCCGAACAGGCAATGGAGCTGAGTGTGGGGGGCCATGCCCCTGACCCAAGCCCAACAGGAAACGCCAATAATTCATATCTGAATGCGAACTCTTAATTCGATTCCAGTGGAATCAACATTACCGGTCAGATGAAAAACTCCCAGTGAGTCTCTGGAGAAACACAACAAGCCAAAAAGCATCATTTACTGTACAGTATACATTAGCTGTAATAACATTTTACTGTATGCCAGCTGGAATATTCAACCTTCTTTCTGAGAGCCCATAAGTTCGCACTAGTCGCCAAAGTTTTCATCCATCCTGGTTTGGCCTGCCGCAGTGGAGCCCACTGCTGTACACATCGTAGCAGATGTGTTTCAGGCTGCACAGACACTACAGTAGCGACTAGACGAGGCTAGCTGGCCGTGTCACATGTCTGGTGAAAACCACAGGCGTTGGATACCGCAAGACGCCGGACTTGATCTTATCCTTCTCACCAAACATCACTCTGCAGGCCATTTAACAACATCAGGTCCTGAAGGAAATAGCGTCGGGGCAAAACGCTATAAGCGATAAGCATTATTGCTCAGACATGGTTTAAATGGAGTGGAATCTGCTATCACATGTGGGAACTTGTCCCCCGTCAGGGGTCATCATGCCGACTGAACAACAACGGAGGAAAAGGAAGACAGCAGAAACCCTGCAAGTTTTATCCGCGATGAAGATGCCTCCAAACGCCAGACGGCTTTCTCCCCCACGCCTGCATGTTTTCCTAAGGCATGGCTGGTTGCCATCTGGGAATGTGAAGACGTGATGATGGTCTGGGCAGGTCATTTCTGCTGGCTGAGACCTCACACTCCTCAAACACTGCGAACGTTCAACTGCTCAGGAGGACGGTTTGTTTTTCCGCCGCTGTGGTGAGTGTCTTGACACACCGCCGCGGGAGCCGTTTGCCAACCAGTGGTGAACTTTGTGGAGGAAGGCTGACCCCTTCAGGTCGCACTTGAAGCACACATCTGGGTGGTGATCAACTCTCTGCCCTTTCCCTTGCTCACTACTCGAAACCCCCTTTCCTACGCTACTCCTGTCCTCTGGAGGGGGAAAAAAAAAGAGGATATCATTTAGCTTTATCCTGTATAGCCCAATAGAAGTGTGAGGCTTGATTAGACATTTGCATAAAGCCACATAAGCCCCAGCACTGCACCCCGGCTCTCTGGAGTCTTTCCTCACAGTCTCTCGGTTGGGGTCAATCCCATTTCACTTCCAGTAATTCAGTGCCTGAATGTCAGATTGAATTGAAGTTGGAGGCGAGCCCATTGAGGAGAAAAGCGGAATCTTCTCGTTCAGAGCCACGGTCAAAAACTTACCCCCCCCCCCCCCCCCCCACACACACACACACATACTCCACAGTACCACATTGATGTTTTCCAGAAATGGTGCCTGCAAACAAAAGAGGGAGCTTCACATCTTAGAGCTCTTGCTTTTAAATAACGCCTCTGTTACAGACACTGCCATCACGCTTCCCAAACGCCTCGTTCCCTGGTTTGAAGCAGGCTACCACCCTGACAAAAGCCAGCCCACCCCTGTAAACCCTCCCTGTTGTCTGCATTTGGACCATATGAACAACCTGCCACAGGGACACAACTGTTTGCCTGTTATGCCGGGTCTATGTCCCAGTGCAATATTCCGCATGGAACAACTACGAAACATATACTCACAGAGCTTCACACACACATACACACAAACACACGTTGCACGTGACCTCTTAGGGGCGAATACGGGAGTGCCAGAGGCAGAAAGGATTAGGGGACAGCCGTGAAAAACAGAAGGGAAAGCCGTTTGATGCTTTGCCAATGGCTTAATATTCACACAACGCAAAAATGTCGCTCTGGGTTCGATTTCTCCGAACACACATTCAGTTAAAAAGCTGTAATACTCACCACTTCTGTGTTTGTGATCTTAGCCAGCAGTTCTGTAAGGTTGTCCCCCCACAGTGCATGGTTCGTGTTGTTGAGCTGCAGTCCACAGATTGCTGCTCCAACGCTTCCGGTGGCAATCATGGATGGAGGATATATGGCGAAGTCGAATTCTGTGAAGGTGTTAAAAAAAATATAAACACGAGAGCGTTAGACCTTTATAATGGGATTTATTAAGGTAAACTATAGTACGTTTATATTTATGCCATTTGGCAGACACCCTTATCCAGAGCTCAATTGCACATCTGGGCGACTGAGGGTTAATGGCCAAGGTCGAGGACCCAACGGTTGCACCTCGACATACGATTCTAATCGGTGAGCTCTTACAGCGAAAATCCATTTTGCGAAACGCATTTTTCCACCGGAAGTAATGTAAATGCAGATAATCCGTTCCAGCCCACAAAATATTACCAATATGGAAGTAAAGTATAATATAAATAGACCTCATTTAACCATAACTTATGATTCCTCTTGCCACCGGCTGCTTTAAAAACAAAACTGAAAGCGTCTCCTTTTTCTTCTTGCTACCGTCCTTGCTAACATTCTTGGGACCTCATGGTGCTGTGTCTTCACAAAAGCTTCGATTGGCTTACCACTGGCGCAAACTAGGTTTGAACGACTCCCGGACGCGTGTGCAACTTAGTTCATTCGCTCGTATGCTGAAAATGCTACGTATGCAGAGACAAATTTCTTGCTAAATTTCAATTCTTACGGCAGAATTTCGTGAGGCGAATAGTGCGTTCATATACCGAGGGACCACTGCATGACTGCGAAAGTGGATAATGTTATTACTATTATATTCAATTATTTGTCACATGTACTTTTTACAGCACCGCGAAATTTCTTCTTCGCATATCCCAATTAGGAAACTGGGGTCAGAGCACAGGGTCAGCCAGCTTACAGCACCCGTGGAGCAGATGGGGTTTAGAGCCTTGCTCAAGGGCTCAACAGTGGCAACTTGGCGATGCTGGGGTTCGAACCCCCGACCTTCCGATCAGTAACCCACAGCCTTAACCGATTGAGCCAGCACTTCCCCTAAAATATAAGCGACTCAGGCCTCAAAACAATAAACAGGCCTTAGTCTCCGCCAACGTGGAGACACTGGAGAATGCGGGCATCGATCCCGCTACCTCTTGCATGCTAAGCGAGCGCTCTACCGCTTGAGCTAATTCCCCTTAGTTTCATTTGGACTTGAAAAAGCAACCTCTTCCCCACGCACTCTAGCTTTCCCCATCCGCCAATCCAGGTTTTTTTTTCCTCAGCTTCTAAATAAGTAAATGGTTTACTTCCTTAAAAAGAAAATTTAAAGAGCCCCAGAGACCTTAGAAAGGAAGAAATAAAGAGCCAACACTGCTCTGCAAATGCTCTCAGCTGTAGGTCCTTCTGTAGATCCACATGTGGTTAAAGGCATGCGCGACAGAGATCAATACCCTTGTTAGCTCCCTCGCGGTCAGACACAGTGCAAATAAGTGAGCCCGCTGTGAGCGATGAGCGAGAAAGAACGAAATGTAAAACGAGTCTCCGCTCTCCTTAATTGATTTATGTCATTCCTTCTTTTCTACTACTCTCTTTTCTCTGGTCGTACTCTTTCATCCCCCGTTTTAATTAGACAGCCCTCATGCTTCACCAGACTCCGTGGCACACATGCTTAACATTTGTTGCTACAACACAGCCAAGGAGTTTACTTGGGGTTTGTTTGTTTTGTAAGGCTTCTATCTTCAAGCTTATTAAATGAGTTAAGTCCGATACGCCAACGAAGCGTTGATTCGCTGCCCACCGTGTTGTCACCTCATCCCGTCCCATTGAGAGGACGCAAGTGGGAATTCGACCCCCTCTTCAAAATGACAGCCTGCACAAAAGGTTGGATGGTGAGAAGACGAGGCGAGGTTGGGTGGGAGGGGAAGGGGTGACCGATTTGAGCCACTAGAATTGACTGGAGAAGTGTGTGTGTGGAGGGGGGGGATGGATGGATGGATTGGTGCATTCCTAAAGAACGTCATTCTTTAGTCTGTTTCCAGACCCTCATGAAGTTTTGGCAGGAGAAAAGACCCTACCCTACCCTACCCCCCCCCCCTATCCTGCTGCCATTCCTCTGATGCTGGGCCACCACTGGGCTCGTAGAGTGGACTCCAGCAGCCATCGCATTACTGCGTTACCGTATTCAAAGCAAACCTCAATATGGCCCTGATTTTTTGTTTTCTGTCGTCCGTCGACCCCCCCCCCGCCCGCAATTCTTTTTCAGAAAATTCAATGAGGTGAGGTCTTTGATGGCTGATGAACTATCCCTTTATTGCCTTTTTAACATTCAGAACCAGACACTGGTCTTGTGGATCTTGTGTATTGACTAATAAATGCGCTTGTCTTTCTGGGAGCAGCGAGAGCATTTTCAACTCCAGCCAAGAAGGAAATATGAATTACATTACATCACTTTCTTTGGGTTCTGTTCCTCCTTTCGCAAAAAAAGGGACGTCTATATACAGTATGCGTGGTTGCGAAATTATGTGAAAGGTGATGTGCAATTTTAGCAACAAAACAGACTCGCTGAGGAACAAAGAGCACTCCTTGGTACATCTGGAATGAGGACGGATAAAGAATGATCATAATTTTGACACGTGTATGGCTATGCATTTTGGAGGGAGAAAATAAATAAATAAATAAATAAATAAATAAACACTGTACGTAGCAATGACGCTTGCTATGGCTGGCTCTTTGTAAGCTCTGACTGGCTCGCTCTGCCAGGCTCTTACCTCCTTCAATGAGCCATTTTCATGCCCTGCCCACACACACTGGATCCAGTATCATACCAGCACAGCCAACTCCTGGGTGGGTGCTCTGCACTACATATGCATTTAAATTGTAAATTAATTAAACACCCAGGAAAGTTGAGAAACAGCCAGGGAGTGACAATTTTTTTTTAAAAGGCAATAAATCATCCGCTAGGATTACAGTCGACTGCATACCTTATTAGCTGTTCCGTTTACAGAAAGTCCAGTGAGCAGCCAGGCTGCCCTGATTGATAAAGGTCAAATGTAAACAGTTTTTTTGGGGCGGAGGAGGAGGGGGGTGGGGTTGGCATCACGGTTCCTTACCCACCGCAGTCGAATGGAATAAGCCACTTATGTGTGTAGTTGAAGGAGGCAGAAACAGACAGTAAATTCTTGGACCCTTGTGGGTTCGTAAAATGTGGTAGGCGCTAAAGCTGCTACTGTACTGTATGTCCCGTCTCTTAAGATTCACTGACGGACCTTTAACGTGAACGATCTTCAACATTTACCCTTTAAAGCCCGGCTTTCAGACGGCTTTACCGCCGTCTGTTGCAACCGTGTCGTATCAGTTAACGCGAGTGCCTACTGCATAGCCTGCCCCGACGTCCTCCAAAGAGTTTAAAACACCACGATCGATACGATTTGGTCGGATCTCAAAAGCGTCCTCCTGTTGTTTGCATCTTGGGCAACGTCTGCTGCGCTTTTATCGGCAGCCAAGACACCGTAACTCAAACAAAATGAAAACAGGGTTCCTCCTCGGCTGTCGAAATCCTGTAATAACTTGCTTCAGTCTTGCACCATTGCTGAGATGCTTGAGCAACAGGCAAGGGAGGCAGCAGGGCCTCTTCAAACAGGAATGACAAAATTGGCAGAATCACGTTTTAACCATGATGACCTTTCCCCATACATACAACACACACACAAACAATCCAAGACAGTGCTACAGTATTTACTACACCAGCCACTATTTAGTAAGTCCTAGGGGACATCTCAGATAAGACAAGACGAGCTCACAGATTAGGCAAAGAAAAGAGAATCTGTAAGCACATAACCACCAGGTTACAGCGTCCCCTCTACGGTTAAACCAATGCAAGTAAGGGTGGGGCATTTGGAATTCTCTTGTCTTATCATAACAGTTAGCATTAAAGCCGTTACTCAGGCAGGATACTGTGGTTTCTATGGGCATCAGAAATTCATTAAATATGTGAGAACTTGTATGACGCAGAGAAAAAAAGGAAATTCCTAAGCGAGTACTCGTTTTTTAGTCCTTCCTGCTGTATGGATGGATTATTCAGAGGAAGAAGACTCATCGGGAGACATGACTAACCGGTCAACAAGCATCTTCGTACTTTCGTTAATTTTTCCAAACAGACTGACCGATTGTAGTCCAAATGACTAATCGGTGGAGCGCGAGATTCAGGATGTTTTCTTTGCTTACATCCTCAGGAGATATGAATGTGGGGAGAAATGTTAAGGGGTTATTATCCATATACCTGTTCCCGACCATATCTCTCACTCACTCGTTCTCTGTACCGCTTATCCTGGGGGAGGTCTGGAGCACAAGATGGGAAACAGCTTAGACAAGAAGCTAATCCATCCGCGGGACAACATCAATTAGCGTGTTTTTAAACAATGGGAGGTCAAACCGAGGTCCCAAAGGAAAGCTATCAAGCACATGGAGAACATGCAAACTCCATACGCAAAGCCGAAGCGGGAACTGAACCCATGACCCTGGAGGTGAGAGGTCACCAAGAAATCACTGTGTATTTCTGGCCCATACTAACCAAATATCCCAAAACTGAAAGGTTTAATCAAAACCTACACTTCTTAAGAGTTCTTCTGATTCATAAAGACGTATATATGATTCATATGATATGATATCGTGTTAAACCAGTAGGGGGATTCTGGACCAAAAATATAGAGTTCAAGCTGATCGGAAACTTTTAGGAATTTTTTTTATTTATCATACTAAGCCAAGGTAAGGGTCAATATCCTAGAACAATCATCAGACAATCAAAAGCGTCTGTTTTTCCAACTTTCCTCAACACTGCCTGCATCAACATGAGATCTTGGTACCAAAGCACACACCTACTGTAGCACCATCGACTAAATAGCGCGTCGCCCAGACCGAGCTAATCGCCCGAGTGTCTGTGCTGTGACGCGTCGACATTTAAATTAAAAGCACCCGAGGCGTCCAGCTTGGCATGTGCAACGACAGGTCGACGTTATTCTAGAATTAAAGCGTGATTCATAGAAGGGATTTGATTATTTATTTATGTTTTTTTTTTTTTGATGGTTCTGTCGGTACTTAATATGAGGCTTGTTGAAATTTTCAACATGCTTGTTCTTGTTATTATAAATAGTAAGGTACGATCTATGTGTAGGTGTGCGTTAGTAATATAAATAGGCTGAATTTCTTAAACGAAGATGAATATTTAAGATGAAAAGAGTACTCGTGTGCTGCACATGTATTGGACAATTACAGATGTGCACAACTGGGAAATCGAATAAAAATTGACATTGACATCTTAAGTGTCTCTGGAGGCGAAATAAAGGTGTGAGATGTTGATGGATGATGACGGCAAGTGTGTTTAATGGGGTTTAAGCCAGTTCTCATGGATATCATCGATGCCTGCTGTCAAAGTCGTTTCACAACATACCTACAATATCCATTGCACAATGCGCAGAACGAGATCCCACATCAAACGTGGCATGTTTAAAGAGCTGTCATGTCGTCCTGTTCCTCCCACCACTCATCATGTGCCGCATTTTTCCAGAGAAGAGGTGTGTGTGTGTGCGTTGGAGAGGGGGGGGGGGGGTTCTCCTGTCAAGGAGAGCAACACCAGGGAGAGACGTGGGAGCTCAGGAGAAATACGAGTACATCCCATTAGCTCTCGTGGCAGCGCGAGCGGGAGAACCAGCCTCACAAAGACTCCTGAACATGGGAAAGCACTCATGCCCCGGAGCAGCTAGGAGGCGTGAGAAGCTGGGGATGAGATATGAAAACATGGCTGTTTTGGATCCGCAGGGACAATGCTCTCCCGCTAATGCTCATTCTCACTCTCTGTGTTTGATCTCTACCAAGAACAGACACATACGGCCGTCGCTTCACACGGACATCCAGCGGACGGAAACGGCTGGAACCAGATCCTTCGGTCCTTTGAAATGCCATTCCCTTTAAAACGTCCTCCAACCTCGTCCGATGCAACGTTTTATGTGCATATTTCCACGTGAGGGTGTTTCGCAATGCCGCGCCTGCCGCGGTGGCACGAATTCGGGTTACTTATCATAGCTACTGTTCCAATGAAATGCCACTTCGGGTTTCGGAGATTAGCAGATGAGCGTAGTTTTCAACACTCGTCAACATGTCGGCGCAGGATTTCAGCAACTTATCGCTCGCCCTTACAACATAAACAAATCCAAATCATCTGCCAAATGCCACATCATTTCCCTTTGTGTTCGTTGGTTTTAAAGATCAATTTTAAGCTTATTTTACTTCGTCTCGTCACACCTGGAGAAATGAAAGAGCAAACTACCTAAGGGATGAAATTGAAAAAAGAAAAAAGCTATGATTTATGGGTGCACGTATTGAAAAGACATAGAACATGTCGAAACAGGGGGAAAAATGCTGACCAAAGGAGATCGAACGGGTATGAACTGTTGAAATATGCAAGCGTTCTGAGGCGCGGTTATTAGCAGGAGTCTAGGAGGGGCCTTTACCTGTCGCGCACAGGGCGATGAAGGTCTGCGCGTGCTTGCGGATCAGGTCCAGCTTATCCTCAGGCAGGGGCAGCCTCTTCAAGATGTGTTCGATAAAATCATTAGGAGTCACAGCAGCCAGGTTCCACTTCAATTTCCCAAGAACCACCAGTTCCCATTCCTGAAAGGACACAAAGGCGCAGCACAAAGACGGGAACATCCGTCACTTAAGGAACACAAACGGGAGAGACCGAGATCGAAAGAGAGGGAGAGATGGTTTTAGAAGCCGACGTAATGCTTTAAGTAAAAACGAGTTAAGAAGAACGTTTGTCATAACAGTATCAAGCGGATTATCGGGCATCCAGTTAAAGTATCTCTGGTATTTAGAGCGGAATATGAATTGATGAAATGTTAGTTGGCCCGAGGGACCGTGAATATGTCAAAGTTGGATCATATTTCATTTTCCGCTATTTTCCTTTCCACACTGAGTGAATGTGAACAACCTTAAATATTATTCCCAGATAGGGCACAGGGGACAGAACCATCCTTTTCAAATACGTTGAAAATTTTGCCTATAAAAATATAAACCCTCAGATAAATATGACATTAGTCATTCTATGGCTTCTAAAAAAAGTTTGAGTGTTTACATAAGGACAGAGAAGCATTGTGTTGTACTGTTGCTTGAGCTTTCTAGCAAAAAAAAAAACAACAATGTCCTGGTTGATGATCTTCATGTTTTTCCTAATCATGGCCTGCGATTAGAGCTACATTACCGACCTGGATTTATCATAAATCTATTCATCTCTATAAGAAAAAAACACTAAGACACTGGAAACTTCGCAGCGTCTGTTCAGTATCAGGTACTACTGAAACCTGGTCTCCTTTAAAAAAAATAATAATAATAAATAAATAAATAAATAAATAAATAAAAAGACTCCGATCCTTAGACCGAATGATAAGTAAACGTTGCAACTACGAAACTGACATTTATTGCATTTATTGCTATACATAATTTTACTTCTTTTCACGTTTTTTTTTATTTTTTATTAGTACATGTAAACTCCATTCCCGCCTTCAGGAAACATGAACATTAAATCATAACTTCAGGGTGATAACTGTCAGAAAATATCAATTTTGCATCAACAGACTTAAGCAAATGGCAAACAGGCGCTACCACTAATGCATCATGAAATAAGATCTTATTATCCCTCCTGAAATTGCCTTTCTAAGATAATGGCAACGGTGCCATTTCTTTCCTCGGCAATGAAACCTGAAAGTGAGTTTCTGGTCTAAAGTAGGATGAGAGTAAATGACTAACCGAGTTAAAAACTAGGTTTTCAGGAACAGCTTATTCTGACGGAGATGGTTTTCTCCATCAGTGAACCACATGCACTTAGTCATGAGGAGGCTCACTGTGTTAGCCATTTAATCCCCGACATCAAAGCACCGGTGACGTTTCTTTGCAGTTAACAAAAAAAAAATTTATTTATTTTTTTTTTTTTAAACCTGCCCTACCAACTACACCTCTGTAACAGAACTGTCGCTGGCTTGTGAACGAGTGATGCATGATTTCCTTTCCGCCTCCGCATACAGGGTTGAGTTACCCAGAAATGTAAACAGATCAGATCTTTAATGGGTGACAACCAGCTAAGAAGTGTTAAACATCAGAACACTATGGAAGGGTGCTCGATTACGTCTTAACTGCTTGAGCAAAAGAAATATCAGCGGTCTATGCACTGATCCATTTTAGTGCATGTTATCTATACTATTGAAGCTGGTCATGCTGTGGTTTTGATGAGCTCAGGACTCCTAAAATAAAAGGAAGAAACTGATGACATACAGCTCAAGATGGGGAAAGACCTAAACTGTGAGTATAGGCGTCACTCTGAAGGAGAAGGAGGAGAAAGAGAGAGAAAAATAAATCCTTCGGCTGTTTTGAAGCCTTTAATTCTTTGACCAAATCAGAATCGAAAAACTTTCAATTTAGTCGTTACAGAACAATATGATTGTAATAAAAATAAATTTGGAATATCCATGTTAAAGGCACTTACTAACCTGTACGACAAAATCAACATGCAACTTCAACAAAATATAATGTATAATGAATAAATATATGTGCAACTAAAACTTCTTATGCGACTGTACACTGAGGCGAAACAGAGCACTGACTAGTTATGTTTGCAACACACTTTAGATACCCACTTCCTTTTTTTGGGCTGCTACCACAAACACAAATAAGGTTTAATTTACAGGACGTTTGTACAAATCAGCAGAGACAAAAACTTAAAGGTGATATTTGTAGACCTGATCTCCAGTCTCCTCCATCTTTGTAGTGCACCCCAGGGGAAAAAGGAAAAAAAACTAAACAGGGAACTTATTTCTATAATTGTTTTGCTGACAGCAGCATAATTGTGTTATCCTTTAGCAGAATCAACACAGTTCTGTCGAATTTCCACCGCAAAGAAAGAAACTGATAAGTCTGTGGTGAGACCCCTGCATGCACACACGCATCTTCAACATTTCGAGTTCCCAATCCCGGCCTGGACTTCTGATGACACAGCGAACACATTTGAAAGTCTTCCAGCAGAAACAGAAAGACGCTGTCTTATTTGGATCTTGGATGCTTTTTTTTCCCCTTTTACCACACTGTGGGAGAATGGCACATCGCTCTGGAATGTTTCCGGAATTATGAAATTTGGATTTAGCCGGCTTGTGTTGCTCGAGTTGCCATAGTTGCTCTCGAATGCTTGGCTTCTCCTGGAAGATTGTTGACTTGTACAGACATATACATACAGCAGAAACTGGATTTGATGTGATGCTAATGATAACTATTTACACAATGGAGTTAAATCCATGAAGTGATTGTGATGAAGCAAAAGTGCAGGATCCATATGCATCTTGTCCGATTTAACAAATGTTATGGGTAATCTTTCTCTCTCTTTTCCTCGCTCTCAACCGGAACAGTAAATAAATAAAACACACACACACACACACCACTTCACATCTTGACACAGATAGTGTGGAGTCACATATTTGCCACTAGATGGGGATGGAGACCTGTGGGTGGCTGTAGTGCAACTGCATCTGCCCTTCCATCACCACAATCAGACTTTAGAGCATCTAAGAACTCACCAGCCAGACTCTGCAAAATTCCTTTCAAGTGCAAGTCTTTCTTGACATAATCTTAGATTTAAATAAATATATTTGATATAATGACAAATTTCATTATTTTGCTTTGAATGATGAAAAGGATGCACAAAAACAGTACTTTATTATATGTAATAAAATAAAGATATATGCTATATATATATATATATATATATATATATATATATATATATATACACAGTATATGCTTGAAAAAAAACCACTGAAATGTTTTATGGTATAATACATTTTAATCAGCTACTAAGGCTTGTGCTTGTGCTTACCAGGAGTTCTTGTGGTCGAATGGAGTTATCAGTGTAGATACAAAGCTTTTCTGCAGTTAAAGGACGCGTCTCTTTCAGTTTGGACGCCAGAAACATGCAGACCGCGCCGAGCAGCTGCAGGTTACACTTTCTGGTCGGCACAACCGCTAAAAATCTGTCCAAGTAGTTCATAGACAGTGGGAAAACTTCCTCCTCGCACTTTTGTTCCTCGCAGACCTGCAAAAAGGCAGGAGAGCGACGGGGTATGAACACTCCAAACACGTGGTGCACAGATCATCTTGCTCAATTCAAAGACAATCTGATAAACTAAACAAGTGTTTTATCTAAAATAAAAAATAAAAAAAAATTTAAAGAATAATAAACTAATAGATAAATAAATAATGTTTCTTATCTGCTCTTTCTTAGGTAGAAACAATTCAAACATGTTTTTTAAATGCAGAACTGTTTGTCTGCAACGTTGTGGCCTTGCAGAATAAGAAAATGATCAGAAATGTAGATTTTTTTTTTAAAGACGAGAAATGGTTTTCTAATATCTGTGTCAAACTGAACTGAATTCCTTCGGTCCATTCAGCAAGAAATGAATTCAAGTCACAATCAGCCGAGCCAAAAAAACAGCCATGCAGCACAGTAGGCTACAGAACAGGTTTCGCTTTTTTAATTCGTCATATTTTCATAAAATATAAAAAAATATAAATAAATTGTCTATCGCGTAGATTTATACATAGAAATGATCGACAGTCCATTTTACATCATTCCCGACAATTGTCAAACATTTTCGTGGATGTTTATTGGGATAAAAACGCGATTTTGTAAGAGGAGTGTCAGACGGCGCTTGAGCAGAATGTCGCCATCGCGGCGGAATATTCTTTTGAAAAATTTCTATAAATTATCCAGATCGCTTCATGTTAACA
The DNA here is from genome assembly GCA_030522415.1 of Channallabes apus. Classification (NCBI taxonomy): domain Eukaryota; kingdom Metazoa; phylum Chordata; class Actinopteri; order Siluriformes; family Clariidae; genus Channallabes; species Channallabes apus. The sequence continues at coordinate 39,163,169 of CM060113.1, forward strand.
TTCAATACATGAAAATAAAGCTCAACTCCTCGACTAACGTTCCCGACAAAAAAAAGTGTGATTTACCGAACATTTCGGTTATAACCGAACTTAATTCCTGTGCTACACGGATTGTGATCGGTGCTCGGGTTTTAGGGAGCAGCACTGGGCCCTCGCCCTTCCGCGAACACATATTTGGAAAGATTTTTAGAAAACATTCACAACATAATTCGCACGATTTTTACTCCGAAACGTGTACTTTAAACGTTCGTCTCTCTGATCGGCAACATTTAATCGCGTTTTGCATCGTTTCGGGACATGTAAGACTAAAATGACAAGCAGACCGTATCTGGAAAAAACCAACATGGCGTTGTAGATTGTAAGCAACCAGGGGGAAAGCACTGAACTGCATACGTGTGCATGGAAATATTTATCGCAAAAATAAATAAATAAAAGCCATTATGAAGCAGGACACTCTTCCTTTCTCTCTTCTTCTGCATAAAGCAGGAATTTTATTAAAGATGTATTAAAGAGGGTTTTTTTTAATCCTTCTTTTAAGCATGTCGTGCTCTCCAAAAATCTACGACACAACCGTGAACCCGGTCCAAAAAAACCCGACTCTTAAAATAAACGCCCTTGTCCTTTCGGAAACGTTCGAACAACTTGTGTTGGGTGCCTTGCACCTACAGGTTCAACGTGAACCGGGTGATTTTTCAGGAAATACTCAGAAGTTCACACACATACTGTATGTATACACACACACAAACCTCAAGCATCCAGGTGGCCACCATCCTGCGCATGAAAGGCTGGATGTCCTTCTGGACGCATTTAAAATACGAGCATTGAGGCAGAAACCTCTCCTCGATGGTCAGAAGGCTCTGCAGCACCCTGTCATCGCCGAGAAGGTTAGGGTCGGGACGGGCTCGCACGGTGTCCGCTTCCAGACAATACAGCTCCATTGCTCTCTGTGCGCACTGTGCTTACCCTTAAAACACCAGAAAACTGGAGGCGCAAAAGGAGACTGCGTCGAATGGCATGTAAAGCGAGTGTGTGGGGCTATATCCTGTGCTTATGTCCAGCTTCTCTTGGAGAACTTTCAGGCTTTTTCCTCCCCTGGTGGCTGATCTGATCTGCTCTGCCGCTCTGCTCCTGTCTGCTGCCCGGGTTGCCAGATTGTGACAGCCCAGAAGAAAATTTAAAGCCCTCCCACAATTTAGTGACCCAACCCCAACTGCTGTTCTGCCAAAAGGACTCTCTTAAACCATTAAAACATATTCATTTAAGATTCTTCAAAGTAATTCTTTGCAACCTAAATATGTTTTACAAAAAAGAGATATACTTTAAACATTGTATCTGTAGTGCGCAAGACTGTCTGCTCACACACTCAGTGCTCAATAACCACTCTAATTGGGATGGAACTCTACAAAAATTACTGTGGGTTTTATTTTTAAAGAAGTGTTGACAAATATCTAGTTAATAAAAATAGTAAATGAAAACAAGATGGACACCAAAAGTTAAGAGCAAAATGCTATCTAGGAAGAAGTCTTTAAATAGAAGCCTATTGAAATGATTCGGTTGGGGGGAAAAAACGTTTTTGTATGTTTTTTTCCTCCTAAATCTGCATTGTGTCTTAACCTCTATTTAAAGCTGTCTTTCTTCTCTCTCTCTCTCTCTCTCTTTAACTAAAGACTGCTGCTTATGGTCTTGTGGTAAGATAGCTTTCTAGGAAATGCATGCATGAGGCATGTTACTTCAGATAAGTGTGATTGCCACTTTGCAGTCGGGTGTTTGCACTGACAAAAAGTATGAAACTCCATGGAATGGCGATAAACATGAACAAATATAGAAAATACACCACAACTCTAAACAGCATAAAGGCGTTACCAGACAATAGAATGAAACCAGTGGCACATTTACATTACTTAACATGGAAATAAGAAGACCCCACCCCACCCACCAAAAGTGTTAACACCCATAGTTACTGTATTTAACACTGTGATGCTAAATACATTCCTGCTGTGTTAGACTATTTTGTTTTATCTATCTATCTATCTATCTATCTATCTATCTATCTATCTATCTATCTATCTATTTAATAAAATCCAATTAAACCGTGTAGATCTTACTTAAACTTTCTAAGTGTGCTTACTGAATTGACATAAGAGTCAAAAAATCTTCAACTAACACATAACATAACTTTAAACACTTTTTTGTTGGACAGGAAGAGTGTTAGCACCAAAGTCTGAGGGTTAGAGGTGCAACACGAATTTCTCTTTAAAAGCTTTTTTCTTTTTTTAGCCCCACTCGCTTCCTTGTCCTTTCAGAATTTAACCAGCCAATAGGATCCGAGGTTCGTGTTACCGGGCAGACTTTTCAGCTCAGCTTCCTCAAACAGGAACCAAATCAGGAACCAGATGGTAATGATGATGACGACGACGATGCTGATGAAGGTGGTGAAGGTAGTGGTGATGATGATGATGATGATGATGATGATGAAGAAGTAATTTTAAAATAAAACTAACTACACTGCAACCCTCTCAACAATAGTAATAAAAAGAAATAATAATCATGAAAAAAAAAACTCAGTCTATGAGTGAGCAACCAAAGTGTACTGATGGTGAAAAAGTTGCCTAAAAGGAAAACTTTTCTCATAAACTCTTTCATAATACAACAAACATGCATTAAAAATCAAATTCAGTAATTACTCAATTTTTACTTCATCATCGCCACATTAATTACTACAACAGTTATGAGTACACAATTAAATAAATACAGGCTAAATATCTAATAATAGGAATTTCCTTAACCTCCAACATAATAATAATAATAATAATAATAATAATAATAATAGAATTACACTAATGACAGTTTGCTTGTGCTTTATATTCTTTATATGAGCAGTGTGAGAAAATACTAATGACACAGATCTCTCTCTCTCTCTCTCTCTCTCTCTCTTGGTCTCACACATACACACACACAAACACACACACACACTAAGAAAGAAGCCCTTGTGATAGCCTATTTAAGTTCATAACCATCAAATAAAAGATCTACACAGTTTCATTTTCTTTTCTTTAAGTTATAGATAATAAATAAAGTATTATAAGTCGCACAGCAGTGTGTTCCATGTTGGCTATTGCGCAATAATCGGCTCGCTCTGTAAGTCGGGTTTTCCCCTCCTGAACCATCTTGTGTATAAGGATAAGCTGTAATACTCAATGTTCTTAACATTTAAGTCCAGGATGCTTTATTGAGTTTATGGATCGACTCGGATGGAACATTGGACTCATAGTGGTGTAATTATAAGCAGGTCAGAGCAAGTCGCATGTTCTGCTATAGGACAGTGGAAATGTTCATTCGGGTTTTTTATCCACGTAGGCTATACGTAGATGACGGAAAAGTGGGCATATGACAATCTAATGAACTGTGGGAAGAACAAAATATACGTAATAATGCGATATAATAATAATAATAATAATAATAATAATAATAGAAAAAATCAGAAGTTCCCGGCATAAAAATACTCAAAAATAAAAATCAATACAAAAAAAAGAAGAAAGAAACTCTTAACATTCCTCGGGCTGAGTCTTATCCTAATCAATACCATGTAAAGGGAAAAAAAATCTCCAGGTTGCCATGGTTACCATAAAAGAAGAACCGGGCGAGACGGAAGAGCAGCGCGTGCTGATGGTGCAAAGCCAAAACGGCCGGGGATTCCCCCCCCCCATCCCCCTCGCACATCAGTGACGTCACATACATTTTATCGGCTCGACATAAAGCCGCAACAAACTCACGACATGAAGACTCATCTTCCGAAGGGTTCTCTTTATAATTAACGCACAGCTAAACGAAATGAAACAAAGGTCTTCCTCAGCTCCTCAGCTTCTCTGTCCACAAACTCCTGCTGGGTTTCTGAAGAATGTGTTTCACACTCTTAGACTTCTGATTTATTAATACTATACTAATAAAATAAAATTATTATACATACATGTGCATATATGTAATGTTTAAATTTTATTTGTTTTTGTAACTATGTTTAAGAATTTCAGCATGATCATGCTCAGACATCTGGTTAAAGTTTTTTTTTTTTTTTTTAACAATAATTCTAAGATATTATTTTTTCTTAGTAAGTTATGGCAGTTTACAGAAGTGGTCTTTCCACTGAAATTCAACCGAGACAATTATTTTCTGTTATAAATAGAGATAAAAAATGACAAACATGAGAACACCTGCACAAAAATGTCTTAACATCAGTTGCAGAAAAGGTATGTGGTGCTTAAACACAGGAGGTAAAATATGAAATCAAAAAGCATAATCAGGATGTCTTTGTGGTAACTGAACAAAAATACAGATGGATAAAAACCAAAAAGTTGAAATATTTTATTTGCACCAATTTTACACCAATTTTATTTACACCAAACTGTACATTCTACACCAATTTTCTATAATTTACTGCATTTTTAAAATCCTTGTTTCTGACTGTCTTTAACCAAAGTAAAATAATAATAATAATAATAATAATAATAATTATTATTATTATTATTATTATAAATCCATAAATATATATATAAAAAAACTTGAACAATGTGTGTAAATATATATATATTTACACACATTGTTCAAGTTTTTTTATAGCATCATTTCAAAACCATATCAAATGTTTGTATTACAGTCACAATGTTTGAAGAATAGAATTAAGCACATGAAGCAAAGACAAAAATACCAAATGTTTTTTTTTTAAAAAACAATTTTATCCGCCTCCCCCCACTAAAAAAAGAAACAACAACCATAATCATAGCACACCAAATAAATAATCCTAAAACTAACAATCTTTTAAAAAGCCAAAGACAAATTTCCTCACAATGTTTTTCCAGTTTATTAATTTTTTTGTGGTTGAGTAGTCACAGATGTTCCCAAAGAACAAAACAAGAGCTAGAATTTAGCCATCCATTACAAAACAAAAGTGTGTGATATGCTTAATTAATTATTCTCCGCAGTTTTGTCACTGAATCTCAGGTGTGCAGCCGTTACAAACGCACTGATGAAGTTCCCCCAGGAACGTTTTCTCAAAGTGAGGTGAAAGCTCGGCTTTTCAGGTACATCAACATCCACCTTGCTTACTCTCATAGACACGTAATGTGTGTGTATGTGTGAGTGTGATATACATAATAATAATAATAAGAAGAAGAAGAAGAAGAAGAAGAAGAATAGTAATATTTTTACTAAACAATGTTGCTTGTTGTTTTTAAGTTATATTTTAAGTTAATCTACATATCAAATCTTATTATTCGTTAACTACATGGAGTAAACACAGGAACTTTAATAACAACAATGCCTTATGATAAATATTGTATTATGAGAGTGCAGAAATCTGGAACCATGCTCAGCTTCTTGGATTTTATAAGGTAACTGGAATTTAACTAAAACACGAGCAACTGAAAATAAATATATAAAAATATATAAATACATGTAAAAAAAAAAAAAAAAAACTCAGAATTACAAAATAAATAAAATACAAAAGAAAGCACAAAAAACAGCATTAAACATTAATTTCTTTTAATTACACATTTTAAGTCATGAGATGAAATGCTGATTTCATCTGTCAAAATTTTATTTCTTTAAAAGTTTACATTTAAATGACTTGTGTGACATAAATTCTAATTAATTTCTCAAATTCAAGTAAATACTTTATAAGTAAAATTTGTACATTTACTACTGCTACTAAACAACAAAAATAATAATAATAATAATAATAATAATAAAAATACCACTTGTACTGTACTCTCAAAACCTCAATTACATAATAACGAAATAATAAAAGCCAATAAATTATAATCTGAGGCTTTTTTTGTTTGTTTGTTTTGTTCTCAAGGACCTGTGTTATTATTGTCACTAACACCTTTATCATCATCTTAATTTAAGACCAAACTTGCTAGAGATGTACAGGAGGCGATGTACAGATGAGGGAACACAAGCAAGCAGTGACAAAGCTGATGATCCTGAACGCATGGGAATTTCTTTCTTCACCTCTGACACACCACTGAAACATGAAGGAAAACATCCTCATTCTACTCACGATGCCCAAAAACTATGGGGATACACCACATCTTTTCATGGCATTAATTCGTTAAACCGCAGACATCAGTGACGTCGACGTGTCGGAGCATGAGACGTCAGGCTGCATAAAAACCATGTCCAGAATGATCTCGGTCATGATGATCTGTTGCACTTTTTATCATCATATGGTCATAGTCTGTGAAGCATTTCATGCATGTGAAGGAGATACCTAGTACGAGTCTGCCTTTTGTCTTTTTTTCCCACCAGAACAGTTCATTTTTCCCATGTTCATATCTCTTGAATTTGTCATTCATACAACAGCTGCTGGCTGATACAACACTATCCTAAGCATCCGTTTCGGTTTATCCTTCTTCCCTCCTGTGTGCAAAAGGAAAGAAGCTCACAGGGGAACAAAGGCATTGTTGGTGGGGAACCCAGGAGGAGAATGCAAGGAGTTCTCCGGGGGAGGTTGTGTCCCTCAGGAATTCATCAGCATGAAAGACCTGACGCACTCCCTGGCATGGATCTTTCTTGTGCCACACACACATAACACGCACACAGATAGAGAGAAAGAGAGAGAGAAAGGGGGCAAAAAAATAAATCCTGAAGACTTCCACCTGGAAGTGCAGGAGAAGAGCAGGCGAGATCAAACACGCTCCGAACCCCAACACTGATTATTTACCCAATTCGCGCCACTCAACCTCCCGCCCCCCTCACCACACACATTTTTTGGTCTAGGTCACTTTATCCTGATGACACCTAAATAGCTTTTCAAACTTCTGGTAAAAGTCATAACAGCATCTGTGTCAGTTGAAATGCAGCTGCCCTGTTAGTGTAGAAACAGGAAAATAACAAAAAAAAAAAAAAAAAAAAGAACATTTCGGGGGATCTGAGCCTGACTGAGTACACTGTATTATTTTTCTTAATGTTGATTCAACCATAACCGACAGTTTAATCTTTCTTGTAGCAACATCAAGTGTCTCAGTAATGTGTTTAACAACAATTTCATGAGAATAATTAATACGAATTAAGGGGACGATGATTATGGTGGTGAAGCTCTTCATATTTGTGGGGTTTTTTATTTTGGTTTTCGATAGATTTCACTATACATCACATAAAAAAAAAATTTCCAGAGGGTCACGGTACATTTTATACAGTATGTAGTACTGATAATAACAACAACAGCACTAATAATAATAATAATAATAATAGGCGGCGCGGTGGTGTAGTGGTTAGCACTGTCACCTTGCACCTCCAGGGTCCGGGTTCGATTCCCCGGCCAGGCTCGATTCCCGTCTCTGTGTGCATGGAGTTTGAATGTTCTCCCCGTGCTTGGTGGGTTTCCTCCGGGTACTCCGGTTTCCTCCCACAGTCCAAAGATATGCAGGTTAGGCTAATTGGCGTTCCTAAATTGCCCGTAGTGTGTGATTGGGTGTGTGAGTGTGTGTATGTGTGTGTGCCCTGCGATGGATTGGCACCCTGTCCAGGGTGTACCCCGCCTAGTGCCCGAAGTCTCCTGGGATAGGCTCCAGGTCCCCCGCGACCCTGAACACAGGATTAAGCGGTATAGAAAATGAATGAATGAATGAATGACTTGAATGTGGGGATGCGAGCCCACAGTGCTACAGTAACAACTTCTTCATCAAAAACATGAACGTATCCAAATGTCTCTAAAATCCGGCGGAGTAATCTTATATCCGAATCATAATAATCTCATAATAAGAAATATTCAATACATTTGCCTCTAGAAGACGACCCTTAGACAGCTGCAGATCATCCAGAACACTGCTTCTAGTATTCTGACTATAGAACCAGAACATCTGATCACATCACACCAGTCCTCAGGTCCTTACACTGGCTTCCTGTAACATTTAGGATAGATTTTAAAGTACTTTTACTTGTTTATAAATCACTTAATGGTCTAGGACGTAAATACATTACAGATATGATCACTGAATATAAACCTAACAGACCAATCAGATCATTAGGATCGAGTCAGTTAGAAATACCAGGGGTTCACACGCCTTTAGCTATTATGCTGGCCGCAGTTGGAACCAGCTTCCAGAAGAGAACAGGTGCTAAAACGTTAATCACATTTAAATCTAGACTTAAAACTCATCTATTTAACTGTGCATTTATTGAATGAGCATTGTGCTACGTCCCAACTGACTACATTGTTTTGTTTACCTAATATTTTAAACTGTTTATTTTTATTTTAAATAAAAAATTGAATTCGTTATAATAATTTTTCTACTTTTATTTGAAATTCAATTTTAATTAGTTGAAAAGTTTCATTGCAAACTGTTTTTATTTTTATTTTAAATCAAATTTAAAAGTTTTCTTCCAAGTTTTATTGCTGTTATTTTCTATTTAATTCTATTATCATTTTCTTTTCTTTTATGTAAAGCACTTTGAATTACCATTGTGTATGAAATGTGCTATACAAACAAACTTGCCTTGTCTTGCCTATATGAAAGATATTTTCGCTTCATAAGATTTTTCGCTGTGTAGTTTGAAGTTGGGGTTTAACGTTAGAGACAGAGGACGGGCAGATAGAGAGCAAATTTAACTACATGCACTGTGTTATATGAAGCGAACATTATATACAGTATATATATATATGTTTTTTCCTCGGCTGGTGTTTTGATGACGATGATGATGAATAGCTCCAAAACCTTCCATCAACTTCAACTGGGTCGAATGTGAATGTCGAAAAATACCATATTTAATATTCATCATTATTGAACCATTCAGTGAGCACTCGTGCACTGTTAACGGGAGGGGGCGTGGTCTAGTCCAGGATGACCACGCCCCCTTACCAGGATAGGAAGGTTTCATCAGAGAATAATGGTAACGAGTGAGAAGAACTTTGGACTGATTTGGACTCGTTCTTACAGGACAATCTGACCCAAAGTATGATTATAAAATAAGTAAATGCGCCCCCCCCCCCATCCACCACCACCCAAGCATTGCACAGTCACTGCTTTACTTCCTTTACTTGGTCACAGTCTGGAGTTAATGATTAGCAGCACTAGTACAGTAAAGACGCAGGACTTCTCTATAAACCCAAATATCGCTTCAACTTCAGTGCAAATACATTTACTGTGAATTCAGCGTGCTAATAGTGTATCTTACTTCAGCCCGCAAGACTACCGCTTTATCTGTGTAGATTAGGAAACCCACATTTACACCTGCTAAACACCGAACAAACGTTTTTCGCCTCTGCTGGTTAGCTCCTTGACTGAACTAGTTACCCATTGGTTTGGAGCCTGCGGGGGAACCAGACGGAGCAGATGGGCCTTTTGTCAGAGATGAGTGAATGAGATTACCGTAAGAATTTCGGGTTTCTCACGTTCTACATGCGTCAGGTGCTGCCTACATCTTGTTTCTTTCTTTTTTTTTTTTTTTTTTTCAAAAATAGCTTTTAAACAATGGACCAAAAAAAAAAAAGATCTAATAGAACTAATTTAACTACTGAAATTATCTTCAGGTGCTGCATCCTTCCTGAACTTTCACAAACAGAATAACTGCCCAAACATCTCGAGGCATTCTAGCATTGTCAAATATAGCACGCAGTGTGACCTGAAAATGCAGAAAAGCGACATAAAAGATTTAAGATTAACAATCCTATGACTACATGAATGTTAGGACTTTTTAGGAAATAATTCCGTAATTTGTTTTACAAAAAAAGTGACTTTTTTATGTGAATTATGTAAAAATATAATAGGGGCCCAAAAATGTTTATACACAAAAAACATCAAAAATATATCACATGATCGTATCAACGATGGTGCGACTACTGATATCTTTAGAGGAAACATAATAGTGCACATTGCTGCCATAATTCAATTCAAGTTAAAAAAAAAACTAAAAAAAAAACATAGATGACAACTGTGTATAAAGAGTTTTTGGGCCCCTCTGTATTCACATTTTACACAATCATCTTACACAACAGCAAGTTTCCTTAGTATCGTTTCTAAGTCGTTCTGAATCGCCTCTGAACCGTCCGTGTTTTTTTTTTTTTTCGTTACGCATTACAAAATTTTGACTTAAGAACTCGCTTCCGGAACGGATTAAATTCGTATGCCGAGGTACCGCTGTACAGGAATCTACTCAACCCTATCTAAAAACTTTTAAAACAAGATTACAACAAACCAACGATTAGACTACTGAGCTTATTTCTAATCAAATGTTCCCAAATATTAGCTTGTTTTTAGAAATTTATTCCTTGAAAGAGTCAAAATGATCCGCCAATAGAACCAGACAGTTTTTTCACTTGCTTAATAAGAGGTTGCTTTTTTGCAGTGCAAAATTTAACCCAAGAACAGTTAGTCAGTGTTATTTAACGTTACCTGTACATCACTTTAGGAAGCGTAAAGAACAGCAGAAGCACTGAATGAGCTAATGCTAACACTATCGCTAGGTACCGTCAGCAAATCCAGGAGAAATCATGTATTTGTCAGCATCAGAGGCAAGTATGTTAAGATAACCAATCAAACATTTGTTTCTCTTTTGAGTAAGTCCACCACGACATACTGCATATGAAAATAATCAGCAGATCAGAAGCTAACAATCTGAAAATATACAGTACTGTAGTTTAATGTCGGTTAACAGGTCTTCTGCCATCCGCTGTTGTGACTGACGTCGTATTTGGAAAAGATCAATATGATATGATTGTGATAAAGCATAATTATTTCAATTATTTGAAGAAATCTGGGCAATGGTGAAGTTCTCGTCCTTTCATCTGGAGATCGTTAGTTCGATTCCCGGGTGATGCTGTAGCCTCTCGCAGCCGGGGGCCTAGAGAGAGCTGATTGGCTGAGCTAATCATGGGCATCTGTGACGCAAGATTAATCCACGGAAGGAGCAGACTGCGCTGTCCTCTGGGTGTGATGCTGCTCCCAATGGTGTGTGACCGAGCAGTTCTAGGGGGCGCTAGCATGACGAGGGTCTTTGGCCCTCCCTGACTGGTAATAGTAGCCTTAATGTGGGTAAAAATTTGGGAGAGAAAAATACTCCTACTCCATTGGCAGATTTTTTTTAAGCATTTATATCTAGAAAGAATATTTCCTCGCAACAGAATAGCAAATTCTAAATATTTAAACGATTAGAAAAGTCATTGTTTAAGAGACATCTCATATTTGACAATAATGTCTGATGAATTTGCACATATTAGATAAGATATCGGAGTTTTGCCTTTGATATCTTTTTTTTTTCCCAGCATGCATTTCTTGCTTGCTGTAAAAGACTTGTACGGCCCCCAAGTCAGGCCTCCTAACTAAAACCTGAGTATCACAATTCAACTCCTCTGCTTCGTCCCGGTTCCACCGGCACGCACGAATTCACAGGGCAAGTACCACACTCGGGTCAGGCTACGATAATCTGATCCTTTCGGGCCGACTCATGTGTCGGGGCGTAATTTACGATGTGTATCTTTCAAGTTGTTCCCCCGGCCTCCTCCTGGCGCCCTCTCCGAGCTCTGCCGTGGGGGTCTGGAACATGTGTTGCGCGCTATCTGGCTCACAAAGGTAAAAAGGAAGCTTAACATCCTGGGAAAAATCTCAAACAGTGTGAAATTACCTTGATCCGAAGATTCCTGGCGCATACCAGCTCAGTGAACCCATAACAGTGCTGTGGGGCAGGCAGACGGCCCACTGCGGAACAGCTGGGACAGATAGACGAGACGAGGGAGAGGCAGGGTTGGGGAAAGGAGGAGGTGAAGAAAAAAAAAAGTCAATAAATAAATAAAAGAACATTTTGGATTTTCCTAAACAAGAGGATTCCCAACGGCGCATGGATTAGAACATGTGCAGAACGTATATCAAGGCATTGAAAGCTTCTCGAGAAGAAGATGAAGAAGAAGAATTGATCAAAGTATGACGTGAATCGGGATTGAGCATTGCTCGTGCTCAGGACTCTCCTGTGACTTTGTTTGGGTTTATTTAGGGAGGTGGAGGCCATCTTGGCTGGAATGCGGTTGTTATGAGCATAAATTCAGCGAAATCTCTCAGCAGTCGGTGTAAATGCTGCTGTTCTTCTCAGACACAACAACGAAGAGGAAATGTCACATGGCGTAAGAAGAGAGCGGCGGCGAGAGCGCGTGCGCCTTCTTCGTTTTACCGCGCTGAGACGTCGTCCACGTGTTTTTTTTTTTGTTTGTTTTTTTTAAGCCGCGGACCCTATTATCAATTACCAGACTCAGGTATGGCGACTCTGCACTAGCGAGACCCGGTACGTCTCCTTCTATAGCTCGAGCACTTGAAATGAAGAGTGCAGCGATGCATTCTCCGAGTATCCTGGCCTAAAAATAGTCCGCTGTTAAGAAGAAGTTCAGGACGGAGAAAGGATCCTAAAACATCGGAACATACACCATTTTCCCCTACACACACACAACAAAAACTCTTACTGTAATATAGTGCTTTAGGCTAAAAAGTCCAAAAGCAGAGATAGATATACTGTAAAATTGATTGCTAGTTAAATAAAGGCAGAGAATGTTTCTTGCAGTTGCCATGCAACTCGACAAAAACATATCAGAGCTCTGAGTCATTTCATTCGCAACAGATTATTCAGTTACGTCCAAGACGCATAGCGCTGCCGTAATTTACACTTTATTCTTTCTGAACCCTGATCGCGCTCACGTCCCGCTTGACGGTAATCAGCATTTAAATCTGTACGGACGCGGAGCAGCGGATAGGACTCGCGCGGGAGACAGAAAGAGAGAAAGTGCGCTGCGTTCCAGCATCGTTTCAAAGGCAGCTTGTGTAACTAAAAGCACCTGCGCTCTCAATGCCATTTTGTAACGAGTTATCTGCCACAACTTGACCTCAGCATACTTACGATGCCTTAGCATGAGAAAATGAGAACGCTGTTTCAGTTCTGACACAATGTGTGAAAACGTTTGCATGAAACTTTTGGTCTTAACGTTCAGGGATTGTACAAACTGAACGGTATCAGTCCCTATGTCAGCACACACACACACTCTCACATGTGCGCGTGCACACGCACACACACACACGCACACACACACCTTTATCAGAGCCTGAGAGATTCTATTGTGGCCTAGAACGTTTTTGTTGGTTTTGGTTCCCAGCCAAGCTCTTGTAGATATTTATCAAAAGATACCTACATTCACAGGGATTCAGTTCCGTATTTCATTAACCTCCTTTTTTTTTTATGAGATCATTCTGTACAGGTTGTCTCACGGCCATGCCAGGAGCCTATATGTAAAGCAGCAGGAGTGTAGGGAGGACTTTACACCTGTGATGGCCTGGTGGGACACATGGGTCATTCCAGCTAGAAAGTTCAAGCTGAGGGCGGAGACTGAAATTGATACTTTGGGTTGAGTTGCTGTTTGGGTTTTGCTTAAAAAAAAAAGGGAGGGGCGCAGTAAGCTAAAAACATGCTTATAAAACTGTTAAAAACCCGGGATAAGCAAAGCAATGGAAAACCTGGCTGTTTTTTTCTTCTTACATAACATCCTTCCATCCGTCCACACATAACGTCACTCTGAATGATGGTCGACTGCAACGACCCATGATGTCGGTCACTGCTGTAAGGGGAACATACATTGCTGAGTAGTGATGGCAAGTTTAAATCATTTTACTCGGTTCTCGGTGAACAAATCATTTTTGAGTCATTTAGTTCATTTTGTTCTTTTGATCAAAAATAAAATAAAATGGTATATTTTCAATAAACAGACCCCCAAAACGTCTACATACACACATTTAGGCTATACTGTTCCAGTAAAGAAAATATTACGATGCAGCTAAGAACATATTATAATAAACAGAATGAGCAGCTCACCTCTCATATCTTCTAGTCTGAGTCGTTCGTTCTTTTGAATCTATTGCACTGCGTAGCGTCTATGGGAGTCACGTGACAAAAGACTCGAGAGGTAACTACTCATTTCTGTTTCCTGTACAGAACCTATGGAGGTTTTGCGATACGTTGCACCGGGTTGAAAATGAAGGAATTCATTTCTCTGAGACTATTCATTGTTCTGCGTCACCTTAAAGACTCGTTCAAAAAGAACGAATCGTTCATGAACGACCCATCACTATTGCTGAGCACCATGACTTTTATGCAACGCACCCTGGCCAGACACCAAAACTGAGAAGGCCAACTCAATAAGCACAACAAGAACATGCATGGGTTTTTTTTTTTTTCAAAAAAATGTTTCATTCCCCCTAACATTTCTACAGCACTAAAACTCTGCCATTTGTCACAGCTCAAATCTACCACAAAATAATAATGCTGCGATGAGTAATAATGAACTCATCAAGGGTCTGACCACTCCATGTGGCTCTGTGCATGGGTTTGAATATAAATTTTTTTACATCTTTATTCTAGGAGCCACCACATCCGATCATTTTATCCGCACTGGTTCTGTCAAAGGTTTTTACACAAGAAGCCATATCTGTCGCAACGCTACTCTGAATCTCAGTGGCTGGTTGACATCATACTGTAGCAGTTGGGGGTAAGGTCCTTGCTCAAGGACTTACCAGCGTTAGCTTGGTGACACCGAGGTTCAAACCCACAACCCTCTGATAAGTGGCCTAAAGCCGTTATCACAGGACTACCCCTGCCTCCAAAACTAAAGTCATGGTGAAACAAGGCACTGATGTGAGTTAACGCATTAGCTGAATTAACATGCTGGGGCTGATGGGTAATGTAGCCTAGCTGCTCTTTGGTGCTACTGTAACAGAGTCCACCATCCTTTAATGCAAGGCTCTTGAGACATGAAACACAGTCAAGAATATGTCCTGGACTGTTAGCAAAATGCCAGTGGAAGATGCAAGGACCTGCACCCGGTAGACGTCTCCTCCATATCACTAAGGCAGAGCTGTAGCGAGATCCAAGGCAGACCATGTAAATAAATAAATCATCAGTTATTGCAAAGCTAGAAGGGGGAATGAAGTCGAAGGTGGAGCTAGAGGAGAGAACGATATCCACCAAGAAGCCAGAAAGGGATCGAAACTCCAAGGTGGAGCCAGTGAAGGGAGCAAGGCGCTCTGCAAAGCACGATCGAGGTGCTACATTGTCAACAGAAAAAGAAGCCAGAGTGATGTCCTCACAGTCAAGCCTATCCCAGGAGACTTTGCGCACAAGTTGGGGCGGACCTGATAGGGTGCCAATCCATGGCAGGGCACTCAATACAGGCAATTTGGGAACGCCAATTAGCCTACTCTGCATGTCTTGGGACTGTGGGAGGAAACTGGAGAACCCGGAGGAAACAAACCAAGTATACACGGTTCCTCAAGTATACGGAAAATGATTCTGTTAAACAACACAAATCCCTGTGAACGAGATGTATTAAAACAACCATATTTATATTCAACTTTGTTTTTGTTGCTAATTTACATACACTACAATGCATGTCACACCGTCATACACTACAATGCTTGCCTTGAGACTATCAGGTACCCGGTACCCACAAACCACAGGGGGAGCATGAAAACTCTACACACACATGTTGCCACAGCCAGGTCGCATCTCCAGGTTTGGGGGTTCAAATATTTCCTTCTGATCTGTGTGTGTGTGTGTGTGTATACGGAGTTTTCATGTTCCCCCTGTGCTTGGTGGTACACTGTAGTGTATGATTGTACTGTATGTGTGTGTGTGTGTGTGTGTGTGTGTGTGTGTGTGTGTGTGTGTGTGTGCTCGTGCCCAGCAATGCGCTGGCATCCCATCCAAGTTCCCTGGAATAAGTAGTACAGATAATGGACGGATGGAATATTTTTAGAGCTGCTTATATAGAAATTAAGTTCAAGTCTTACAATACAAGAATTCAACCACGCTGGGGAATAAAACACCGTGACACATCACTCATTCCCTTTTGCGCACTTGTTGTGAGGCCTGTGCAACTACGGTCTGTAACGAACCAGATTCTAGTTTGTAATCGGATTATGCACTAGTAAAATCAAATGTTTAAATGCACATTATTTCCATTTATTGGAAATAAATGTTTAAAATGCTAAAACTTTGCTGATTTGCCTGAGCTTCATGCAAAAAGAAAAAGAAGACTAGCTTCAGGATCTACATGTATAAGAAGATGTGAGAATGGCCCGAGGTGCGAGGTGAGACAAGGAGTCTAGAGACGGGAGTCCCGAGTTGGCATTTCCTGTTGCTGGAACTCTGACTGAGCTGACCTTTTCGGGTGATTAAAAAGTGGCTTTGTTTATAATGATGGGAACGTCTGCGAATATTAATATATTGAATTCCGTTTTTGACACGGTCGCAGTCACATGGAGAGCAACTGACTTGTTGGCTCCGTGAGAGCGCCTGTGCACCCGAGACCATGTGCCTCTGAGATAATCAAGTTCAAACCTCAGTATGCACTGGACAAAACCATCTGGATTTCTGGCTGAGCAACACTTCTAGCGACACACTGCCTTCCCTTGATAAGGAACCAGCCATAATCTGGCTAACTGACTAAGGCAGGCTCGGATTCATGTTTTTTTTTTTTGTTTTGTTTCTAAGTGCACTCTATTTGTGGAAGGAATGAGATCAGCGGGATGCCAGCTGAAGCCTCGTCCGTGCCGGAGGATGTCCGGAGGTTGTTCGGGTTCAGAGCGTGACGACCTTTTTAAGGTGAAGTAAAAGTGCTGCAGCAGGAAGGATGAGCGCAGGGATTGGCACGTCAGGGCGGATCTCGGAGAGAGTTGGATGAAAGCAGACAAGATGGTGGCGTTCTTGTCTTTGCATGAAGGGGACGAGAGCCATTCCTGACATTCTGTTAGATCACAAAGTCTATTGAAGTGTTTCAACTTTCAATCACTCCCATTTTAATCAGGTTCGCTCATAGATACGCAAATTCCGATTGCGTTACTCCGTCCTAATGTAACATGCCTTTCATAAAATACAGAGAAAACCTTTGTGTTAGGAAAAGAAAGAAAGAGAGAATAATAATAATAAGAAAAAAAAACATCGACATGCTGTGTCATGCAGCAGCTATAAAAAGGGATGCAGGCCTTTTTTTTCTTTTTTTTTTTGACTGAGAAGGAGGGCTATTTTTAGGTGCCGTATTAGGCAGGGGAAGTGTAAACAGTGGCCCATGCCCAGAGGCAGGCGTGTGGATGACAAACAGCCAGCGGATTCTCTGACATATTCAGCCTCAGTGACGACTCTGGGGGTCAATCTATAGGAATGTGGCCATAGGCATTGAGCTAAACCACCGGCATTGTTTCGTCTGAGCCTCGCCACCCCCCCCCCATCTCTCCATCCCCCTCTGGAGCTCTGTCTCTCTCCATCCATGGGGTTTTCCTCTGAAGGTAATCTCTGTAGTGACCCTGTGATTCTGAGCCATGTGCTTCAAGTCTTTCAGTCCGGGGAGGGAACGCTAAGATCTCATTCATTCAGGAAAAGAGCTTTCGCGGGGATTTCAGATTGTACTGAGCTGCGTGTCTCCCAAACCCCCCCCGCCACACACATCAACCTACCACACACCAGCTCACACTCACCAACACACCAGGTTCACCCAAGCTTGACTTCCACTCTCTTGAGCTTCCCAGCATGTCAAGGGTCAGAACCCAGACCTCGTCACTGATGGATCAAACCCCCTTCTCTGCCGCCTCCTTCCACCCATTTACCTCTTGTTCTCTCGTTCTTTACAACTTCTTTAGAGACTCTCTCTCATATACATACACAGAAAGAACGGACTCAAAAAAATCCTAATGAACTAGGAACCAAACCAAATGAAGCAATTAAAAAAAATAATAAACTTTTCCTTTCACGTGTGATTGTGTGCGTGACATGAGATCAAAAAAAGAATAATAATGAAGGTGCATTTCATAATGTTATGTGTCGTCTTGCACCGCCAGGGTCCGGGTTCGATTCCCGGCCAGGCTCGATTCCCGTCCCTGTGTGCATGGAGTTGCATGTTCTCCCCGCGCTTGGTGGGTTTCCTCCGGGTACTCCGGTTTCCTCCCACATTCCAAAGACATGTAGGTTAGGCTAATTGACGTTCCAAATTGCCCGTAGTGTGTGAATGAGTGTGTGTATGTGAGTATGTGTGTGTGCCCTGCGATGGATTGGCACCCTGTCCAGGGTGTACCCCGCCTTGTGCCCTAAGTTTCCTGGGATAGGCTCCAGGCCCCCGCGACCCTGTATATAAGGATAAAGCGGTATAGAAGATGAATGAATGAATGAATGTCCTGATAATCCTGCACATGCGAATTCATGTAAAAAGTGACATCACGTGACTGTTGCATCACTTACAACATGCACTATACAGTACGTGAAAAAGTCACATGACAAGTAAGAAATCGTAAGAAATAACTCACGATTATAAGTGTGTTATTTTTGCTCAAATTAAATGAATCATTAAAAAAACAGCCGAAAACTCGAGTCGCTCGCACTACACGTGGAAAAATAATGTGAAAAATAAACCGTGAGAAAATCTCACCATAAATCAAACCACATGCACGACATATAAACAGTTTATGAACCGTAATGAGACGCGTTGAAAAATCCAAGCGTAAACGTGATCTATCCAAAAATAAATTCCCGCGCTCCGATCCAGACGTCCGATGCTCCACCATGACATTTGTGCGATGTACCGTATGAAATAAATGGGAGAAAACGTGTCATTATTTTATTTCTCGAAATTAAAACATCAAACGCCAAAAGGCAACGTTTAAACATCAACCGCGTCCTCCGAATGAGTCACAGGACTCGACGTGACATGACATGCCTTTGACAAATTTGAGCTTAGGAAATTTATAACCACAGCCATAACATTAAACAAGTCAGGCTGAAAAATTGCATACAAACTAATCAAACTAAAAAAAAACAAAAAAACTTTTTTTAAACATAGCATCAGATGTTCACCCGCTCGGCAATTTGACATGACCTCAATCTAATCCAGGAACATAAACACTCTTTAGGTTAGGGGAAATGTATCTCTGTAATATCTGGGGGGGGGGGGAGTATGGGGGGGGGGTATTTAAATTTAACCCAGTGGCGATGCATGGCGGAGGGGGAAACACATTGGGGGATGCAGTCCATCCAACCTGCCAAACCTTAATTATGCCCAATTACACTGTTAACACAAGCCGGCTGCTGTTGTAAGGTCTCTGGGTGTTGGGCCAAGCATTTCCTGCTCCGGGAATGCCTACCATCGCAGGAACTACGAGGGGGAGTCAAAAATGATCCGTATTCCGGTTATATTCAAGCGTCTTTCGGGTTTCATCACTACAAGCCTGAGAGTTTGGACCGGAAACATCGACCGAGAACAAGTTCAAAAGCTTTAAAGTTCATCAACTCTTACAGTTTCCTGTGATTCTCGAGGGCCAGAAGTATTGGAACGCCATCATGAAAAAGGTTCAACGATCAACAGCGCTCGTTACAGTTAGTCGCTCATTGAAGAGCTGAAGACGAAACTTCGGGTTAAACACAGACGACCGTTATCCAAGAGCGTCGTGATCTCACATGACGATGCACATTCACGCACTTCCGACCCCCACTTTCACCTGTTAGGACGAAGACTCACTTCTGAGGAAGAAGTGAAGACAGCGGTGCATTCGTGGCTCGCAGCTCAGCCTGAAAGACATATTTTAATGAGGTATTACGGAAGCTTGTTGACAGATGGACAAAGTGTATTGAGAAGCAAGGAGATTATGTAGGAAAATTATATATTTGGTTTGTTAATTAAAATAAATTCTGCAGCCGGATAATTTTTGACTCCACCTCTTATCAATCTCAGCATGAAGCTTCTGCAGCCTTCAGTTACATGATGAATTTGGACTCATATTCCACTTCACTGGTCGGAGGTATCTCTCTTTTTCTCTTGACACACTATTCAATCCCTCGTTAACGAGCTACATGTTGGATGTACTGGGACTCTAAGCACCATTCTGCCTCTCAAGGGAATTGCAAAATATGGAAAACTTTCGGCCTGTACTGTATATATATATAAACATGGTTCGGTTCGTTTTTCAGCTCTCGAGATATTCCGGAATGGCAAAACATCATTTCTAGCGGCAATTCAAAATCACGCCTACAATAACTTAAACCAACCCGTTTGTTTTCATGCGAGCTGTCTACTTTTCCATTCCCTCCATTGTTCTCCTGGAAAGTCGTTGATCTGCTAACCTACTAATCTTTAAGTAGGTGGAAAGAGTACACTTCCCAGCTTCTGTTTTCCTTACTTCTCCGCACACGTGACTGTCTCGCTCTTGCCGAAGCAGGGGGCTGAGAGAACCTGAAGAAATAGTGGACCAACAGGTTTGCTTTCCACACCCCATGAGAAAATAAATACTCTATAATGACTGCTTATTAAAACATGAAATATGACCAAGACGGAAAGTGCGCATTCCACAGGAAATCCATAACAAGCGAAAACATGTTCTTTCATCTGAAGTGACATTTCAGAGACACGGGCAGAGGTGAAGTACATATTTGCAGTATAAAGACAACGTGGTGTATAGCATGAGCAAATCTAAACATGCACTGAGCATCAATCAATAAAAAAACAATAAGTCTTTTTTTTTATGTAATTGGCAAAACAAGAAGCATCAGGGCTGATTTTTTTTTATGTTATTGAAATAATCCAGGAAATGTGCGGCCAAAGAAGCTGAAGTTTATGCAACATGGAAGTGACCGATCTTGCTTCCCTAAAAATTGCTTACTTTTAGGAGATGATTTCATACATGCTTCAAAATGGCCATTTTCTGCGTTATACTGTCTCGCTTAAACAATAAATTATTAAAATGCTAATTATTCATATTTCTTAATGAGTATCGATACTAAAATTGGTGTAAGCTTCTAAAAGCATATGACCTGTAAAAATGGATGCTTATATTGGTTTTTGGTAAAAGTGTAAAAAGCAAAAAAATAAATAAATAAAAAAATCGGTAGTGTCCGTAACCATGATAGACACATGGTCGAATAACTTAACAATTTAGCATTTTAGAATAATACACTTTTTCAGGTTTATGTCTTTTCATGTGAAATCTAAATCTGCCAAGTTCCATCTGAATGACAGTTAAAATCGTTGAAAGATTTGAATTCAAAAAAGTAACAGACACTACGGACATCAAAGGGCATAAAATTGTATTTAGCAAATGTGTTTCTTTTTATCTGATAAAAATATAAATGTGTAGCATATTTACAAGAAAACGAAGCTTGCATCTGTAGTTAAGAAGCATTAAGTATTATGAAAAATGGTGTTACAGTATATGATCCTATCAGAAAACTCACTTTGTTGCTACTGTAGATGAGACACTGTTTTAGCATCGATACCAAGTTTTGGCCGAATGCATTCATATTTCTTTAATACTTCTCCAGTGAAAGCGTTCCTCAGCTGACAAACGGTTCACTTTTCTTCTAGGATCGCGGATTGAGTGCCACCTGTGCCATACCAACCAGCTGAGCAAACTGAAGTGGTCTGTAAGCGATGTTCTCCTCGGAGCAAGGTGAAAGGACTGTTGGCTCACCAGTTAATGATAGCCATACCGTTGTTTATATCGCAGCTGGATTGCATTTCTGAACCACAAGGTGTGTGTTCATATTCTACAACAGCAGCATGGCCAGTCGTTCTGGCTTTAATTCAAACGATACGTTCATATTAATGCACTCGTTCTAAGATGTTAGCATTTCTATACTATCAGCTGGTTCAAAGGGACTTGTATGGATGAGACTCTACAGAAGCCTTTCAAGTTACTTAACTACAAAGAATATATGATGGTGTTTACAATAAGGGCATTTGTGAACGGAGTCTCAGGTATTAGTGCTTCGTAACATTCAACAAGGTTTAAAAATCCTTCACATGGGTAGTGTTTATATTAACCTCAACATGGAAAAAAAAGACTGCTGCTTTAAAGGTCCCATTTTTTTATTATTTCTAACAAGTTACAGTAACACCAAAATGTGTGTGTGGTTGATGCTCCAGCTGAAATACCCACGAACTCCTTCTGTTTCACTCCTCCACCAATTATGCTATTTCAGTGTCTATGAAATGTGCTAATCCAAAAAAAGTAGCAAATTTCCATAGAGTAGTAGTCTTCTTATATGAGGTCACAAAGGAGGAAAATCTAATGGGTTTGTTTAAGCCATTGGCCAACAACAAAATGGAAAAATAACAAAAAGTAGTGATTTTTTCCCCCTTACATGTGTACACACACACACACACACACACACACACACATACTGGACACATACTCAAGTGTCTTATTCCTTACTTGTCACATGACTATCAACGAGCCTCTTGGTGATAACCATGCCAAGAAACCTGACGAAGGTTTTAATCCAGCCAGCCTATCCCCGTTTTGCTCGTTTCACCTTCCAAACAAACTTCATGAGTATCATCAGTGTTCTCCAGCTGGCTGAGGTGACTTAAATCAAACCTGCGGACAGGGTCTGGATCGGAAAACCTCTCCCGTCTAGACAGATCTGCTTCACATTTACCCGTCATTATTAAAGTCCTACAGCTCATAATCCACCCCTACAATAATCCACTCAGTCGTTTACTGACTCAGACTCTGCACCGCTCCGTACGGGGCCTAGCAGCGGCGGGGATTGTGTTTCGGCTAGCATTAGCCGTGCCAGAATGACAGGGGTGGAAATTTCAAAAGAAACTAAAGCAGCAATGCAGAGAACACAAAAAGCAAGACTAGATTCAAGTGCTGAGTAGAGGAATTCGGTTATTATTGGAAAAAAAATAATAAAGAAAAATAGAGGTCATTTATGCGCTCGAGCCAAGTTATGAGGAAACTGCTCTCTTGCCTCAAACAGTTGAG
The DNA here is from genome assembly GCA_030522415.1 of Channallabes apus. NCBI lineage: Eukaryota > Metazoa > Chordata > Actinopteri > Siluriformes > Clariidae > Channallabes > Channallabes apus. The sequence goes on from CM060113.1 coordinate 39,185,941, forward strand.
GGGTGGGGTGTTGGGGGATCTGGGCAAGTCCTCCCTCAGCTGTTCTTCCAGGCTTGGCTTTCCATTTATCACTGAGGCATTTCCCGGGAAAGAAAAAAAAGAGAGACTCACAAAAGCAACAATGACCAGTCGAGCTGTCCTGTGGCCTCATCACAACTAAATGCACATCAAAGATGACCTTGTGTGAAGGACCATGGCTGAGTAAGTGGATAAATCAGTAGCCCAGGCACACAGGACACGCACGTTTCAGGTTTTTGCCTGGTTGATGTATAGACAAGTAGGTTCAATAACCAGAACAGAAAATACACAGTACTTTTTATAGACGTTTGCTTTATAGTGTTTCCAAATCTCACCACCTGCTGCACTACACACATCAGTCAAGGTGCATACTCGCCGACGGTACGTTAGTTTTTACTGTATCATCAGGGTAAACGACGGGCCATTTTGCCCAGAAACGGCACACACTTGTTAATTTCCTATTGTTCCTATTGATAGAACAGAACTAACTAGCCTGTCATTGCTATTACATTAACGTCAAGGGTTCGCCAGGAGCGGACCATCCGATCTGCACAGGTTTTTACGTTGGACGCCCATCCTGGAAGTACAATGCTTATGATCTTGAGTCTCCAATAACTACCTGGACTTCATATTAACATCAATCAACATCAACTGTTATGCTGAACTGCCTGCCACCTAACACATACAGTATGAATGCAGATCAATGCAGATCAATTCCTGCTTTCTGTTTCACCCAGATGATGGGTTCCCTGTTGAGTCCGGTTCCTCTCAAGGTTTCTTCCTAGTACCATCTCAGGGAGTTTTTCCTTGCCACTGTCGCCCTCGGGCTTGCTCACCAGGGACCATCTGACCATTTTGATTCATACACATTCACATTCCATAGAAATTTAAATAATTCTTTTGATTGTGTGACAATTAAAATGACAATTGTTAAAAGCGCTATACAAATAAAACTGAATTGAATTGAGTTATACTAATCCAGCTTATACTAGCTAACGACTTTAGCATATATCCACCCCTGCAGAGGGCCACAAAGACATGAAAACTGCCCGACATCTATGCATCCACATAACTGATGGTATAAATCAGATCAAGAGAAAACATTTACTTTACAACAGTTTGCCTTCGAGCTGTTCCACACGTTCTTCTAATCGCGGCTCTGCCAGGCTAAACCTTATTGACTTTCGAGACCCGCACAGGGCAAGCGAGGAACTAATGATTATAAAAGGTAAAACAAAGTAGGTTTCTGCCATCTATCAGTTTTATGAACAACCTGAGAAGGAAATTGCCTTTTTTGAGGTTGTTTGGCCAGAAAATAATGAGCCAGTTGAAAATGATTGTTGTAGATGACCCCTTTGCAGCGGTCTCGTATGGACCCAATTCAGCCGAACTGAGCTAGCTTCAAACAATTGGGGATAAATCAAGCTAATGTTATGAGGGGAACAAGGTAAAAGGAGGGAGGGAGGGAGAGAACAAGGCAGGGAGGTTGGGGATACAGGCTAATGACATCCGTTTTCGCTCCAGTGCAAAGGTGCTGGGAATACTTTCCTGAGCCGACCACAGGGGTTACAGAGCGGAGAGCACCGTGGCCGCCTGCAGACAATTATCAGCAACAGGGCTCGGGCCGCTTTCAGCACATGGGATTTGAGGTGTGTGTGCATTTTGTGTGTCGGTGAGGGAGGTGGGGCGCTAGATGTCTCTCAGACAAAACAGCAGATAGTTTCCTGGGGACTTAGCAAGTCCTGCCAGGTGCTTTATACAAAGAGGCATAGATACAGCGTACACAATGAAGTCACAAGGGGTTTGTGTTGCCGACTGTTTGAAGCCAGTGCCAACACCTCGTACCGTGACCTCGGTCTCATCCTTTTTTTTTTCTTCCTTCTTTCTTTCTTGCTTTTTTTTGATGTTACAAAGTTATAAGGTAACTCCTTACATCTATCAACATTCTTTCACATTAAGCACACAACATTTTTTCATCACAGATGCACCATTGTACCATTAAAGTATGTTGCATTTTTGCTCCTTTGATGCGAGCAACGAAATGATAATTTATTGTTATTACTTTAACAGGTTTGTGATGAAAGCGGAGGAAGGGAAATGATGGGGAAAAACTGCAGGAATGCATATCTTTAGAAAGATGTCAGTTTGTCCCAAGGCACTCGTCAGGGTTTCTTAAATTGTTTGGGAACAGGTCAATCTATGCACGGTGAATGGCTTGAGATAAGACTGGAATGTGCTTCAGGTGTCAGGCATTACAACGAAACAGGTGTGTTCAATCTGCAGCGTTTAAAGGAAAACTTTGGGACACAGGTACTTGGGAAATAGAAATATATGTGTACAGTATATATACGCTGCGCGGCCAAAAAAAACCCTCAACGATTTCATTCAATCAACTTTAGCTTTGATTACAGCACATAACATGGTGGGTATGTAAATTATTCCATGTGCTCCCAGAACCACTTTTTCACAATTTGGGTCCTGGAATACGGCCCGAAAAAAATGACATCCATAGAAGTGTGGTCAATCAGTACGTTCAGGTCGTCAGCTGACTTCATTTTATTGCCACATAACGTTGCTGAGTCTCGACCGGAGTAACTGAACCAACCCCAGATCATAACACTGTCTCCAGAGGCTCATACAGTGGACACTATACATGATGTACATCACTTCATGCGCTTCCCTTCTTACCCTGACACGCCCATCACCCTGGAATAGGCTCAATCTGGACTCCAAAGTCCAGTCTTTATGCTCCCTAATAAAGTGAAGCCTTTTTTCTAATGAGTCTCACCAACAAGTGGTTTTCTTATGCTGTTTAGTCCCAATCCCGAGAGTTCTCATCACACTGTATGGGTTTATGGAAATGCTTTTAATTTTATTATTAGACACAGCATTGTTTTTAACCGTGAATTTTTTTTACCATGCGACTTCACCAAGCATTTAAGTGATCTCCATTCATGAATTTTTTTCCCGACCCAAAAAGATGATGGTTCAGAGTTATCACTACCCGTTTTCATGATATCCGTTTTGAAACGAATCTCCTTAGTTGTCTAATCTCTGTGCTCAATGCTGCCCAATAATTCGATCCTTCTAAAAAGGCGACCTTCTATTTGTCAAGGCAGTGTGTGTGTGTGTGTGTGTATATATATATACTGTATACTGTATGTACTCAAAACAGACAATGATGTAGATATTACTGACAACACACTATGCATGCACTTAAGGACTTGCACTCATCCTGGACACCCATGGACACTTATGGACACACTCATGCACACTTCATATTTATGTTTCATTCCTGGATCATGCACACAAGTCACTTTAATAATAAGTTATTTTCATGCATATTTGCACACCCCTCAGTCATTTTTCTTTATTTATAAAAAACAAAAATTGTCCATATTTCCTAGATTTTGTACAGAAATATTTTAACTTTATTTTTACCTAGCGAAATAAAATTTTCTATTGTATTTCTTTTTTTATCCATATTTATTTCTTATAAATAAGCTTTTACTTTTAAGGTCACTGGTGGTCGTATAAGCATTTCACTGCATATCGTACTGTGTATGACTGTGTATGTGACAAATAAAATTATGTAATATTAATTTGGTTTATGACTGCTCTAGAGTAAAAGAACAACAATATATTTTGTTCAGAATATATAATAATGTCCAGTTGATCACGTGCTACAACCTTAGCATGAAACACATCTGAAGCTGACTAGCTGCTACACAACGCGTGACCGCACAGCATGATCTACCGCCGTTCGGAAAATGTGACAAAAGTTGTAGCAGCCGCTGACGAGCATGAACCAGAGGCATTAAGCCCCATGAGCGCAGAGTTTTAGGGCCATCTGTGACTCCATATATCTTGTGCTTATGCAAAGACAGAGGCCCTTTGCCCCGGGACAGGAAGCTCAGGCTGCACTCGGCCCATCTCTAACACATCTCACAACAGCCCGAGTTATATAGCGTCCCCGTCATCTGCCGAGCCTCAACAGCTGGACTGACAATTGCTGAGCAGCGGAGACAGCGGTGGGGAGCTCTTTGGAAGCGAGGACATCACATCGCCATGAATTAACGTAGCACGCTAGGCCAAAGGCAAGGTTAAAAGTGTCCCAAGTGCAGTATGTAGACAGCCTAACTCTCACGTGCTAACATTATAATTCGTGTTTATAGATCACTTCCTGTTTGATCAACAACGAGTCCTTAAACCTAAAACCTAAAAACATTTTTTTGTTTCTCGAAAGCAGACAGGAATCGCAAGCCGAGGGAAGGGGATAAGGAAAAAAGAAGGAGGGGGTGAGGAGAGGAGGGCGCTCGATACAAAGGAGAAGCCTGGGTTACATCATGAGCGGCAGACGACATAGGTTGGATTTTTAACAGATGAGATCACATCCCTTTTTGCCTGAGAGTATCATCCTCGGTCGGACAGCTGAGCACACTCAGCACTGCGCAGGGCAGGAGTCACTAACACGCAACATGCTTCATATGCTTACTGCATGTAAAAACATTCACTGACACACACACACACACACACACACACACACATACATCTACATACAGTACTAAGAGGTGGCTGAAATAATACATGAATCCATTTTCGCGTGCAAAATTATAACGTAACATGCGCATTATGATCCTAATTAAAGCATAAATGTTTATAGTTACGGTTTTAATGTTTCTTTTTATTTAATGTCTACGAAGTTAAATTTAAAAGGTAATACACATACTTTATTAATTTTCTGCAGTATTCTTATGACAGCACTGTCATGCACAGCACTGTCATGCACATTATAATACACACACCCTTCGAATTTATTATAAGCAAATCCATATAGAATAACAGAAAGCTACAGAAAAAGTGCTACTTACAACATGTAAGTTGCATGCTTAGAACACAACTACTACAGATTGCTCAAAACGCAATTTGACAACTTGATTATGTTTACACTGCCAGCTGTCAAATGTTTGGACACGCCTCCCAATTCCATGGATGTTCCTGATGTTCCTGATGTATCCAAAATACAGAAATAATCTGGGTGGCGCGGTGGTGTAGTGGTTAGCACTGTCGCCTTGCACCTCCAGGGTCCGGGTTCGATTCCCCGGCCAGGCTCGAGTCCCGTCTCTGTGTGCATGGAGTTTGCATGTTCTCCCCGTGCTTGGTGGGTTTCCTCCGGGTACTCCGGTTTCCTCCCACAGTCCAAAGACCTGCAGATTACGCTAATTGGTGTTCCCAAAATTGCCCGTAGTGTGTGTGTGTGTGTGTGTGTGTGAGTGTGTGTTTGCCCTGCGATGGACTGGCACCCTGTCCAGGGTGCACCCTGCCTCGTGCCCTAAGCCTCCTGGGATAGTCTCCAGGCCCCCGCGACCCTGAATACAGGATAAAGCGGTATAGAAGACGAATGAGTGAGTGACACAATAATCTTCTTTGATATTGAGATGTATATCTTCTGCTTCTGCTCTGTAAAGCTTAATTACGCCTCTAATCTGAGGTGCTGTTTGTTAATTGGTGATTTCTGAGGCTGGTGACTCTAAATGAACGTCTCCTCTGCAGCAGAGGTAGATATTTGGTCTTGCTTTCCTGGAAAGGTGATTCATTGTTTTGCAAATAAGGGGCTGATACTTAAATCTGGTGTGCTGGGAGCAGAGAAAACTCTAAACTGTACAGGGCAGAGGTTCCTCCAGTGCCAGCTTTGGGTCCCACTTGTGTAGTAAGTTCAACACAAGTGGCTGCGTCAGCTCTCAAGGGTCCCTGGTTCATTCCTGAGCAGGTTATTGCCCGTGTGGAGTGTGTGAATGGTGCCCTGAGAGCATCCTGTGTGTATGAAAGCGCTCACCCAGTGTTCCCGGGACAGACTAGAGTTCGTCAGACCCTGACCAAGAAAAAAAACATGAATAATTACATAAAACACATCTGGTCGAGGTTCATTATCTGTGTCACTACTGATGGTGACAAAAATGCCATAAAGTCTAAAAACAAGAATGGTGCTCCTGCATGTCTTCAGCAAGGTTGCCCCTCTTGTTGCCCCATAACATTCTTCTCTTTCTCCCACTCTGGGGGCTCTTAGACTCCCTCGGCTGTGGAAGGAGCTTTCAGGGTACCCTGATGGATGCTAATGGGAAACTCTTTCAGATCGTTTTACAGGCCTGAGCTTTGATCCGCCACTGGCCTCACTATACAGAGACTGGGCACCCCCCACCCTCACCACCCTCTGACCCCAATCACCAACACCTGGAACAAAAGCGAGCAAGTCTCTGCTGAAGGGAATTGAATAAAATATAGGGGTAGTATGCAGGAGAAAGTCAGGGGGGGAAAAAAAGTGAAAGGCAAAGAGAGCTGGGGGGGGATGATCTAAGAATCTTAGTTCTGGCAAATAAAGGCTTGTATAAGCTAAAAGGAGAGAGAAAGAGAGCGAGAGAGAGAGAGAGAGAGAGAGAGAGAGAGAGAGGTCATTTGCTGGAGGGGAAGTGGCAGATGTGTCTGCACAGTTGAGAATTTAGAAGGGAAGAACTGAGAAGGCCAGCTGAAGCAACCGCTGTCAGTAGCAGGCAGCAGCCATTCTCGTGAATTGTGTTCGAGTGCGGGACAGCTGGAGGCAGCTGATTGGCTGAGAAGCCGCGAAGCACAGACTTCCTGTGTCCAGCTGCTGTGTCCATGGCCCTGAATGACAAGAGCTTAAATTGATGGTTATGCTGGCGATTCGGAGAAGCGATTGCGTGTCTCGCTAATACAGCTGGCTGCTCTAAAAAAGAAAAAGGGAAAAAAAACCCCATTTATTTCAGTTTCTCTCGTCATCTTGGTGTTTTAATTTTTCCCCCCTTTGTTTTTTTTAATCATATCGCCTGTATAAGGTACGCAGTTCGAGACAGGCTACAGTAGCTCTCTAGCCCAAGCCTTCACTTCTCTAGAGAGCAAGAAGGAAGCGAGCGGACGTCTTGCAGCCGAGACAAAAGTGCACGGAACAGCACTTCAAAGTCACGTGCAAATCGCACTGCTTTTATTCGCACACAGGTAGTACTGTAGTAATGCACAGCCAGGTTGAGCAGCGTGTTCACATTATTGGAATCCTTCATGTGAATTGGAAGAGAAAAAAAAAGAAAGAAAGAAAGAAAGAAAGAAAAAAAAAGTCTCAGCCCTGGAGAAACGCTGAAAAGAAGCCTTGTGCTGCATCTCTCCAGCTCTGGCCCTAATTCACTTTATTAGCCCGAGTGCTTTATTAGATTCCACACAGGAGGAAAACAGAATGGCAGAAACATATGTGCCTGAAATATATATTTTTTTAAGTATATAAAAAAAAAAAAAGAATATTTCCATGCCAAATTGAAAGCTATGCAGATTATACCATTAAAGTCGGCGCTATTATCTTATTAAAAGTTTACATGAATAAGCTCAATCATCTCTTCCCACCTCTCTCTCTCTCTCTCTCTCTCAATTACCTCTTTCCTCCCACTTCTGGTCCAAGCTCATGATGTCAGGGTTCTCAGAAGAAGGAAGGATAAGGGGAGATGTTTTGGCAGCTCTTTTGTAAGCTGTGAGTGGAAGACCCCACCTCACGACACATCCGCCTCCGTGGCTTTACTGCAACCAGTGCCAGGAAGCTGCAGCAGTGGACGAGCGGACAGGAGAAAAAAGCTACAGAATCATCATCATCATCATCATCACTGGAGCACATCAGAGCTCCGAACAAACAAACAGTACAGGCCGGTGAGTAGCTGCTGGACGCTCGGCCAAGCTCGGTGTGATGAGAAAGAAAAGAGCCGCCATTCAGGCAGCGGACAGAGCGGGCCAGTGTTTTACAGACTCGTCCTGGTCCTGTTTTATCAGTCTGAGTTAACTTGACAGACTGCAGTCTTAGCCCACCTACAAAGCGTGGCCTTAGATGACTAAAAGTTCATAACTTAATCAAGCCACCGTGCATGGCTGCGAAGAACAGCGAGTAATTGCTAGTAAACCAGAATGAGAACACGGGTTTAAGTGGAAACTACACTGAGTCATCTTTGAACGCATACAAAAACAAAAAAAAACAAAAAAAAAACCCAAGCAGTTTGGCTTCTCCGTTATGGGCTTTTAGAGCAAAAGAAATACACCCACACAAACATGAAGCATAACAAGCTCTGTGGGTCACTCGACAGCCTCGAAAACCTCGTCTGAAACGTGAGGTGAAAGATGACAGTTAAACAGCTGGGCTTAGCACTTGCTCTACCATTCGAGTCCATCAGAGCGAGAGAACTGCCAAACCATAAAGTCGGTTGTGTATACAAGAGCTTCCTCGCTTCCTCTAGGGTATGCCTCGTTGAGAAAGAGACAGAGAGGCCCATCACTTGCTTGCTCGTTTACTCGGGATATTTAGCGGTCTTGCTTCACTTCTGAGGAGCGGAGTGCGAAAAGGCTGGGAAAAAGGCGTTTCCTGTTTGACGAGAAGAACGTCCAACAATCACGATGATGACTCCAGCAGAAGCGGCGGCGGCAGAACGACTCAGTCTTCAGCCTGGCTCGAGGCCCAGAAGCCCAGATGTGTGTCATCAGCTGGCTGAAGATGCATCTGAAGGTAATCTTTCTGGAGGGGAACGGGGCCGGGAACACCCCGCTCCCTGAAGCTCATAGCCCTGATCATCCCATGATGCTTACTGTATAAGAAGCGGCATCGTGGAGCGTTCTGGCGATAACAGCTGCGATCTTTCTTCATCAACAGGACCTTGTTTGATCCCGAAGCAAATAATGAAATGCATGGGTTTCACAAGCTTTTGGAAGAACTTCCAAGAGAAACATCGAACGTTACTGAAGGTTGCACAAATCCACAAATAAAGAAACTAGTGTGAGAACATTGTTTTGTTTTTATACTGTAGACCCTCACAACCTTGGGAAGTGAATAGAATAGAAATAGTTGTCTTACTATCTTACTTACAGTCAGGATCAGCTTTAAATGCAGACCTCAAGAGCTGAAATGTTTTAAACACGAACACGACCATCACAAAGCCGATGTCCATCGTGCAAGAAAATTCAACGCAAACTATGCTGAAAAAAAAACTCCGATATTAGCATCCATAAATAGGCTCTCAATTATAGCTCTGCGGTTAATACACGCTTTTCTGTCTAATATAATGATGCCATGGTTATTATATATAGAAGCTGCTGCTTCTGTTTTGCTTTGCACTTGGACCTGCATCTAAAAATACCCACTGAGGTAATCAGAAAGCCTCTAGACTATTTACATTGTGCAAAGCCAGGCCAGCGAAGGGGACTTTGCTAAGACAAGGAGAAATTTCACAAAGACACCCACATAGAGGAAAGAAAAAAGGTCCCAAAATAGCGACTGAGACAGAGACAGAGACATACGGCGTCTGAGAGGTATAGGGAGCGCGGAGAGAAAAAACGGTAAAAACGAGGACAGAGCGAGAGGAAAGAGAGCTGTCAGGGCTTTGATGCTGCCATCCCTGGGGACTCTTATCTGGGAGATGACTGGCGATGATGGTCCCTCATTCCAGCCTAATAACCAGAGGCAGGCTGATAACAAGCAGGATACCCGCAACTCCCAGCAAGTGGCTTTATGAATGATTGGGATCGCAGTACACACACGTGGACGGATAAAACACAAACTTCTCCTTTGGCCTAGTTCCTCCCCCTCGCACAGAGTGACTGAGTTCAGCCAGGGTAAGGTGTGACGTGTGTTTACTCGCATGCACGCTGTACTGTATGTCTTCAGCAATTACACAATTCATACTAATGTCTCGATCCTGGGTCCCGTCAAGTTTCTACTATACAGTAGGAAACTTGAGACTAAGTTATCCGGAGTCTTGGATGGGTAGTATTCTCGACTGTGGGAAAGTGGATGGTGCTGACTTGCTTTAAGGTCAAACATTGAAAGATAAGACATAAATACTGCCGTAATACTGGACTTTCTGCAGTCTAAACACCAAAGAGAGCGAGAGAGAGAGAGAGAGGGAGAGAGGGAATAAGACAGAGCAGGACACTGTATATATTAAAACCTGCCTCTTATCGCAGTCTGCAAACTATCTTAACAGATTTTCCCTTAAAGCTGGAAACAATTTGCAAGGTCTTGGGTGAGTAGAGTAATAGTGTAATGCAGGCATGATTAAGGCACTCAGGGCCAAAACAGAGAGCCTAGACACTTCACTAGCCAGTCAAGTCATAATCATATCACTTCAGGTTATATAGCAAAGTATAGTATACATGTATAAACGCTTTTATAGTGTATGAGCACGGGCCAAGTTACAGTGTAGTTAAGCTAAAGGATACTGGGACATGCTTGCTTGGTTTAAAATCACTGCATTAAATTCCCGCCGCTGCATTTCCTAAACAACCTCCCCTCCTCCTTTACTTCATAACAAGAAAACAGGAGGAATGGTTCGGGTCTTATCAGCAGGAAATAGCGTTTGAAGAAATTGCACTCCTGGGCCAAAGCATAAAAGCGACGGCGGGGCCGCAATGCTTGTTAGGCCGGTCCCCCGACGCACAGCTTGCCCTTGATCGTGAGCCGACCAGTGGGCAGGAACGCAGGAAGGTCAGCCACGGTGGGCCAGTGGCACTGGGTGGGCTGCCCGCCTGAGACTCTCTCAGGGACATTCACCTTCATCACTCTGGTATGTCGGAATGTACATGAGGATGCTGGCTGCTCGGCAGAGTGATGGCCGCCCTTCCCAATGGAGTTCATCTCATTTCAGGGAGATATGGAATAGAGTCGGGGGCCAAAAGGAATGCAGCGAGATCCTCTCGGCGTCCTTTCATCTCTAGTCTCGTTCGTGTACTCGCTCTTGTCCAAGCTAGAAGGTCAGCAAAGTCTCTTCAGAAAGCCCCACCGAATCCTTTTTCTTCCCATCCTGCTCTACAACTTCTCTTCTGCCTACAAGCAGGAAAAGGAACAGGAGGATCTCTGACTTTTGACAAGTGTAAACCAGAACCTGAATTCACAGCAGTTTAAAGTCTGGATCCTCATGATTTGGGGCTTAATTTGTGCGTCCACTCCCCAGGTCAAGGCCGTGGGCCACAAAGACACTGGATTGTGCTCAATTTGGTCTCTCTTGTGAGACAGAGGTCAGGTACAAGTCAGTCACAAGTGAAGAGGGTGAGCTTCAGAGGAAGAGTGCAAGCTTATCACGATCCCTATTAATATTACAGATGCCCCAGGGATAGACTGTAGCAAGAAGGAAGTTAATGATTCTTCCCTCTGGGAAGGGAAAGTTCCCTTCGGAATGCATTTGGTAAACAGTATATTAATAACCGTACAATTAATATCCACTTGAGCCTACCCTCTCGGCTGCTATTTACGAACCTGAGTAGGACGCGTTGCAATGCGGAATTCCACAGTTAATGCCGCGCAGCTTCCTTCTTAGGGAATTTGCCACCAAAGCAATGTTTGGCGTCCTAATTGTAGCAATAGGATGAAGAGCTCCCTGAGACGTTATAGTGAACTCACTCATGCCGTCACAATTTACCTTCTACAGCACCTGAAGATTTGCAATGTTCTTTCGAACCTCCTACAATTTGTCAAGACGGACATGTTTTTTGGGAACCTTCTTATGAGCATTACGCGATCTGGCGGTGGAGGAGGTGGAGACTGTAACAGGACAGTATCGGTTCTTAGGAGAACCGTGGAAATTTGTCATTATGCTGCACTAATGCAACAGAGACGTCTGTCCTCAAGAACGGCACACGTGCACATCGACACTCTTTTATAACGGATTGATCGAGATGGATCCTGTTTGGAAAAGCTCTTCTCGAGAATGGAACATTTTTAAAGATCACTGGACCAAATTGCAGAACTGCAGGATGAAACTGCGAAAGCCAGGTCAGACCAGATCCTCCTATTTCATTTAGTAAACTTAGTATTGTAAGAATCTGAGTGAAGAATGAACAGTAGGGAGACAAAAACGTTTCAATATATAAAATTCCAGTCAAAAGTTTGGACACACCTTCTAACTCCATGATCGTTCCTGATTTTTATTTCTTTCTACACTGTAAAACAATACTGGAGGCGTTTATCCAAAATATACAATAATCTCCTTTGTACAGTTGATATTGAGATGTATATCGGCTACTTCTGCTCTGTAAAGCTTCATAACGGCTCTAATCTGAGGTGCTGTTTGTTAATTGGTGTTTTCTGAGGCTGGTGACTCTAAGGCCTTGTTCACACGGGCGTTAAAATCGAGCGTTTTTTAATCGGGCGTTCGTAGCGTCCGGTGAGCGCGGATCAAGCGCCGAGGGTTTTCTACACATAGGAAGTTCCCGAGGTGAGTCCTTAAGGCAAAATTACATTTTGTGAAACGTATATTCCCATAGGAAATAATGCAAATGCAGATAATCCGTTCCAGCCTCCAAAAAATATTACCAATTACCAAATTTTGCATATTAAAACAATCAAAACATTTAGAAAAAAATATGCAAATAAGTAAAATATTAAATAAATAGATGATTTATGAATTTATGATTCTTCTTTAAAAATGAAACTGAAAGTGGCTCCGTTTTCTTCTTGTACAAAATGTAAAAAAAACACACATAAAAAATACGTAAACCTGCTTCGCTCGGCTTTACGCCGATGCGAACAAGTTTTTAACGGCTCCAGGACGTACAAGCAGGCGCTCGGTGCGGCTTGGTTCGGTCGCTCGTATGTCGAAAACGCTTTGCATGCCGAGGGAAATTTCTTGCAATGCTTTTGTTTTTAGCAGACCCGTGATCAACATTTCTACAGTAACATCTGCTGGAGGAAGACCGGTGCTGTATCTGTAGGACACCCTATATTTAGCCCCAAGATTTGCCTGTACTAATAAGGAAACAATTTGATTACCGTTAGGGCAGATCAGTGGTACAGCGGGTATCGCTGCAGCCTCATATGCTCTGGGCATCCCTGGTGCAATCATGAGCGTGGGATACTAGTACATGGATAGGCCATGCTACTGTACTGTACATTGCCCCAGGTGTGTGCATGGCGTCCTGGTGGAATTACCTCGGATGATCTCGTACTGTATAAACTCGGTCAGACCCAGAGACCCAAAAAGACAAAGATGCATCCACACACATCAAAGCACCCATACAGCTGTATGATCTCTGATGCAAATGCATAACGGCATGACTTGCTTCAAAACATTCGAGGTCTGATTCCTCCTCTGGTGATGGCTGTTGTGATCTGGTGCAGCAGCTCTGCAAACACACAGATGTTTCCCTTTTGTTTTTTTTAGCTGCTAAACAAAGCTAAGCATGGAACCCATATTGTGAAATATTATAAGTAATTTGAGTTTCTCTAAAGGGACAAGTAGTCCAGTCAGTCTGATTTGGATAAAAGGTGAGGCTTTAAAGTGTTTGCTTTAAGCAGATAACCGAGTCCATAAAACACAGACTCATAAACTCTGTGCAAACCGGACCCAAGATGGTTGCAAGAGTTTAGCAGGAAAGGAAGTGATAAAAAAAAAAATATATATATATATAATAAAAAAAAAACCTTTTATCACCTGAGCTCATCCTTTGGGTTAGGATCTACAGCAGGAGACAGGATATGGTAAGACCTATAAAGAATGTTAAATAGTTATAGGAAATCATTTATATCAGTGTACAGGTGTGTGAAGGTGACCTTGTTGCACTGAAAAGTGAAGAGCAATGACGAAGCTATTTTCGATGCCATGATAAGTCATGATGGTGATTCAGAGCTAAATGGAAACTAAATGAGACTAAATGGAAAGATACATTTCTACCTTTATTTTAATGCATTAAACTTGACAATCAAACAACCTGTTTTTCCATCTTTGTAGAAACAATAAACTCCTTTAATATCTAAACTCTAAATATATCTGCGGTTTTTATTTAGCCCCAAGTGGAATCGTTCTAACACAACAGCTTAAAAAAAAAAAAAAAAAAAAAAGAAACCTCCTGTGCCACCTTCTTCTCATCGCTCACTTTCACTGTGACTTGCAGAACTGATGGAAAAGGAAGTGCAACTTCACGACCTTTAAAACCTAAGTAGAACCTCAGCACAAACCCGAACACACAAGCCGATGCATGGGATGTGGCAGACAGCTGCAGGGGCTCAGCTCGAGAAAGAGAAACCGAATCTGAGCCCCAGCGCGCTCGGTCACGGTGGAAGTGCTGAGTCATCCTAGAAAGAGGAATGCGCAGACTTACATTAAAAGAATACAGACTGTACGCTTTCTGGACCGTCACACAGTCATACTGCAAGGTCATCTCAGCCAGCTGAATAATTCGGGACGTCTGACGAACGTCACCGAGCCCGAACGTTTTAGCGGCAAACAAAAGATGACGTTTTTAAAATGCGTAGTACTGATGTCTGCATGTTCCAATAACACTCGAGTGAATCGAACTTCAAAACAATATGAGCTGAAGCAAGATTATCTATAGTTGAGTAACGGATATGAATCAGGGACTGTAATCTACTTAACACTCCAGCGATGATTCATAGCTAGACGATCGAATTCTATTAAATTTTTTTAGGCATTGCCGTTTTCCAATTCGATTTGATTTAGTTTAACAGCACTAATGGTTACTTTTCTCATTTTTCACAAGCATCTACTCTATATCAACATCAAGTCTCCCACATCAAGTCAACTACTCAATCAGAGAGGGAAGAAGATTATCACGTGTTTCCGGCGAACCATGCGACGCCAGCCGACCACATCTTTTCGGCGTAACACATCCGGAGGACATCGCTACTTCGTGAGCTCACAGGCATCCATGATTGACAGTTGAGCCGTGATGAATGAGAGAGCGCTAAGTGCTTCCCATTTAACCCCGCTGAGAGACCTCAACCAATCAGCTCTCTCTCTTGGCCCCTGGCTGCGAGAGGCTACAGCATCACCCGGGAATCAAACTCGCGATCTCCAGACGAGCACTTAGGATATAAAAAGACTTGGGGGACAGCTCCTATTTATATAGATTTCTAATAATAAAATTTGTCTAACTAGTGTTGCTGATTGTATAAACATCATCTTTTTTTTGTTTACAAAACAACAACGCCAATCTTCTGCTCTACTCTCCAGTCCAGTAGGTGGCGATATTCCATTAACCACACATAAAACTCTGAAGAAGAAAAAAGTAAGAGGTGCGTATTCTCTGCAAATGTTGTAAGTGCACTTTACAGGAATTTGTCAATGTAAGACAATTTAAGGTTTTAAACTTTTAAAAGTGTGAATTAATTTTGGATAAAAAAAAAAAAACGTCCCATCGATTCGCCAAATTAACCAAATCGAGCAACTGAATTGAGCAAAACAGCTGATTAAATTTGTATTAAATCGGTTTAATGTCACCCTCTCGCCGAAATGTTACAGGTACAGTACCTTTGAAAAATTTGGTAAGGTGAGAAAAACTCTAAGAAGTAAGCAGACAGGAAGTCTGTTCTAAATCATATTCGCAGACCTCATTGGCACCGTCGTTTATTACAGTCCACAAAAACTCTAGCTTATAGCTCTGATTTTATGCTCTTGGCTTCCAGACAAAATGTCAACTTCCAGACTCCCAAAAAAAACTTCTGTTCGAGATTAGCTAAAAGTCAGCAGGTTAAATGATAACACAGGGTCACGGACGTCCCCGTTCAGAAGTTACAATGAATTACTGTCAGGCGAGAGAAGTATAGTGTCCAATGGAGAAGTACAGAAATAAAAATGTGGTTTCATCATGAATGGAACTAAAGATAGAATGGAGGGAAATCTCATATGTGAGCATTTACAGGAATCCAGCTGCAATCTGGTCGCTCAGGAAGAGGCTGAGGTATCAGTTGTGATTGTCACTCGTGTTAAGGGAGAAAAAAACCCTGAAGAAGTATCACCAAAATGCATTCAATCACTATTACATCACTGATTAGCCAACAGCAATACTTTCTATATTCTATATAACTAGAGCTTAACTGTAAAACAAATACACACCCTGTCTGTATAAAGGTTTGAATACGGGGTGTTTTCGTACCGTACCGTGGTTGATGAGGTGTTTTACCGTATTTAATGTTTGTTGTCTTGTAGGAGCGAATCTGAGTGCTGACATGATGGTTATGATTTGAGAGTCGGTGTGGGAAATCCCATCAAAGGTCACTGCAACTGAATCAGATCCGGGATGAAATTGTCGTTTGACACTCATTCAAAAATTCGGAGGGAAAAAAAAACACGTGATATAACAATAAATAAAGAGTTTAGCATGTTCTGCCTTTCCATGTTTCTGAAGGTTTCTTCTGGATTCTCCAGCAGTTAAGGTAAAGGTGTAAAAGTCTGTGTGCATGGATGTTTGCAACGGATCAGAGTGAATTCTCGCGAATCACATCCTGTAAACCCAGTGAGCAGGATAAAGCCTGATTATCTTGTGAAAAGAAGAAAAATTCTGCATATAAAAGGTTTTCACTGGCAGCTACGCATATTATATAAGTTTTCAAGAATTTAAAGAATCTGTACAGGTCCTTCTCAAAAAATTAGCATATTGTGATAAAGTTCATTATTTTCTGTAATGTACTGATAAACATTAGACTTTCATATATTTTAGATTCATTACACACAAACTGAAGTAGTTCAAGCCTTTTATTGTTTTAATATTGATGATTGTGGCATACAGCTCATGAAAACCCCAAATCCCTATCTCAAAAAATTAGCATATCATGAAAAGGTTCTCTAAACGAGCTATTAACCTAATCATCTCAATCAACTAATTAACTCTAAACACAAAGTGTATATTTATTATTTAAAAACTAATATAATCTGAACATAAAAATCTCAAAATCTCCATTTAAACCAACAAAAGGAATCACTGAATGAAACAGCTGAATTTTTTTTTTTTTTTCTCGTGATGAATTCAGCTTCTTCATTATATGTACATACACACTGCACACATCTACATGATTTGACCACAAAGCTGACATTCACTGCTCGAGATGCTAATGGGAAAATCGAATGAGTCACCATTGACGAAAAAAAAGCATTCCCGGGGCAAAGTGGCCTCATGCATACACACGTTATAATGCTGATGGGGCTTTTTTAGTGCAACACCTCCTGCTATACTGTTAAATGAAACCAAGAGCATGCAGATAAACTATGTGACCTATATGTGTATGTGGGGGGGGGGGGGGGGGGGGAGAAAAAGAAATTACAGAAAATACAAAAGGAAACCACACAAAACAACAGTACAGCTGAGGTTTATTTCATAAAAGGAAAAAAAAATTCAGATTGACAAAATCAAGATGAAAAAGTTTGCATTTTGAAAAATAATAGTAAAAAACAAAAAGACACACACACACACACACATACCAGTGAAATGTTTCCATCAGGCTCTTGCACCAATTGTCCAAAGACTTTACTAACTGCTGTGAACGCACAACTTCTTTAAGCAGAGACGTGGCTTCCTCAGTAGCCTCTGTATTTTCTAACTGCTGGTTCCCCCCCCCCCCCCCCCCACCCCCCCCAATAAGCCATGGAAACATCACAGGTAGGAGATCATGACAGATCTCTTTCCACTGTGCGCCCGAATCCCAGCCGACATCTCGGCAGACGTGTTTTGGCCCAAAATCCATAGCGTGAACGCAATACAGCACACAGTGCGGCTCCTTTTTAAAGCTTTTAAAGAGTTTCTCTGAAATCAAGGACTATCCACTTGCAAGTCAACATCTGGGACAAAGCTGTCCTCTACCATAAATCAAGCAGGCGTGGTTTCCCTCCATCGCCTCCTACCTGTGTGGAACCGTGCCCGAGATCTGCCAGCTGCTCGGCACCTCCTGCAACGACACAAAACAGGAACCGTTTTTAGATGCTTTAATCATATCACAATATGCAAACACAGATCGTGGATTTGCTCCAGTTCTCAGCTACACTATGGCCCCTTTGTGGTTTTGGCTATAATGTAAAGCTGTGAAGTCCAATGGAGCATATATTGGAAGTATTTCTCTTTCTCCCTCCCTCCTTCTCTCTTTCTCGCTCTCTTGTTTTTTTTTTGTTTTTTTTTTGTGGAAAATACATCTTAGGCTAAATTTGGTGGAATTCCCCTCACGGTGGGCAGCCTGCGTTTCCACGGGAGAGAAATCCTATGTTTTTAAGACCCGCATGCTTTTTTTTTTTTTTGTCCCATTTGGTGTAAGCTTGGAAACAAAATAGGGGGGGAAAAAAAATCTGGGAAATTTATAAGTACTGGATTGTACAATGAACAAAACCTTTTCAGAGACAGGAGCGTGTGGAAAGAGTTTGACCGAGGGTTAACGCACTGAGAGGTGATTATATTAGCCTCTTACTGAGTAAATGTTAAAAGAAAAAAGAAAAAAAAAACAGTGGAAATGGCTAAATTTTTCCAGATACACCAACTAATTGTTTGATCTTTAATAAAAGCTTATTGTAGGACTTATGCCTGAACAGTGGCGTCATTTTCAGGCTTTCACGCCATATTTCAATTCTGAACGCAATCATTTGGTATTTGATCCCTGATTCGATTATTAAGGAATTATTATTCATGAGCCAATCTGACGTTTCCGACGGATACCACTGAATCAGCTATGACACAATCCCGAAGCTAATGAGTCAATATTTGAAGCTGAATCTGAAAGAATATGGTGCGATATGAGATGAGGAAAAATGGGCAATCTTCAGCATATAAATGATTTTGAACAAGGACCAAATTGTGATGGCCAGACGACTGGATCAGTGCAACTCCAAAGCAGACGGTGTTACAGAGTATTTCTGGTCTTCGGTGGCCAGAAGTGCTTCAAGTATAAGAAACCAGTAATCCAGCGACAGGGTCATGGGCTCCCAAGGCTCCCTGATGTGCATGTGGAGCGAAGACTAGCCTGTCTGGTGTGACCCACAAAAGAGCTGAGTTTTGATCGAAAAGTGTCCGGACACACAGTGCATCACAGCGTGCTGTGTATGGGACTGTGTACCTGCAGACGGCGATTATTATAAGTCCGAGTGCTCATAGTGAACCGTATCCACCACCAAGAGCAATGGGCATATGAGGATCAGAAGTGGACCATGGAGCAGTGAAGGAAGGTGGCCTGGTCTGTTGTTCTGCCAGGAAACCTTGGATCCTGGCATTTATGTGAATGTTACTTTGACAATTCAGAGTACCACCTCCGTACCTAAACCTTGGTGCTGACCAAGTATACCTCTTCATGGCAGCAGAATTCCCTGACGGCAGTGGCCTCTTTCAGGAATGGTCTGAGGAACATAAAGAGTTCAGGGTGTTGACATTGCCTTCAAATTCTTCAGATCTTTATCTGATCGAGCGTCTGTGAGATGTGTTGGACAAACAAGTCAAATCCATGGAGGCCCCAACATGCAACTTATAGAACTTAAAGGATCTGCTAAAGTCTTGGTGCCAGATAACACAGCACACCTTCAGAGGTCTTTTGGAGTCCATATGGCGCAAGGGGGATTTATACAATATTAGGCAGTTGATTTTAGTTACATGGCTGATTGGTGTACATGAACAAAAATATCCCATCCTGCTTTAGATCATATCTTTTCCACCATACAGTATATGATATATATCTTTTCATGTCTCTTGCGAGTGCCAGAAGCGAACCTGGCTTTGTTTCTCATTGTACACGTCTGTGTACGTCTCTACTTTCCCAGCAGTGCTAGAGGTAATGTCAGCGAAAAAACAATTCTAGTGGCATGAACAATATCAACAATGGCAGAACTTCAACATGGCTTCACGAGCACTTCTCCTTAATATCATTAATACAAAGCAATTTGAGTTTCCCATTGCATATTGAATCCTTTTTTTTTTTTTTTCTTTAAAGATGGAGGTCCAACTTTTAGTTGGTCACGATAATCCTCCCCGAGTCCCTGACGTAAGCGGTTCTTTGTTCTAGCCCAGCTAAATGTTGATGCCGGCACAGAACCGGATTTTCTGCCCGAGCCACCGGTTCCAAACTAGCTTCGGAACCTTAGTGGGAAAGGTCTCTGATTTGAGACAGAACCACTTTACTGTAATACCAGTGGCGGTAATTGTAATTTATTTACAATTAAACATTTTTTAAAAACTGATTATATTCATTAGTGTTCGTGTACGCGGGGAGCCGGACAAAAGAGTGTCTATGTACAGTAGGCTGAGCTCTAATTGGATTTTTTCAAACCATCCTTGGGGCGGAGCACTGTGCGCCCCTAACCCTCCCACTTTTGTTTTTAAATATTTGGGCTCATGTGATTGGACCATTCTCAACGAGTCTTATTAACAGTCAGCAGATTGTTAGTTAATGTATTGAATAGTGATTGACGTGGAAGCAGCTAAATATGAGAGGAAATTCTGTCATTTCTTTGCTAAAATACCCCATCGCAAGGCGATCGGACGAAGAAAGAAAAAAAGTGGAAGAGCTCGACCTGATCTTCTAATTAAGCAGCAATCAAGTGATCGCGGCCGAGCTTACACTCTCTGCTTTTCCAGCACTTCTTATTATACTAGTAGTAATGATGCTTAATCACAGGCCATTATTATAAGTTAAATTTTGTTTGCGCCCCCCCACAAAAAAAAATATTGCACCAGCCACCACTATGTAACACCAAGACAACATCCAGGGAAGGAAAAAAAATAAAAAAGAAGGAGATCAGTAAGGAGAGGTGAGCTGGTGTGTGGGGACGTGAGAGTCTCAGGCCCGGAGCTTGTGACACGTGAAGTTGTCAAAACACACATTTCAATGCAGACAAAGTGAGCGTGGCGGCAGGAGGACAATGCAGGTGAACGGGGAGATGTCAGAGCAGATCCCAGCGCCTTCCGAGTCCCAGGAAACGCCGCAGATACACAGAGCGAGATTTAAGTTCTCCTATTGTTCAGCATTCGTTTCCAAGCTCCTCTATTACCACAATGAAACGTCTTTGAAACCGGAGACGTCAGCTGCGTGTGCAAGCTTCTCCCGCTGAATCACAGACGTACTGTAAGAGAGCTTTTTCAAAAGGAGTCACTTTGTTTTGATCACAACCAGCAGGATGAGATGTTATTCTCTTTATCCGAATCTACAAAAGGTATTTAAAAAAAAAACAAAGGGGGAGAAACAGATGAGTCATGTTGCAAATGACACCATGAGGTTAACGAGTGATGAGAGACAGAGTGCTGCATATGACTATACACAAGCTGGCTGTGAGTTATTGTTGTTCAGATTTCAGGCACCTACTCATCGATTAGAAGCACTGATGCTGTGCTGTGGTTTCCTGCATAGCTACGAGGTACGAGCCCCCAAAAAAAAAAGCTTTTTTAAAACCTGATCTGTGTGAAGGGAGTACGCTGACTCAGGCGTTTGTACAGCGAGTCCTTCATGCCGGGGCGGGTAGCTCCGCTTCAGTGAGGTTCCCACCGTCAGCTGGATAATGCTTGAGAAGCACTGTGGTGTGTTCTGGAGGTGGTGGCGGCGGGAAGGGGGGTGAATTCAGGTTCTAGAGCTATCGTTTTCCAGCTCTCTATGGAGCTGTGAAACACACACCTGGCGAGGGGAAATTCTCCAGACGAGGAGTGAAACACCACACGTGGAAAGTGCTGCGTTCTATTCAATCGTCACGTTCAGCTCTTTTTAAAGCCTCTGGAAGGGACTTGAGAGAGAAAGAGCGCTAGCCGCACTGACACTAAAGGAAGAAGTTGTGGGCTTGCTGGGAAATTCATCAGCAGTCAATAAACGAACCAAAAGCCAGACGACTCGTGTGTTCAAATTATTTCCTTTTTTTTGTAATATCAGTTATTTTTGAATGTGGTCAGGAAGTGCATCCATGCATGATGAAACACACACTTATTCCTTCAACTAGCAAAAAGAAGAATGAACAGTAAATTCATTAGGATTATACAAGGGGTGTAGAACAAAGTAATAGAACACTAATGCACTTATCCCAGTGTTTCACCAGTGTAGGGATACCATAATGGTAGAAAGTTTTCTCAGTACGCGTCTGAAACGCTGGCCTCACAGGAACTCCCAAACATGTGGAAATGGCTTATAGTGTACGGGGGATGTGGCAATAACTCCCACTTATGTGCAAGCGGTGTTGGTTAATGATTGTGAATATTCACGGGAACAACTGCACCGGGCTCCGAGCCACCTCGGCCGGGTTCATCATTCACAGATTTACGGCCATTTCTCAAATGTATCCCCCATTCACTTTTTCCTGCGGCTAAGAGTCTCATTACTGTACTGTACTTGTGGTCTTATCAGTTTTACGACTTCATTCAGAGAAAGTTCCTCATAAGTCCTGGTTTGACTTGAACGACCCCCGTATATAAAAATGAAAGTTAGTTAGTAGTTTGGTATTCAATCAGTACCTACAATGAGTATAATTTATGCATACATATTTTATGGAAATGAGTATGAGTTACTATACTGATCACAGTGTTTAAATTGCTACTGTACCATTTCACCAAAATTGAATTTTCAAATTAGTATTGAAGCACAATCTGTTTCTATAATAACAATGTTTTCTAAAGGTTTATTAAAGGTCCCATATTTTACTGTTACTGCCGAGGTAATGCATTTTTATTATAGTCTATGTAAATGAGCTTCTGCTGAGCCACGCCCCAGAGGGGGATCATCTTTTATGTGGTCACAAAAGGGGGGGAAATCCAATTGGACAATAAACTTAATTTAAAATAAATTTAATCACACACAAACACAGGAAACCATCTGAATAACTTGCAACCCATCTAAATGACTCAAACTAGCCAAAACGTGAATTTTACCAATAATAGCTGCGCTTTTGAGATATTTTTGAGTCTCAGGGCTCAGCGCTGTGTAACAGTCAAAAGTCATTTACCATTTTCTTAATTACACCTACAGGACAGTTAACGTTTCGTGGAAATGTTGTAACATAAAAATGGCTTTTATATTATCTAAGACAAGCTGGTGAGGGAATGGTTACCCAGATAGCAGAACAACATTGAATCATCGTTGAATCAACATTAAAGCATCAACCAACTTGTTATTGAATCAATGTTGAAATTTCAATGTTAAATGTTGATTTTTCATCAGGTTTGCACCTTGAAATAATGTTATTTCAATGATGAAAAATAGATCAAGATGGGCATAAAATCAATGTTTGTTCAACGTAAATTCAATCACTTATTTTACATTGAATCAACATTGAAACAATTATAGTTTAGTCTTGCTTTATGAACAGCAAGATTCTATGACAGTAAATCATGTCCGTTTTGATTTATTTCTTTAAATCAGAGACCATGTAGGGCTGAAAAGCTTTTTTTTTTTTTTTTTAAACAAAAAGTCAGTAACTCAACATCCTTCAGTTTACATGTAAACATATTTATTTATTTATGCTCCATACCCATTTAAACAGGAAGTAACATCACAATTACAATAAAACAACTATATAATAAAACACACTACAACTTGCATACAAATTATTATAAACTGGATGACAATATGACTTTTTAGAAGAGAACTATTAGAAGAGATTGTTAATTCTGAATTCATAAAACAGAATCTAACTGCCAAGAGAAGAGACTGGAAAACCATAATATAAAAATGGCAGCCTGCCTCAGCAAAATTCAGTCAAATGCAAATAGAAACAACCAAGTCAGAAACACAACAGATGACTGAAACATTATTCGTAAGTTGAAATGTATTTACTCAGCAAAACAGATAATAAGACATGAGTCTGAACTTATGGTTTTCCACCACGAGCAATTCCCCCCAGCCGTTCTGGGGCATAACGAAGCCATTTCTGAACTGTTGAAGCAAAGAAACTCTGTGGCCTCCTTTTCTTCAGCTTTCAGCTGTTGTTGTAGTAGTGCATCTAAAGAATGAAAAACAAACAAAAGGTTAGAACTATACAATGCTCTAAAAACTTGGAGTGGTAGTTGTTTATGAATGACAGAAGGTGGGTCCTAAATTTTTGGAAATGTGACTTTTACAAATGTACAGATATGCAACATATGTTTTGAAATGTCCTACAATCTTCCATAGATACAATGCACACATTAGATTTTTTTTAATATACAGGTCCTTCTCAAAAAATTTGCATATTGTGATAAAGTTCATTATTTTCTGTAATGTACTGATAAACATTAGACTTTCATATATTTTAGATTCATTACACACAACTGAAGTAGTTCAAGCATTTTATTGTTTTAATGTTGATGATTGTGGCATACAGCTCATGAAAACCCAAAATCCCTATCTCAAAAAATTTCAGAGTCAGAGTGATCAACTCCCCATGTGCTGGTTGTACGCAGTCACAGGACATGGAAATGTCTTTGTAGTCCATGTACCTTGTAATTTCACCCTCATCTTCACCGCGTCTACTGTAAAGCAGAATGGATGGTAGAACAGGTAGATACTTCTCGTGTGTCCATCCACTTCACAAATACAAGAGGTCCATCTGAACGGAGCTTGCGTGTCCTGATGTGAGGGGCTGGTGAAGGCAAGGGTGATGCAGACACATTCCTAAAAACAAATAAATAAAAAAATGTTAACCTATACTGTTCAGAGTAAATGGATGTGCAATTAATATGGATGCACAATATATACAGTACAGAGATGACCAAAAATGTATCCACACTTCAACATGAAAAATATACACCTCTCTTCTGTAGGTCACATGACAGCATCAATGATGGTGATAGATAATACTACACACTGCAGCCATAATTCAATTTGAGTTTTAAAAAACACCATCCACTGGACATTACACACATATTGAACACATTCTAAACAATTACATCTTATCAGGTATTTGTAAATACACGCTAAACAAAAGGGATTATATACATTTACACCAAAGAAATATTCATAAGCATCACTTAGCTACATAAGGCTGTATTTTAGCCACCTGGAACTTGCTTGTTTGTGCTAAATAACATTACCGATAGCAGTGTTATAAGCTAACCAAAATGGAGCCAAATACACATTAGCAACCATAATCTAAAGCTATCCAAAACAAGGTGAATATAAACATCTGTAAACTCCATAAGGCATTAGCTTAGCCACCGGGAAATATCATGTTTGTGCTACATGAGGCAGCATGCTAGCATGATTTCCCTAAACTATATAAATGGCATTGAAAGCCAATGTGTCACACAAGCTGACAAGAGCTAGCTGTAGTGAGGAAAATATTTACTAATATTAGTTTAATATTATCAGAATAAGAGTTATATAAGACTTAATAACTTACCCAGTGTAGCATGGGTCTATTCTCTGTTCAAAATGCTCCCGTTCGTCGTCGGAGTCACACAGTCTTCTTCTGAGGTAAATGTAAACTTTCCAGAACATTCTGAAGAGTTTCCTCGGATGTGTAAGCGCGTGCCATCTTCCAAAACGTGCAGAAAACTCACTGAATGGGAGTATTTTCAAGCCTGTCTCTCTGTGTTCGTTTTTTCATGCCGGTGTCCGGGGGCGTGGTCTAGTATGTAAATTACCTGGACTGATTTCCGTGTGATTGGCGCGTGGGCGTGTCCTGCCTCGGGTCATTAGCATACAAGTGTGACAGAAATTCTGTGCCTCTCCTTGGTTTCATACGGATTACATAAACTGAGAATATTTGTTTTCAATGTGACTTGCATCATTTAAAAGTAGACACTTTAAGCTTTATATAGATATATTTCTCATTTCAGTTAATTTTAGTGACGTGTTTCAAAAAGATTTTCACGGAGACTGAGGTTTCATATATGTGCATATATCCTCATATACTGTATGTGGCCAATTAGGATTAGTTTTTTGCTTTTTTTTTGTTAGTTCTTAGTTATTGCCTTGATAATAGAAAATATGAGCTAGGCATCATGTATGATAGTTGCCAAAGTGAGATATGAGCTAAAATGACCAGATCCTGCCATAGGAGACATATCTTGTATGTACATATACAGTAGGGCTTATATGTGGATATAAAGAAGCAATACAGGAGACCTATATGGCCTGTATATGCACATATATGCACCTCAATGTTGCCTACATGTGGCATATATACGCATATATGCAGCATATATACGCATATATGCAGCATATATATTATCATATATGTGCATATATACTGCATATAGGTTTCATATATGCGCATATATCCTCATATTTACATTTACATTTAGGCATTTGGCAGACGCTCTTATCCAGAGCGACTTACATTTTTATCTCATTATACATCTGAGCAGTTGAGGGTTAAGGGCCTTGCTCAAGGGCCCAACAGTGGCAACTTGGTGGTTGTGGGGTTTGAACCTTAGTCCAATGCCTTAACCACTGAGCTACCCCTGGCCCCATATACTGTAGGTGCGGTTATATGCGCATATATACTGCATATAGGTTTCATATATGCGCATATATCCTCATATAGGTTCTTTCCATGTGGGGCACGCACACTGCTCTGGGTCTGACACAGACAACGGGAAACAGGAACTAAGATCTCAAACAAATGCTTACCAACAGAATACCGTAGGTCGCATCGCCAAAATTCTTTCACCGTGAGTGGCAGGAACTTCCAGACTACAACATATTGAATTCTCATGCCTGTAGAGTGTATTATACTGATGTGGCGACAGTGTAAAAACACCCTCCGATGTTAAATGCGAGCCGAAAATTGAGTACTTTTGAACGGCAAACAGGAATTAAGCTCTCAAGTGAGTAAACTAGACAGCAAGGTAAATACACAAAACTTACCGTCAAATTATTTTTTTTCCTCAATATATATGTATATATATATATATATATATATATATATATATATATATATATATATATATATATATATATATAAAATTATTATTATTTTTTTTTTTTAAGCACCATGGCAAATCTCTTGTAGTCAATTTTTTAACCTGTTTTAAACACATACACACATGCATACACATTTTTATAGAAATGCACTTAGTTAATTTAATTTGCCTTACATTGTTGAATGAGGATGGGTTCCACAACCAAAAATCAACATTGATTCAATGTTGGTCTTTTCAACACTGAAAAGCATTGAATTATCAACATTGATTCAACATTATTTAGCATTGAAAAATCAACCTCAACCAAAATGATGATTCTGATGAAATTTCAACATTGAATCAATGTCACCTTGCTATCTGGGTACTGTGATAATTTAAGTTTGAAAAGTTTCAAGGGCGTTCCAGAATTGTAATCATCAGCAAAGATACACACACACACACACACACACACACATACATACATATATATATTCATTCTTTAGGATGAACTGTTATTGGAAAATGATCGAGAACAGTAGATTCACTCCTCCGCAGTCATTATTTTCCTATAACAGAACACCCGCAGTTTTTTTTTTTTTTTTAATACTGTGTTAACTCGGTATATGAATTTGGTCCATTCCGGTGGTGAGTTCTTAAGGCAAAACACGTTTTTTCCAAATAATGTAAATGTAAATAATGTAAATGCTGAGAATCCAGCAACCCAAACATATTATACAGTATATATGTGTATATATATACATTTAAAAACAATCAAGACATTCAGAAAAAAACGTGTAAAACATGAAATAAATAGTCATTAAACCTCACTTAACCTTAATATATGATCTCTTTTAAAATGAAACTGAAAGTGACTCACTTTTCTTCTTGCTACCATCCTTGATAACGCTCTTGGGACTCATGGTGCAATGTGTTCACTAGATGGCTTTCCACTAACGCAAACAAGTTTTAAATGGCATACATACGCGCAACTTAACGTTCAGTTTGGCTCCGTTCTGTATGTCAAAAACTACATCATATGCCGGGGCAGATTTCTTGCAAAATGCCACCGTAAATGATCAACACTGCAGACCTAGTTATAGAAGTGAGTGTGTGCTTCAAATTTGATATTTATATGATCTAGATTTCTCAATCAGATTGGGTGCTTTGTTAACTTTTTGATTCTAACTGTACTATACTAACTGATAAATTAATGCACATGGCTGAGGTTTACTGCTTGGGCTGTTTGTTCTTTTGGAAAAAGAAATCAGTGATGGAAAAGTCGCAGTGAGTGTTTCGTTTCTGGTTCTTTTTACTCAGAAAACTTTTTGTACTTTTTTTTTGCACTGGTGTACAGTATGTATAACTGTTTAGCATGATCTGGTAGTTTGTGCAATTATCTTGGCTGAGATTATCTCGTATGTCACTCACTTACATTCTTTACTTTGAATAAAAATTTAAAAAACTTTGATTGTGGTTTGTGAATTCGAACCGGGACGGCTTCTTTTTCTTTCTTTGTCTTTCTCTCTTGTTCCTCCAAAGAGGCCCAGTCTGTGCTACGTAGGTGTGCATGTGCTCCAGGTGCCTCTTAAAAAGACGCTCCGGCGGCAACAAGTCCAAATGCTCTCATTGAAAGAAGCCAATGTCCCTATTTAAAGAGCTGCTTTGATATGTATGTGGACAAAAAGAAAAAGAAGAAGAAGAAGAAGAAGAAAAAAAAAAGCTGAACAAACAAGTGTGCGGTGGAGGCAGCGTGTTGGGAGGAGAGGGGCCGAGGGCGCTCGGAGCACATGAGGGATTAGGGGAGACGTGTAGGGGGAGAAGGACTTTCTCCCTCGGCCCTTTGTGAGGCCCTCTGTTCGACGGCTTCACTGCTCTGTTTGTGTCCAGCTGACGGGGCCGGGCAGATGTTTCTTTGGCGGCAGCGAGCAGACTCACACTGCGACGGCCATTCAGGGAACTGTTTCACCTTGTCAAAGGAGCGAGACGAGGGATGAAAAGAGGAATAAAAAGGAGTGTAGGGGGGCGTTCGTGAAACACGCGGATAAATACCTCTGTGCTGCTGTTTCGTGCACGTCTCTGTTCGTGCAACACTCTCACACACACTCACATTTGCTTTAGTATCCTTTTAAAGATCTCGCAGCTAATTAATGCTATGCTAAAGTCTATGATTAAACTCGGCTTTGTACTTTTTTTTTTTTTATATATATCAGGAGCAGCCAATTCTTTCCACGTGGGCAAAACTGTCCAATATTTCTATCGTTGCGAAGGACACACTTTTATATAAAAGCAAGCACATACATGAAACACACAGTCACACAGACATATACATATGTATACATGCACGAAAACTGCTTACAGTTTTCCAGAGAGGCGAACATATCTACTAGTGTGGAAACTCAGGTCACAGAACAGAGATAGATCAAATATATAAATGGAGGAATATTAATATTCCTAATATTAAGAGGAATTTCCAGTGTGTATCAGCATTTTTTTTCTTTCTACTACAACAACGTTCACCTGTAGCCATGGCTCTAGCGGTTAAATGAAAAAAGTGGGCAAACTATCAATTGCATGAATGCGGTAAGGCGGACAGCGGCATGTCGGTTTTAAAAAATTTGGTATGTTTGAAAGAAAAGAAAAAAAAAAAACAATGTGAAGTTGAACTTAATCGTTAAACATCAGAATGAAAGGGAAAAAAGCTTCAGAACATTAAGTTTATTATTAATCATAATTAAGAGTCTAAACAGTAAAAGACAGTATGGAAGATTTATGTTTTTAATATTAGTCACCATTCAAGGAACTGAACAATCCATTCTGCATTTCAATGGTGACTATTATGACCGTACACCTGCATTAGCCTCTACATTTGTGTCACCTGAATGCTATGTCGTCTGTCACCACTGTAACATAGCGCTGTTAGTAAGCCACCTAGTCATGTCAGTGGTATGAGTCAAACTGGGACCTCACTAAAAACTAAAATGAGAACCAACACATACAGTAACAGGAACAACAAATTAGATTACTAAAAATGAATGAATGAATGAGGCGGCGCGGTGGTGTAGTGGTTAGCACTGTCGCCTTGCACCTCCAGGGTCTGGGTTCGATTCCCCGGCCAGGCTCGATTCCCGTCTCTGTGTGCATGGAGTTTGCATGTTCTCCCCGTGCTTGGTGGGTTTCCTCCGGGTACTCCGGTTTCCTCCCACAGTCCAAAGATATGCAGGTTAGGCTAATTGGCGTTCCTAAATTGCCCGTAGTGTGTGATTGGGTGTGTGTGTGTGTGTGCCCTGCGATGGATTGGCACCCTGTCCAGGGTGTACCCCGCCTAGTGCCCGAAGTCTCCTGGGATAGGCTCCAGGTCCCCCGCGACCCTGAACACAGGATTAAGCGGTATAGAAAATGAATGAATGAATGAATGAATGAATGCATAAATAGGTGCCACAGTAGCTTAGAGGTTAGTACTTTCGCCTCGCACCTCCGGGTTTGATTGTGTGTGCATGGAGTTTGCATGTTCTCCCCACACTTGGTGGGTTTCCTCTGGGTACTCCGTTTTCCTCCCAAAATCCAAAGACAAGCTGATTAGGCTAATCTGTGTCCCAAACAGCCTGAAGCTTACGAAGGCGCATGTGAATGTTGACCGGAGAGCCTACCACAATCATGAAAATGGTCCCTAGTTGGACTACAGAAGTTCCTGGATGGATGCATGGATCGAATAAATAAATCAATAAAATCTCCAAATAGTCTCATTCTATGTTGTGCTTTTGTTCTCGCTTTTGTCTTCTGTTGGCATCAGCAGGAGGAGGCTGGCACTTTTCACACTTCAAAAATCGTCGTACTGTATATCCACGTTGAGAAACTTTAACTGGTCAACTGGCGGACATAAGAGGTGCCGTTCTAACTTTAGCAAACTTTAAAGCTGTGTAAACTAGTCAGAGGTGAGTAAACGCTCGTTAGATGCAGCTAAATGATAGTCAGAGGTTAAACATTTACATTTAGACATTTGGCAGGCGCTCTTATCCAGAGCAACTTACTAAAGTGTTTTGAAGTTTCCGCTAGTCAGAGGTGGTTAAACGCTAGTCAAACTTTAACTGATCAACTTGCTAACATAAGAGATGATGATATGATTCATCACAGTAGACAGTCGAGGTACCATAAATCTGTTTCAGTGCAACAAAGAATACACTACGTTTTAATCTGGCAAACTAAGTAACTTTAGCAAATTTTAAAGTTGTGTTAAAGCTACTCAGAGGTGAGTAAATGCTAGTCAGAGGTGGATTAAAGCTAGTCAGTGGAGGTTAGATGCTAGTCAGAGATTGTTAAATGCTACCCAGTAATTGTTAAATGCTAGTCAGAGATTGTCAAATGCTAGTCAGAGATTGTCAAATGCTAGTCAGAGGTGGTTAAATGCTAGTCAGAGGTGGTTAAATGCTAGTCAGAGGTGGTTAAATGCTAGTCAGAGGTGGTTAAATGCTAGTCAGAGATTGTTACATGTTAGTCAGAGATTGATAAATGCTAGCCAGTAATTTTTAATTGCTAGTCAGTGATTGTTAAATGCTAGTCAAAGTTTGTTAGTTGTCAGAGGTGGATAAAGGCTAGTCAGAGATTGTTAAATGTTAGCTAGAGATTGTCAAATGCTAGTCAGAGGTGGTTAAATGCTAGTCAGAGCTTATTACATCCTAGTCAGAGATTGTTAGTTGCTAGTCAGCGGTGGTTAAATGTTAATCAGAGATTGTTACATGTTAGTCAGAGATTGATAAATGCTAGACATCGATTGTTAAATGCTAGTCAAAGATTGTTAGTTGTCAGAGGTGGATAAAGGCTAGTCAGAGATTGTTAAATGCTAATTAGAGATTGTCAAATGCTAGTCAGAGGTGGTTAAATGCTAGTCAGAGCTTATTACATCCTAGTCAGAGATTGTTAGTTGCTAGTCAGACATGGTTAGATGCTAATCAGAGATTATTACATGTTAGTCAGAGGTTGGTAAATGCTAGTCAGAGATTGTCAAATGCTAGTCAGAGATTGTCAAATGCTAGTCAGAGGTGGTTAAATGCTAGTCAGAGCTTATTACATCCTAGTCAGAGATTGTTAGTTGCTAGTCAGACATGGTTAGATGCTAATCAGAGATTATTACATGTTAGTCAGAGGTTGGTAAATGCTAGTCAGAGATTGTCAAATGCTAGTCAGAGATTGTCAAATGCTAGTCAGAGGTGGTTAAATGCTAGTCAGAGATTGTTACATGTTAGTCAGAGATTGATAAATGCTAGCCAGTAATTTTTAATTGCTAGTCAGTGATTGTTAAATGCTAGTCAAAGTTTGTTAGTTGTCAGAGGTGGATAAAGGCTAGTCAGAGATTGTTAAATGCTAATTAGAGATTGTCAAATGCTAGTCAGAGGTGGTTAAATGTTAATCAGAGCTTATTACATCCTAGTCAGAGATTGTTAGTTGCTAGTCAGCGGTGGTTAAATGTTAATCAGAGATTGTTACATGTTAGTCAGAGGTTGGTAAATGCTAGTCAGTGGTGGTTAAATGCTTGTGAAGTTTAATTGATCAACTGGCTGATATAACAAACGATATGATTGGTCACAGTAGAGAGTCGAGGTACCGTAAATGCTGTTTCAGGTAGTTACAATGTTAGTGGTGAGTAAATGACATTTGAGAAATGTTGGAGGTGCGTGAATCCCTTCAGCCTCCACTACAGCCCTGCCTGTAATACAATTACTTCTTTTACTGCGCAATAAATCATTGCTAATCTGGAAGAAACAGCTAATCATGATCGAGCCTAGCATGAAAAAATTGCTAACCCAGCTAGCTAAGGTCCAAGTTCCCTGGATAACAAAAGAACTTTAGAGCTCATTTATACCACAGTAATGTCTAACATCAGCTCACAATCTTACGTAACGTGATGTTTATCTAAATTCAGATATCGGATTATGTAAAAGGTTAAAAAATAATAATTTTTATTTACAAACTGTTACTCTCTCCTTCGCCCTCTCTCTCACACACACACACACACACACACACACACACACACACTCAGACAGTTGTTCATTCTTGTTATCTCTACACTCAGGGGTAACACACATGTGGCCCCATCGCTGCCTCCACCCCTAAAATGGTTTAATTGGGGACACACAATACACTGTGTGTGTGTGTGTGTGTGCAAGAAAGAAGAAGAGAGAAAGAAAGATTGAGACAAAGCACTGAAATTCCTCCTACACCCACAAACCACTACACACATCCCGAGTCCAGGTGGGAGGTACCTAATGTACCTTCTGAATGAAGCCCACATTCAAAAGAACATTCATATCACAAAAATGTAATGTGAAAAGAAATGAATCATGGGGGGGAAAATGTGTGAGGTTATCAAGTGAAAATAAATGACTCATGTAGGGCAAAAAAGAAAAGCACATAAAAAATGAATCATATTAAAAATGAGTGATGAAAAATTTGTTGAAAACACAATATTTAAAAAAAAAAAAAAAAAAAAAAAACATTCTTAAATAGTTATGTGAAATCCTTTTAAAGTCTGATATGAAAAAGAAAAAAGTATCAAACAGAACTTGTCTCACACCCACGTGTTAATTATTTGACACGTGAAGCATGCGTTAGGTTTCAATCAGGGGTTCGGTTGCAGACACACACCTGAAGTTCAGCAAAGTCGGAAGCATCGCTCCTCCTTCAGAGCACATGTGGTTACGTAACACACAGGAGGAGGAACGTGGACTGTCTGGTCTAAGGCAGAGTGAAAGGATGAGGCGAATCTGCCCGGCGTGTGAGGGAAGCACGTCTCCTGTATGTGTCTGTACAGTACGGAGGGAGAAAGTGGGGAGAGCAGAGGCGTCCTGACGGTGCCAAAGCAAACACGACCTTTCCCACAGAGTCGCAAAACTTCCCTGACCTTTCTGTGTGCGCATGTGTGTTCTTCCCATTCTCTGGCGCTGACTCACTCTGGACAAAGTTCCCACCGACACATGACGGTGCACTTCAATGTGTGTGTGTGTGTGTGTGTGTGTGTGTGTGTGTGTGTGTGTGTGTAAGAGAGAGAAACAGAGAGAGAGAAAAAGAGCAGGTATACAAATGACCCTGAAATCACACTTCTCTCTCTCTCACTGCTTTCTTTTCTGTCACATGGTAATGCACAGCATCAACTCACTGACCTTTTCTCTCTTTTAAATATTTATGTCCTCACACGTCAACAGCGCAGAGGTGCGCCTCTGGTGGAGGGTGGGAGCGTGTCCGAGGACGCACCAAGTGAGCGAGCTAGTGAGGCGTGGCGAAGCCTCAAGCATCACACGGCGTTTATTTAAACCGTTTCCTCGCCATCTGTCAGCTGGACTTGCTGCTCGGTGTTACACCATCAGTAACATCCTTAAATTCTTCAATTTGATTGGTCAGAACATGTCGCAAGATTTTTATATTTATACTGTATATACAAAATTACTTGAGTAACACCTTACACAGGGACTGGCACCGCGGACGCACTACGGTACGGCACTGGATTAAAAATGAAGGAGTCTCCAGTGTCCGGGATTTCTAACCATCTTCTTAAAAACACTGTCTTTCAGGAAACCTGCGTTGTTTTGATTTTTTTTCATTATTTCAAGACATAGAAAGAAAGAGTGGCTGACAAGCGAACGACTCTTTATAACTGTTATAACGTAAGTCAGACAGGAACTTTTTGACATTTTAAAGAGCACTCTAATCTGATAAAAAAAATAAATGTTAATGCGTTTAATGATTTAACCATTGGCAACTTGCTGTAGTGTAAGATGAAAATAAAAACATCACAGCTAGAGGTGTTGGCTGAGAATTCATTGATGGTTGATTAATGGAAGAATGTAACTGCTTAAAATGATGATGAAAACAACCATGTTTGTTTTGTTTAATATTTCTCCGTAGCTTTTATATCTATTACCTTTTTTATATCTATTACCTTTTTTATATTTATTACCTTTTTGAGAAGGTTTCTCAGGCGGGGGATTTATTCATTTTGATTGGACACAAGGGCATTTCCATGAGTGGGACATCCTGGCACAGCCCAACTCTGACTTATGCCACATTGGATAAACTTCAACCTGAATTACTGGACGTTAACTTTTGATTCATTCAGTGCTAGCTAGCTGGACTACATGCTGCAATTCCGAAACGTTATATTTGACAATTGTCGAAACAGCAAATTAATTAGGGGGAATTTACGACATAACATGAAATGTTGCCTTCACTCGAGTCTGCAAGAACTTTGCTAGGAAATGAAGAAAGTGATTGTTGCTTTGCAATGTTTGACTCTAAAACCCAGTACAAACTATTTCTTTTTGAGCAGAGATTAAAGAAAACAAAATTGGAATACACAGGCATAACAACACACTCTGGTGTCTTAGTGGCTTAATGGTGAGCACTGTGGTCTTGCACCTCCAGGGTCCGGGTTTGATTCCCGCCTCAGGGTCTGTGTGCATAGAGCTTATATGTTCTCTCCGTGCTTAGTGGGTTTGCTCCAGGTACTCCGTTTTCCAGATTTGCCAAATTGGCATATCCCAATTGCTCGTAGTGTGTGTGTGTGTGTGTGTGTGTGTGCGCGCTCTGCGATGGATCGGCACCCCGTCCAGGGTGCACCCTGACTCGTTGCCCTAAGTCTCCTGGTACAGGGTCCAGGCCCCCAGCAACCCTGTCTATGTAATAAAACGGTGTAGACGATGAGAGTGTGTGCAAGATTTTTATAGAAATAGATGATTTTTGTGGGGTACAAACTGATAGGCATGGACATTTGCCAAGACTCAAGGTTTCAGTATCGCTGTTGGAAATGAATTGTGCCATAAAGGTGCAGTATTCCGTAGTCCACTTTTCATGCGTTTACATTTATTATATCCATAAAATTAATAAGACATATTTATATATCTATACATGTGTAATTTTGTAGGCGGCACGGTGGTGTAGTGGTTAGCACCATCGCCTTGCACCTCGATTCCCGTCTCTGTGTGCATGGAGTTTGCATGTTCTCCCCGTGCTTGGTGGGTTTCCTCCGGGTACTCCGGTTTCCTCCCACAGTCCAAAGATATGCAGGTTAGGCTAATTGGCGTCCCTAAATTGCCCGTAGTGTGTGATTGGGTGTGTGAATGTGCGTATGTGTGTGTGCCCTGCGATGGATTGGCACCCTGTCCAGGGTGTACCCCACCTTGTGCCCGAAGTCTCCTGGGATAGGCTCCAGGTCCCCCGCCACCCTGAATAGAGGATAAAGCGGTACAGAAGATCAATGAATGAATGAATGAATGTAATTTTGTGTAAATGAAATCTCCAAGATACAGTGTGCTCTTTATCCCCAGAGGACTTAGCTAGAAAGCATCGAATACACACCACAACACCACAAAGTTTGGCACATGAAACTCCGTCCCTAAGTGGCAAGCGATTATTTTATAGTTGCTGTGTCGCATGGCCAGAAACAGCATGGGCTGCAACCCTGTTGCTCGTACACGTGCAGCATCAGCAACCAATCCAGACACCCGGCTCGCTGAATAATAACCAGCTTAATCGGAAAGCGGTCAGGACAGTCACAGAGGAACGCAGAAGCAAAACAGTTTCTAGATCACATGCACAGTTTCTTTATGCCAAAGGAAGTTGCTGGTATTGAATGGGAACTGATTTATATTGGTTTTATTTTCAGTGCTCGTACTTGCCGTTTCATTTCTGTCAGCTGAGCTGAATTTTTCTGTGGACGTTTTCTCCAACTGATGCTATGTTGTTCAAACGCTGAGAAACCGAGTCTGCCTGAGTGGAATCACGAACCCGTGTTCAGAGCTCGGCTCCTCCAACATTGCGGTTTCACACTCAGGCTGCAGCTTCTCTCCTGCCAGCGACAGCGTACTGAATGGACGCAGGCACGTTTTTGAACTTTGTATTTGAATAAATTAAATACTCCATTAATATCCCCAAGTGTTTATTATCTTTTTAAGTGAAACATAAAGTAATTTTGTTTGATTTAAAGCTGGACTTAGGAATGCTTTTACTTATAACCTTATAATTATAATTTATTATACCGTTTGTGCGTCGTGGTTACTAAAGTAACCAAAAATACATAACATGCTTCAAAATATAGTGAGGGAAGGGGTTATGCAGCAAATATAAAATTACAATAATTATAATAATAATAATCCAACAACCAACACAGCAACAACAATAACAGCAAGAACAAACACCACCCCATAAATACAAAAATAATAGACAAAATAATGGCAATAACAACAATAGGAACAATAGGAATCATAACCACCAACAGGAATAATAGTAACAATGTTACTAGCAAAAAAAAAACAACAACAACAAACAGAACAAAAGCAACAACGATAAAACAACCAACAATTTAAAACCATCACAACAAACATAATCACAAAAACCACCACCACAACCATCAACACCACAACAGCAACAACCATCATCTCAAAAACAACCACCACAACCATCAACACCACAACAGCAACAACCATCATCACAAAAACAACCATCACAACCACCACCCACACAAAACCTACAACACCAACCATCACCACAAAAACCAACACCATGACAACAACTACCATCACAACAACCACCACACCACAAAAACCACACCAACCACCACCACTACTTCAACCATCACAACAACAACCATCAACACAACAACCACCACCACAACAACCATTACCACCTCAACATCAACAACAAAAACAGTAGCAACAATGTTCAGTTCAAATTTTATTTATGGCATACAAACCGGATTCCAAAAAAGTTGGGACGAGGCCATTTTCACCACTGTGTGGCATCTCCCCTTCTTCTTACAACACTCAACAGACGTCTGGGGATCGAGGAGACCAGTTTCTCAAGTTTAGAAAAAGGAATGCTCTCCCATTCTTGTCTAATACAGGCCTCTAACTGTTCAATCGTCTTGGGCCTTCTTTGTCACACCTTCCTCTTTATGATGCGCCAAATGTTCTCTATAGGGGAAAGATCTGGACTGCAGACTGGCCATTTCAGTACCCGGATCCTTCTCCTACGCAGCCATGATGTTGTGATTGATGCAGAATGTGGTCTGGCATTATCTTGTTGAAAAATGCAGGGTCTTCCCTGAAAGAGATGACGTCTGGATGGGAGCATACTGTATGTTGTTCTAGAACCTGAATATATTCTTCTGCATTGATGGTGCCTTTCCAGACATGCAAGCTGCCCATGCCACACACACTCATGCAACCCCATACCATCAGAGATGCAGGCTTCTGAACTGAGCGTTGATAACAACTTGGTTTGTCCTTGTCCTCTTTGGTCCGGATGACATGGCGTCCCACATTTCCAACAAGAACTTCGAATCGTGACTCGTCTGACCACAGAACAGTCTTCCATTTTGCCACACTCCATTTTAAATGATCCCTGGCCCAATGAAAACGCCTGTGCTTGTGGATCTTGCTTAGAAATGGCTTCTTCTTTGCACTGTAGAGTTTCAGCTGGCGACGGCGGATGGCACGGTGGATTGTGTTCACTGACGATGGTTTCTGGAAGTATTCCTGAGCCCATTCTGTGATTTCCTTTACAGTAGCATTCCTGTTTGTGGTGCAGTGTCGTTTAAGGGCCCGGAGATCACGGGCATCCAGTATGGTTTTACGCCCTTGACCCTTACGCACAGAGATTGTTCCAGATTCTCTGAATCTTCGGATGATCATGTTGCCAATTAACCTAATTACTGTTAATTGGTCTTCCAGCTCTTCGTTATGCTCAAATTTACTTTTTTCCAGCCTCTTATTGCTACTTGTCCCAACTTTCTTGGGATTTGTTGACAACGTGAAATTTGGAATCAACATATTTTTCCCTTAAAATGATACATTTTCTCGGATTAAACTTTTGTTCCGTGATTTATGTTCTATTCTGAATAAAATATTGACATTTGCCATCTCCACATCATTGCATTCAGTTTTTATTCACAATTTGTTTAGTGTCCCAACTTTTTTGGAATCCGGTTTGTACACAACCGTACACAACTACAAACCTTATTACATGCGATTAAATGCTTCTCCGACTGTCCAAGATTTCAAAATGACTCTGATGATGAAAATCAATAATGATGATATAAAAGTGATATAAAC
Organism: Channallabes apus; assembly: GCA_030522415.1. Taxonomy (NCBI): domain Eukaryota; kingdom Metazoa; phylum Chordata; class Actinopteri; order Siluriformes; family Clariidae; genus Channallabes; species Channallabes apus. The sequence goes on from CM060113.1 coordinate 39,224,649, forward strand.
ACAACAATAAAAACACCAGCAGCAACTTTAATATTAAGTACAATCATAACAACCAGAACAATAAAACCAACAATACCAGCAACAAAAACAACAGCAGCAGAAACCACAAGCACCACAATAGCAATAATATTACCAACAATAACAACAACAAAAGCAAAACAACAATATATCCTTGTGCATCAAGTGTGAATATACAATCAATAATTATATATACTGTATATATACAGTGTATTTAAAAATACTCAAACTCTTAAACTTGTTAAATATAAATATAATATAAACATATAAATAATAAACCCATAGCCAAGCAAAATCGTGTGAATTCCTTTAAACAACACCAGAACCGTTTCCGCTGCCAAAAAAAAAACAGTAAAATGAAGATGCTGAACTATCAGATTTCTATAAACCTAAAATATTATTCTCACAGTTTCATTTTTATTCCAACACTGCGGTTCAGCACAGAAGAATGTCCAGATTTCAATTACACCAGCGCTGTTACAGTGTATATATATATATTTGGAGAAACGTTTCGTTCGTGATTTCATTCTCACAAAGACGTAACAGTTCAATAGTTTCGCATCCTTAGCTTTTCTTACAATTCTTTTTCTAACCGCGTTCCCATCACACACTTTTTTTTTTCAGTTTACGTGAGTTTTATTCAAATATTCCGTAATAAATCAATTACATGACAGCCATTTACAAGACCAAGTCGATTACTAACTAAAACTTAATGGTTAATTAATATAATTAATTATATACAATGATAGAATTATTGTATAACGGTTTAAAGCCACTTTTCTAAATACATTCTTTAGATCTTTTTAAAAGTCTTTATTTTAGATATAAGGTTAGGAAAAATTATATATGTAATATTACATATTAAATATAAGACTTATAACACACAATTAATAGCTAAAAATAAAATTCATGAAAGTGTAAAAACGGGGAATGTCGTTCCCTTTAAACATATATATTTTTTTCATTAATGTTTTATGTTAATTCCTGTTAAACTATTAACAAAGAAATTGGATTATATTAATTTTTATTATATAGATTTTTTAAATTAATGAACAACAATAAAGCAACAACACCATGAGTTGAGGAATGAGGAATGTTGACTTGCACATCCTTCCGGAGATTTTAAATACTTTTAATTAAGTTTTAATTAAAACATATTTTTCTAATTATATTTATTATTAAAAAAAATTATAAAAGCAAAAACAGTTACAATATATATAGAAATAGGATTATGGAGAAATATTTTATTAAATTTATGTATTTTTACGAATTAATTTAATATAGTAGCAAAAAATATATAAAATTCTATTTATTAATAATAAACATACTCTCTGTAAGTGACCCACTAGGAACCAGTTAATATTATATTATGTGTCATTACAGTATATCTTGCATTATATTTTGCAATCCGAGTATACACAGTAATGTAATTATAAAATCATAAAAGATAACATATAATCTAGCCAACAACACAATCTATTTTTCTCAGGGTGGGGTTGTTGGGGTTCGTTGGGGTTTTCTCGTTTTTATGCTCCTGATTGTTTCTGTTTCACCGGTTGATAAAAACATCTCATTATTTTTCATTCATCCCAAACTCTCTCTCTCTTTCTTACACACACTCTCACACACACACTTACAGACATCTTCCCACACACACCCTTCCCACAGACACTAACACGCCCTACACACCCATGCTGTGGGCAGCAGTGTGTAGGGAAGCGCACATGGACATGTGTGTGTGTGTGTGTGTGTGTGTGTTTGCGCCCTCTACGGGTTTATGGTGCACGGAGGTGCCTGATCTTGTGCAGCAGTGACTGGACTTCCTTTTTTTTTCTCTACACACACACACACGCATGTGTGTGTGCGTCTATGTGACAAAAAAGGCGGCTTGCAGAGGAAGGGAGTGACAAAACCGGGTGTGTATGTGTGATAGGAAGCAAAAAGAACGTACAGAGAGACCAAAGAAAAGAGAGACAGAAGATTTAACAAGAAGCTCGTAATGAATTTGACCTGATGAACTGATCATAACTGCATCCTTAACTGATGGTTAAAACTTGCATATTTAACACAAACATTAAGTAGAGGAAGTGAAATCTTGTTCTTCTAATAATAAAATAATACACTTTGTTCTCATTTGTTCATTGACGTTGCTCTTATAAGCTGACCTGCTCAAACAGGTCAGCATATAAACACTTTCTCGTTAACATCATCATCGACGTCATCACATAGATCGCTAATAAGTGTAGCATTGATGCATCGCATTCAGCATCGCCGTGTAGCATTGATACAACGCATGGGGTATCGCCATGTAGCATTGATTTGTTGCATTCAACATTGCCGCTTAGCATTGATACCTCGCTGCGTAGCATTGACTTTTCACATTCAGCATCGTCGCGTAACTTTGATACGTCGCATTCAGCTTCACCACGAAGTATTGATACGTTACATTCAGCATTGCTGCGTAGCATTGATACATTGCACTGAGCATCGCCGTATACCGCTTATCTGACGCATACAGAAAACAACGCAGAAGACTGATCACATCAAGAATATTTCAATAGAAAAATACATTTAATGTGTGTCAAAATGGAGGTTTTCATAACATTTTATAATTCTACTATACTTTATAGAACGCATTAACATATTCAACACTGCAATATAAAAATAAACCAAAAAGAAAGCACTAGAGTGAAATATTTCTTTTTTTTTTTTTTTTTTAAGGAATGCATTTCCTAATTCCCCAGAGATGTCTTTGCGCTCACATGATTTCGCATTCATGCCAAAGTGCAATGATAAAGTTGCTTGTTGCTTCTGTGGTTTATAAAGTGAACGTGCCGCATTTCGTCACACAGGGTCGAGACTATAAATAAAAGAAACAACCACAGGCTTATGATGAAATAATCATTTTGGAAGATAAACACACACACACACACACACACACACACACACTGTCTGACTTTACTAAACTAAGTTTTTACCCCTTAAAAACTGTACATATTTAACATGAGTTAGTGGGATTTTCTGCAATATTACCGTGAACGTTGCTCTTATTTATTGAATTACGAATCTACAATAAAAGCCTGCAATACAAATCTTGTGCCAGTCTTCATTTCCTTATATTAAATTTCATTAAATGATGCAAATGTTTTAACTTCACAGGCTGCAAAGTGCATAAAGATACATTTAAAAATGGGTTGTTCATGCAATAACCTCTGCAGCGACCTCATTTCCCCTCTCGTCTGTTCCAACCACTCAGCATCAGCAGTTACTAATCACCTTCTTTTCCAGCCTTAAAGTGAACCCTCAAAAAGGCCGCTTCACAATCTATAAATCTACTACTAAACCACTACTTTATTTTTTTACATTTTAAAAAATGTTTTTTTCATAAGCGGTTACTTTTCTAATTAAAAACACCAAAGCGTCTTTACACAACTGTGCGCGCTGCTGAAGTCTCAACTCTTATCCAATTACGCTGATGATTAAATGTTGATTAAGGCCGCGCTTGTGTTAGAAGAGTTAATTCATAGGAATATATTTGGTCAACGTTGAAGTAGGGAGTCTCCAGGGTCTGCGCTTTGTAACACTCGGGTGTAATGTGATTACCTCTGATGCTGCACAAATATGTCATGCCTCCCGAATTTATGCCGTTTGTTACAATGTTAAAATGAATTTGTTAAAATGATGTACAGTCGATGTAACGTTAATGTTAAGCTTTTTAATTAATCGCTAACTAACTATTTCCGCGAAACCCAAATGATGTAAAATGAAAGGCTAGTGAAGTATGATGTAGGGTGTTGAGTCACAGGTTCCACTCATCAAGTAGTGTGTAATCAGGGGTTGGAGAGAGATTTGGGATTCAGCCTTGTGTTATAAACTACTTGTGTCACCAATAAGGGCAGTTCAGATGTAATTCAGAACGACTTAGACAATAGCAGGTACAAAGAAGTTGTGTTATTTAAGATGACAAAGTTATCAGATGCGTTTTCTTGTTGAAAGTGGTTCCATCACTGACGTTGAGTAAATATCCCTTTAGGCTGAGCTGTGTCACTGACTGGCTGGTTTTTACATTTCTAGCTGCAGTATGATAGTTGACACCTGAACCGGTTGGTGCGAACAGGTCTGACTTCCATTTACTTTTAAATGGGAATATAAAGACCCATAGCTGCACATTTCTCGAACACTTAAACATTTTCAGGCTTGGAGCATGTGTGGGAGAAATTATGGGAAATTATGTCTTTATTAGAATCTGCATATACTGTAGGCTTAATTGGGGAGACCATGATAAAATGTTGAACATTTAGTCATAAATGTATAATCAATAATAGGCTGAAATGATAAGTGTATACAGAAATCACTGAACACAAACATTATCTCAATAAAAAATATTCTGTATATTGTATTTTAGTTCTTTATTGGTATGGACATTTGTACAGAATGTAAAGTAAGTTTCCCATTTGCCAGTTTAATTTCAATTAATTCATTAAGGTGTACACATTTGTAAAAGGTTAGCCATGTTGATCAACTAGGGACACCTGGGTGTACTGTATAATAAAAGAACTGGTAGTTGGATTTTTTTTTTTTACGTAAATAAGCTAGATTTTGAAATAAAACATTTATCTATTACAAAGCAAATTTGTAACTGACTTTAGTTCTTACCAACCTACAACCTACAAATCTTCATTTCAGAGATCCAACCTACTAACCCTCCTCCCCATCTACCTGTATGTGAAGAGTAAGTCCTAAACTCTTTAATGTAGGTGGCACTGTTTGTCAGAGACCCCTAGCCCTTAAACCCCAAAGCATTTTTAGCCATTCTTTGCATTATGTTTTAATAAATATACTGTATATGAGTCGGGATTGTGCAATATAGAGTGACATTTTTTTCAGCACAATATATTCTTCAATATAAAGAACTCAATTTTATTTCATTTCAACTAACTAGACACACATGACTAAGCAAAAATGTTTTAAAAAGGATCATATCAGTATATATACGAAAACCCAAATGCACAGTTTACAAGTACTAAATGCTTTATGTGTAGGAAGCACTGCTTTGGGAAGACAAAAAATATGAGTCGCACACAAGACAAATATGAACTATCCCAATAATAAATAAATAAAAATACATATGAGCCATATGTGAGACACATTTGAGAAGATTGAAGGAAAAAAAACAGCAAAAATCTCATTCAAGTCTCAAAGACGGCTCATTTCTGCATATGTGAGTCGCACACAAGACAAATGTAAACTATCTCTGAGATTTAAAGGTAATGAGCCACATTTGAGACACCTTTGAGAAGATGCAGAAACCACCGAAATCTCATTCAAGTCTCAAAGACGGCTCATTTCTGTCTAGGAGACAAAGACGAGATTAACATGAGATCTCATCTTGGAGTTTCTTTGCTATGGCGACCCACACATCCAGTTCAGAGCCTCTAATTAGTCCTTAACTTAACACAATATACAAACCGGATTCCAAAAAAGTTGGGACACTAAACAAATTGTGAATAAAAACTGAATGCAATGATGTGGAGATGGCGAATGTCAATATTTTATTCAGAATAGAACATAGATGACAGATCAAAAGTTTAATCCGAGAAAATTTATCATTTTAAAGGAAAAATATGTTGATTCCAAATTTCACGGTGTCAACAAATCCCAAAAAAGTTGGGACAAGTAGCAATAAGAGGCTGGAAAAAGTACATTTGAGCATAACGAAGAGCTGGAAGACCAATTAACAGTAATTAGGTTAATTGGCAACATGATTGGGTATAAAAAGAGCTTCTCAGAGTGGCAGTGTCTCTCAGAAGCCAAGATGGGTAGAGGATCACCAATTCCCACAATATTGTGCAGAAAGATAGTGGAGCAATATCAGAAAGGTGTCACCCAGCGAAAAATTGCAATGACTTTGCAGTTATCATCATCAACTGTGCATAATATCATCCGAAGATTCAGAGAATCTGGAACAATCTCTGTGCGTAAGGGTCAAGGGCGTAAAACCATACTGGATGCCCGTGATCTCCGGGCCCTTAAACGACACTGCACCACAAACAGGAATGCTACTGTAAAGGAAATCACAGAATGGGCTCAGGAATACTTCCAGAAACCATCGTCAGTGAACACAATCCACCGTGCCATCTGCCGTTGCCAGCTGAAACTCTACAGTGCAAAGAAGAAACCAGTTCTAAGCAAGATCCACAAGCACAGGCGTTTTCATTGGGCCAGGGATCATTTAAAATGGAGTGTGGCAAAATGGAAGACTGTTCTGTGGTCAGACGAGTCACGATTCGAAGTTCTTGTTGGAAATGTGGGACGCCATGTCATCCGGACCAAAGAGGACGAGGACAACCCAAGTTGTTATCATCGCTCAGTTCAGAAGCCTGCATCTCTGATGGTATGGGGTTGCATGAGTGCGTGTGGCATGGGCAGCTTGCATGTCTGGAAAGGCACCATCAATGCAGAAAAATATATTCAGGTTCTAGAACAACATATGCTCCCATCCAGACGTCATCTCTTTCAGGGAAGACCCTGCATTTTTCAACAAGATAATGCCAGACCACATTCTGCATCAATCACAACATCATGGCTGCGTAGGAGAAGGATCCGGGTACTGAAATGGCCAGTCTGCAGTCCAGATCTTTCCCCTATAGAGAACATTTGGCGCATCATAAAGAGGAAGGTGCGACAAAGAAGGCCCAAGACGATTGAACAGTTAGAGGCCTGTATTAGACAAGAATGGGAGAGCATTCCTATTTCTAAACTTGAGAAACTGGTCTCCTCGGTCCCCAGACGTCTGTTGAGTGTTGTAAGAAGAAGGGGAGATGCCACACAGTGGTGAAAATGGCCTCGTCCCAACTTTTTTGGGATTTGTTGACACCATGACATTTTGATTCACCATATTTTTCCCTTTAAAATGATAAATTTTCTCAGTTTAAACTTTTGTTCCATGATTTATGTTCTATTCGGAATAAAATATTGACATTTGCCATCTCCACATCATTGCATTCAGTATTTATTCACAATTTGTTTAGTGCCCCAACTTTTTTGGAATCCGGTTTGTAATTTATAACACGATATCCGCAGCGTCCACAGATATCGACAGTACGTCACACACGTTAAAGATCCTTCTTTGACCCTTACACCAAACTCCCTATCTTAGATACAATCTTCAAATTGCCTTTCTTTTTTTTAACTTTCTGCTATTAATAGCTCTCTCTCATGTGAACCGCGAGTTCTCTCACCGCCGGTCGAGTGTACAGATAGCTGCAGCGGCTGACAAGGGCCGGGCTGTGATATCAGGTCAGTGTGATAAAGGTGAGGCCGCCGCACACTCTCTTATCAGCTGGAGCGTAGGCGTTATTTCCGCTGGCAGCCTTTGACACCTCTGTTGGCTTGGGAACAAACGCTGCCTGATGGGAATACAGCACTCAGGACAGCATGCATGATCATCTTAATGAGGGAAAGAAATGCCAGAAATAACCTCTGTCCTGAATCCAGGCCAGCTCAGATAAGGCAAAAACTAGCGATGGGCTTTTTGTAGGTTTTTTTTTGCTTTGTTCCAGTGAGTCAGTTAATCCAAACATAATGGCATTGCCTAAAAAACTGCTACTGTGGAAAGACCTCATACCAAGCGCTAGGTTCACAGTGACAAGTCAGTCATCCCACTTGTAGTTCAACATATTACACTCACCAAGGCTTTCCTTTAGCCGCTAATGTTCCCCGTAAGGACTCTTTAGACATTAAGGTGCTGGCTCAGTGTGTTAAAGCTCTGCGATGGTTCGAGGTTGCCAGGTTGCCGCTGTCGGGCCCTTGAGCGAGTCTGCTAATCCTGTCTGCTCCAGGGGACGCAGTATAACGTCTGACTCCGCGGTCTGCAGAGGTGGAAAGTAACGGATTACATTTACTCGCGTTACTGTAATTAAGTAGCTTTTTTGTGTATTTCTACTTTTTAAAGTAGTTTTTAAAATCTGTAATTTTACTTTTACTTAAGTACGTTTTGTTTGAAGTATTGTAATTCGCTACATTTTAAATCATATCCGCTACTGAGTAAAAAATAAATTAATGAAAATGCTAAAATAATACAAATATTATGCTTTTGCGCTCGCGTGTGTGTATCATGTCCTGGTCGCGCGCCGCTCCAGACTCCACTCCAGGTTTTCGGACATCGGCATCTTCCTGACCTTCCACACGGTCATTCCACCCTGAGGGTGACGTCATCGACTAGCGCGACCATATACAATATAAACCGGAGAACGACGCGGGAAAGAGGAAAGAGGTTGTGATTTTGGCGTTTTGATATTTGGTTGTGTATTCCGGTTTGACTTTTTGCTTCCCATTGACTTTGATTATTGCTTTGTCCCTTTGGTTTGGTTGGTCTTTGTATATATTTGTAGATAATTTCACTGTTTTTGGTTTAGGGAGTCCGGGAAGGTACCTGTATTTTTGTTTGTGGGTTTTTTTGTGTTTTGCAGGTAATCTAGCTACTAAATATAAATACCATTTTGTTTATTATTTTGGCCTGGATCCATCCTGAATCTCATCCTCCTCCTGTTGTGTGTGTGTGTGTGTGTGTGTGTGTGTGTGTGTGCGTGCGTGCGTGTGTGTTTGTGTTTGTGTGTATACAAACCTCATTATTTCATCAGTTAATGATTGGATCTAGTTCTTTCTGCCATATGCCACCATTTCCATACAGTTTAAAATAGAACCCTGAACCATTCTTTTGCTGTATGACCCTAGACTGGGACGTAACACCATATTTAAGTGACCACTTTGATTTTCAAGCACAAGAAAGACAACAGCTTTATTATGCAAAGGTGTTCCTTCAGTTAAAAACAACTAGTTTGAGATTTATATCTGCTCATCTTTTTTGAACTACGCTAGAATGCCTCATCCCCCCCCCCCCCCCCCCCCACCCCCGCTGTTAAAAAAATAAAAATAAAAAAGTAACTCGGTAACTTTTACTCTGAGTAAAAATTTTAATGAGCTACTTTTTACTTTTACTTGAGTAGATTTTTATAATGGTAACTTTACTTGTACTTAAGTAAAATTTCACTGAAGTAACAGTACTTTTACTTGAGTACTTGTAATTTTATTACTCTTTCCACCTCTGGCGTTCTGACCCCTGCCTACTAACAAAGCTGGGATCTGCAAAACAATAAAGCGTTTCACTGTGCAATAAAGTAGAACTTAAAACTTCATGACATGATAAGATGCTCTGAAAGTTGCTTCAACAAGCTACCGTATAAAAGAATATATTGTACACAAAGCCACTAAATGGGAAATAAGGTTAAAAAAAAAAGTGATCAATGATTGCTTAATTGTGAGCTGCAGCACGGCTACACTAAAAGTTCATCTAAAGAATTCTAAGTCAGATGCGTGCAGCGTGAATCATTCAGTGAAAGGCTGTGGGTGAGCTCTGAACATCCCGAGCTGACTATGATTACCGCGCATACAAGCTTCAATCTAAATCTGTGGAATGGTCGCGAGTCATAGTTATGCTTTCACTATATAAAAAGCGTGGTGGTTAGAAGTCTTTTAAAAAGAAAACAGATAGAAGGTTAGCAAAATGGTTGTGTGCTATTTGTTTTCCCATAAACAAGGGTGAAGTCTGAGGTTGAAGTTCATGAAAAGTTCATGGTGCATCAATCGTGATATAAAAGTATCAGAATATGCTGTTAAAGTCTTGATTCTGGCCGGTCAGAAAATGTTGACTTAGTTTCTGCGGTAAAAACCCACTGAACGCAGGGACTTTAAGGCGGACAGAGAAAAGAGAAAAACAGCTGGCTTATTTATTTATTAAATTTTTTTTTTCCACCCCGTGATTAGGACACACCCTATCAAGGCTACAGCCACAACCCGAGGCTATCACATGTTACCAGACAACCCCATCTTTTCGAACTTCGAACTGTTTGGAGGAAACGCAATCCGCTCCATCCGTGAGCTCACAGATGCCCATGATTGGCTAGTATTGTTAGAGTGCCACCCATCCCCCGCCCCTCCAGAGAGTGCTCAGCCAATCGGCTCGCTCACCCGGGATTCAAACTCACGATCACCGGATGACGGGGCGAACTCGTTACGCTGCGGCAACTCTGGGCTGCAGTTCGTACATGTGTTGTAACATTTTAGGAAGGAGTCTGCAGTGTCAGAACTACAGCTGCGATTCAAAGGTAGACTGTCGATTTTAATTAGATTTTTTGGGGCATTTTAAAAATTTTATTTGATTCAGCGGCAACAGGGATGAACTGATACTGTTAACAGTACCCGGTATCAGTCTTATACTGCGCTCATCTACTTGTACACGGAATACTGTTCCAATACTAATGCACCGACGGCCGAGCCATAATGCAAGTTCTCTTCTTTCATCCTGTTCCGTGTCGGGGTAGTTGTCGATTTTGGAAACTTTGATGAGAGGATGAAATGGTACCATCTTTCTGGGCACAAAATAAATAAAAATAAACATCACTATGATAGTGAACTGCAGGTACAGCAATCAGGTCAGTGTGTGTCCTCTCGTCCAGGGGTTTAATGTCAGCAAGTAAAAACAGTGGATCCATCTTTAGTCTGTTTGTATCGCTAACCTAGCTTAGCACTGGGTAATGCTTGCTTGCCAGTAGGACTACATGTATAATGTTTATTAAATTTGATAAACTTAACCAGGGAACTGTATGAACTTCAACTCAGAAAAGTTGAAACTCACATCCCTACATGGCAGAAACAGTAATAATAATATATAATATAACATTTGGTTTAGTTTGTTGCGACATTGTTAACGTTAATGAGAGATTGTGGCTTTTCCACAACTGCATGTAATAAAAAGGAAATTTCCTCTTAATAATAATAATAATAATAATAATGCAAAAATGAAAGTACTTTCAAAGTTGGCCAACTTTGTGAAAAAGAACATCGACAGCCTGTCAATGAGGATTTTACTCCACTGAGAGTCGTTCTACATGCAAAGCAGTTTCAAGGCTCACACAATAGCAAAGCAACAGCAGGTGCATCTGATGATATGCTTCAGACGTGGGGCATTACAAAAAGCGTGTCTACATTGTGCTCTAGGAGAACGGCAAGCACTCGTATTGGTACACGGTATCTGCAAGTTCTCAAACTGAAGTACATAAAGTGGTATGGATTCGATTGCATTCAATTTTATATGTATATACAGTATAATGTATAGTGCAAAGCACCTTTACAGAATCTATATTATGGAAATGAGTTTGAAAAGTGTGGCGAAATTATCGATGCATCCCTAAATATTACTCTGTGATTTATATCAAGCAGCTATATTTTATACAGGTTTTGAAGTATTAAAAACTACTAAATTATCTAATCAATAGGGTTGTTCCGATACACTGTAAAGATACACACCCAGGTATCGGATCGGTACTCGGTATCGGCCGATACCCTGAGCCCAAGTATCGGAATCGGTATCGGGAGGGGAAAAATGGTATCGGAACATCTCTACTAATAAACACTTGTAAGTTGCAAATGTAACTTGTGTTGTTGATTGTTTAAATCGCATGTCTCGTACCAAGCGTTTTCCCCCTGCTGATATCCTACTCCACACTCCAGTCCAGTAGGTGGCGGTGTTGCACAAACCAGCCATAAAATCAAAAGAAGAAGAAAAAGCGTTAATCAAACAAAATGCTGGTATTTGCGGAAAATTCAAGTTTGACTTGTATTTTTTGCAAAAGCTATGGTATCTTTTTAAGGAATTCATGTTTTTTTTTTTTTTGTCAAGTATAATTTTAAAACTTTGAACGAATTCCGAATCAAAAACTCACTGATTAAACTGACAGAAGATTAACAATGACATTGCACAGATCTTGTCTGCACTCGTTTAAGCTTTCTGTTTAAACTTTTCCCAAATATTTTTCTTATTTATCTTTTCTTCCTTAACAAAAAAGGGAAGTTGGTGAGGAGACGATGTTTACAGCTGCTGATTACAGGAACTAACTTGCCTCGCATTTAATAACACTAAACAGATCAAACGTATGTCTCCTTCTTCAATAAATAAAAGCAACCAAAGTAACCGTTAGCATATTGTTGTGGTGTGAGAGGAATACAACACCCCAGGATATGCTGTTACCGGGAAAGAATCAAAGGTAGGCGTAACCACGCTTCGTGTTAGGCTGCACTACAGCACTGCAACGTTGATTATTTTCCTCTAACAGGACACCAGCAGGGTTTCTACACCATCCACCGTCACACACTAAATACTCAATGGCAGCCCTTGTCCCTTACAGCTCTCTGTACAGTAAGAGGATTGTAACCATGAGGGATAACAGTTTCACGCCCTTCCTAGGAAAAATATCACTTTTGCACGACTTTAAGGTCCTGTCTCCATCCTGAACCCCGGTGGTCAGGTGCTGGCACGCCAGATCTCGTCTGCAGACGTCTCCCGTCCTGCTGTTCGTGAGGTCTTTAAAAAAATTTCTTATTTTCTGTTTTTCTTGCTTTTTTTTTTTTTTTTTAATCTCCCCCTCCGATTTCCGTACCTCTGTACCTTATTCTGTCTTTTTCGCCGCCGGCAGGATTCAGATTATAACAAAGGAAAACAAGCAGCGTCTGTGTTCGTAACAGGTACCATCTGCATCTGGTTACCCAGCGGTAGGGTCCGTGTATGGGAATTGCCGAGAGTCGAGCCGAGCTAAGCGAGGCGGCCGGAAGAGGCTCGAGCTGGAACTCGACGTCTGGAAGTGTTAACCGTCTCTGTGTTCTCCTGACCCTCTGCTGTTTGAACTAAACCATAAAACAGAGAGAGAGCTTCGATTGATAGATTTAACACTGAGCTATACATCGCTCTACACCGGAGTCAATAAAGATAAGGTGAGGGTTTTATGTGTGTGTGTCTTTGTGCAAGTGTTTTATATGATATTTTATATTATTAAGCAGTAAACAGTACAGAAAGAAAGGCACTAACTGGTGTGGCGACCCTTTGCTTACAATAAAGTCTCAGTTTCTGCAGTTTTATAAGGAAATTTTTACTGAACCTCCTACAGAACCAGTCAAAGTACTTCTGCACATTTTGTCGCTTCTTTTTTCATGCATCAAAATCCAAGTTTTTTGTTTTAGGACACACACACTTGTAGAATAAGGGCAGCTGAAACACAAGAGACTGAAAGTGGAGTTAAACATGATACCGTTTATTGCATCATAAAATAGAAGAGCCAATCATATTACAACATGCAAAAGCAGGCACAAACAGAGAGCAAGAGAATACAGTTTCTGAAAACTTTATTGGCCGAATAGTCCCAAAATTCTTGACAACACTTACTCTCTAGTCTGTGTGACATCCTGTAACTCGGCTTTTCATTGCCTATGAACCGATACTTACGAATCACGTTTCCGTCACGAACCATACCAAATTCATGCCGAACTGTCACAAAGGGTCCACAAACTCTCATGTTTTTTCTGCATGACTTGCTAGGAATTTTCCAGACTTGCTCCATATTAAAGGACTAGGATAAATAAACACACTGACGACACAGGACAAGTTATATTCTCTACATGGTGCGCTAGAGTTATCAATCGAGCTATGTATAAGATCTCCAAGCACAACCTCAGGCAAAGTTCCTACGTTCAACCCACAAGCCAGTGAGTGCGGCAACAACAACTCTACACTCTACATACCAACACTACTGTTTCGCTGGCAGGTGATATAATAAAGAATTAGCTACCGGGTCAGGATGGAATATTTTTGTCTCTTCGTCCAACTCTTGTCACTACACCACTGGTGTCATTCCCATGTACTTAAGAAATTATTGGCAGCAATGAGCCACATCAGTCACAAGGAAATTTAAAGTTGAACTAGTTGCATAATTGAACTTGACTCTATATTTCCACATTATTATGTGTCCTTCGTCTTATTGTGCATCTCATCCTGAACTTATTTTTGACATTTACAGAAGACTTCTACTACAGTACGGTGATGAGACCGATGGATAACTTGTCTCCAACTTGGAACTTGGAAGAGACGTCTGTGTCTGTGGGAACTGAACACACAATCGTTCACCAACACCACTTGCACATTACAGGAACTCGGCTAGGAGTTAATGTCGCATCCCCCGTACAGTCCTGACCTCGCTCCAAGCCCTTTATACATGTTTGGGACTTTAAAGGAGTTCCTGGCAGACCAGCATTTTAGACGTGAAGCAGACAGTCTGAGATAATGGTGCTGGCGTACTGAAAAAGAAAAACTTTCAAGTGAAACACTGGGATAAGTGCATTAGTGTAACAGGGGATTATATAGAGAAATAAAGGGAACTTTTACTCTCATTACTGTCTTCTGTTATTCTGCACAATGAAAAGTCTTGATTTGACTTTGTACATTATAAACTCTCCTGTGAGATTGTACTCGTATGCATCACATGATTTAAGATGAATAATCAGATAATGAGTTCATGCTTTAAGCGGTCAGATAGCTCTAGCCTTTCATCTTGCTGTTTGAAGCACATCACAGAAAGTTTAATTTAACCCAGTCAATAGATGGTGAGGCACGATTTAACCAACCGTGTAAAAATCATTGGTCTCATTTAATCATTTAATCACAGGACAGGTAAAACATCTTGTGTAAAAAGGCAAAAAAAAAAAAAAGAAAAACCCTGACGAGATCAAATCCCACCAGGAGTGTACTGTACAAACGAACCTGAAATATCATCATTACTGAGATCAGATTAAAGTCTGTGCTTATGCTTTGTCATTCATATACGGTTATTAATAATAAACAAATTCTCTTGAAATGATTTCATCTGACAAAAGTGTGAACATTGTAAGGGGCTTTCCTGCACTCTAATAAAAGACAGAAAAAAACTGAAGCACTGAAGCTCTGACCAAAATATTACTGTATCATTAAATAAACGTAAGAGCCAATTAGGATATTTGGGGATTTAGATTTTGCATAGTGAAAAGGTTACAGTATATTCTGAAACATTATTTCTATACTAAGAACTTAGACAGGGACTAATATAATGAAAGCTCCACATGATCAATATAAAATGGTTTCTTTGGCAAAGCAATACAGATTATAAAAGATATGATGTTTTTTTTCCTGTATGGAGGTGTTTATTTAACATTTATGGAAGGAGACGCCAGTTTCAGTAAATTGAAGTCTCACTGACGCAAGGAACAAGAAAATAACCAACTGGTATTTTTTGGGTGGAAACTGTGATATCGCTCATTGATCATGTTTCCGAAAAACTTCCCACTCTATCTTGCTTCAATCCTTGCACCTTGAACTGAAAAAGTCACCACAAAATTGACCTCACCTGCCTGTGGTCATGAATAAAGCCGAACAAGGAGGTGGAATAATGCAGCATAAATACTGTATAGGGGGCATCATGTCATGCCTTATCAGGCATCTCACACTGTGGAATATTGTACAAGGGATGTCCTGGGAAGACAGCGTGATAGGACGTTCCTTAACGCCCGAGTCATTTCCTAATTAACCACATGGTGGATCATCGCGTATCAGCAGACGAGCCGACGGAGGCTTCGACATGACAGCTGCTTAAAGAAGACCAGAACCAAGAGGAAGCACAATGTGTTTCTTATCACTGGCTCTTAATACAGAATGTGGGCATGAACAGAGGTCAGCGCTGAAGCGCTATGAGTTGTCCTTAGTGCCCTTTTCACACGCCGACAGCGGGTATTCACCTGGGCCGTTCCCACTTGACATCCTGTTTTACAATAACTGCTGCAGGAAGTCCAGGTAAAGGCAGGCTGCCGCTTTCAAGTTGCTGCTCTTGATTTCACAGTGTAGCTATCTGACTTGTACTGTAGGTGTCTATGAAACCTGAGGGTGAACCAAGCCAAGGTGAAAATACATTCATTTTCCACACTATATTTAGAGGTATTTGGTTTGTTCACTTGTTAATCTGTGACTGATACAAGTGAAGGCTTTGATCTCATAAGGGAAAAGCCAAAGGGACACGACTTACTTCTTGACACCTACAATGTCTTTGATGCAATCATTCCTACACGTTGTTTCTACTGTACATGCAAACACCAAAGATACAGAGCATATGATGGGTTATGAAAGATCCAAATGTTGGATCTAAAATGAACTATGAGTAGACGAATAATCATGCTTGTATTAAAAAAAAAAAAAAAAAAACTATATATATATATATATATATATATATATATATATATATATATATATATATATATGGAATGACTACAATGACTACTCGCTACTATAACATAAATTTAGGAAGTAGCTTGTTTCATGAACATTCTACAGCACAAAATGTACGTATAAAAGAATTCACAGAACAATGTGTCATTCTTAGACTAATAAAAATTTACTGTAATTGTGGCATTTGAGCAATTAAAGCATTCGAGGTAAACAGTAACTCCGTCTTGGTCATACCACCCCGTCACGAGTATTTTTTCCTTTAACGACATACCACCCCATCACGGGGTTATGCAAAGTGTGATCATTGTTGAAAAGCTACGTTTACGTTCCTGTAAAAAATGTTTAATATATTTTTAATGCTCAGGAAAAAAAAATCCTACCATTAGTATAATAATAAGACTACTAGTACATTAAGAGTCATCAACATATCCCTGATGATTCCCATCCTTGCCAAATGCCATACAGCTAGCCAGCATGTTAACTGTTAGCAAACATAACTTGAATTTGTCAGACAAGTATGAGCCTGGATTTGCTTAAGAGGAAGTGAATCTACCACAACACTCAAAAACTAGCACTAGCATTGCAAACCAGCTAGTTTAGTCCTTAGAATTAAGATAGCTGGTTAGTTCAGTGTTTACAATTAGTTTAGGTCGCTAGTATAGTGTTTACAATTAGGTTGATTAGCTAGTCTTGTGTTTAAAATGAAGCTAGCTGGCTAATCTAGTGTTTACAATTAGGTTAAGTGGCTAGTCTAGTGTTTAAAATTAAGCTAGGTGGCTAGTCTAGTGTTTAGAATTAGGTTAAGTGGCTAGTCTAGTGTTTAAAATTAAGCTAGGTGGCTAGTCTAGTGTTTAGAATTAGGTTAAGTGGCTAGTCTAGTGTTTAAAATTAAGCTAGGTGGCTAGTCTAGTGTTTAGAATTAGGTTAAGTGGCTAGTCTAGTGTTTAGAATTAGGTTAAGTGGCTAGTCTAGTGTTTAAAATTAAGCTAGCTGTCTAGTTTAATGTTTAAAATTAAGCTAGCTGGCTAGTCAAGTGTTTAGAATTAAGCTAGCTGGGTAGTCCAGTGTTTAGCATTAAGCTAGCTGGCTAGGCCAGTGTTTAGAATTAAGCTAGCTGGCTAGTTTAATGTTTAAAATTATGTTAGGTGGCTAGTCAAGAGTGTAACATTAAGCTAGCTGGCTAGTGTTTAGAATTAGGTTAAGTGGCGAGCCTAGTGTTTAAAATTAAGATAGCTGTCTAGTTTCATGTTTAAAATTAAGCTGGGTGGCTAGTCCAGTGTTTAGAATTAAGCTAGCTGGCTAGGCCAGTGTTTAGAATTAAGCTAGCTGGCTAGGCCAGTGTTTAGAATTAAGCTAGCTGGCTAGGTTAGTGTTTAGAATTAAACTAGGTGGTTAGTTTTCCCTACAGGTTCAGGTAGATCATCATCATCATCATCATCATCATTATCTTTGTGTTGAAGCATGATAGAATTAAGGCAGTGAGACTGTTCTGTGAAAATAAATGCTAACATAACCCTGTTTTTGTATCTAACTAAAATGTGTGAATTTAAACACAAATCTAAACAATAAAAGTCAGCCATTTAAGAGTCTGATGTTTGTCCGCCTGTGTTAAGCAGCACTTTTGTGTCATTGTTCGCTTCAGATTAAGAAGCCACTCTGGTTTCGTCCTCGGCTCAGGAGCTGACTTGCACTTTGCCCCTGGCGTGCACTACAAACAGCATGCTGTGCTCCAAGCCTTCTCCATGACCCCTGTGTAGCTTTCACATGTCGGTCGCAGTTTCCAGTGCACGGCGCCTCCACATCAGTAGGGAGAGATATACAGCGCAGTCACACACAGCACACACAGTGCTGTGACACACTTTTGACACATGGACTTCGTGTTACATAGATCAGCATGAGTACGCAAAAAAACAACAGCAACACTGCTGTTCAGCCTTTTCTTCAGCATGTAGGACCACTAAACATAAAAAAGTGTGTAGAGAAATGAATACAAGCTTAGCTACAAAATACATTTTTGTTAATGAAACATACTGAAAGCTAGGGGTCTGGTTTGTGAAACTAGTACATGAAACTTTTCCCTGATCATAATGGGTTAAGTGAAAGACACCAGACGTATTTGAATACAGTTGCCTCTCAGTTATGGCAAAGTTCTGAGCATACAAAGCAGTAAGCCAGGTGGAGGTCTTCAAAAACTTCTCCTGAACCATGATGCACCTGGACTGCCATTGCTAAGACTGGATGTACAGGTTCATGCACCGATTGGACACACTGCTCAGCTTGACACAATGACAAAAGTTCACAGAGTTCATACAGAGAAGAAGAAAGGCTGGACGCGAGCGGGCGCAAAGCTCGGGCGAGAGCGGATGAGTCCTCCTTTTGTTGCATCACAGTCGTGCAATCTATTTTCTTTGGCGCGCCTTAAATAAAGTCATAAAGTGGTACTAATGTTTTAATTTAGCTCCATGTGTCTGCTGGGCGATAGCCTTTGCTGTCTGTACTGCTCCCTGCTGTTCCTCATCATCACATGAACAGTTGCTCTGTGGCCGCAGAAGAAAGAGAGAAGAGATGCGATAGACAAAAAAAAAAAGAGAGAGAGAGAGGGAGGGCGGGAGGCATGGACGGATGATGGGTGGGAGACAAGGCAGGTGGCAGCGGTGAAAAAAAAAGAGGAGGAGGAGGACAAGAAAAGAAAGTACAGTGCCTTTCAGTAAGAACATTGCTCGCTACAATAGTGGTAGCCAGTTATACACTTTCAAAAACCCGCCTTTGTGGAGGAAAGGAATTTCTGCAATGAAGGAAGGGGTGTAAGAGAAAGTAACAGAGTGAATAAGAAAACATGCACAGAGATAAAGAGAGCAATAAAGAAAAAGAGAGAGAGAGAATCTGCCCATCTGAGGTACTGCTGGGCTCAGCAAGTTAGCGATTACTGATTAGCCAGTTGAGTCCAGCGGGGAGGCCTGTCTGTCCTTGGCTTGGGAAAACAACATGAAAGCAAGCCGTCTGTTTTGTGAGCGCGACTTGAAAGCGCGGTAGCTATCGGGGACATTAGCCTTATCAATGGCTGGTGCTCTAGAGCAGAGCTATATGAAGCAACAAGGGCACAGAGTCTCCAGCAGCGAAGATAACTAGCGCATACTTCCCTGCCCATTTGCATGAACCTGGGTAACAGGGGAGAGAGACAACACACGGGACAAAAGAGAGAGGAGGTGAAAACTTATTAAATGAAAATTGAATTAGAAAGCAGGCAGAAACAGGGCACCCGTGCCAGCCACACTCCAAATGCCTGCTTCAGCAGCGTGGCCAGGAAGCCTGGCACCGGACCGCCAATCGTTCCTGTTCCAGCAACAGTGCGTCTGCTCGGCCGAGCTGTCCTTCTGCAGAAGGGCGCGTGCGAGACTGGGGTCAACAGGTGCATGGCAAAACTTGGTCAAGGAAATCTATGAATACAAAGCAAGGAAATGGACATTTTTATGGCTGGTAAAGTTTTGTGTACTCTAGGAAACCCTGGAACAGCACAACGAGAAGATCCAAAGTCTACATACACAGTGCTAATATTGCTTTATGACAAGAACGAGCCACAAACAGGCTTTATCATTATGGTACCGTTTCGGAAAGGCCTTTCCCACTGGCCTCATCGCTTTATCTGTAAAACACACTATATAAATATACTACATGGCCAAAAGTATGTGGATATCTGATAATCATAGAATAGGACATAATATTCCAGATTTATTCCTTTTTTTTATTATTTAAAAAGCTCCATTCTTCTGTTATGAGAAGTCTTGTTAGCGTAGCTGTGTGGATTTGTGCTCATTCAGCTACAAGAGCATTAATCAGCTCAGGCGCTGATGTTGGGATGTCAAAGAGGCTCCTGTTCATCCCAAAGGTGTTCAGTTCGGTAAGGGTTCTTCCACTCCAACCTTAACACACGGTGTCTTTATGGAGCTGACATTGGGTATTGGGGCACTGCCACCCTGGAACAAGTTGGTACTCAATATGCCTACCATAGCCTACAATGGCATCGGTGACGCACATAGAGTACATGGCTTGATGAGATCACTCTATCTTCAGCAAAGTCTGTGGTTGTTGGGTTCAAGGCTGTACACTTCAAAAGGGCTCAACTTCAATTAAAAACAAGAAGAGTTATGTGCTAGATGCACCTACGGACGCCAAAGGATAGCTTTTGATCCTGTCTATAAGCTAAGAAGTCACCCTGCTAGTGAGCTCCAGCTCCAGGACAAATTTAGCAAAAAACAAGAAAAACAGGAACAAAATCTGCCAGTTTTGTCAAGAACGTCTTAGAATGAGGTTAAATCATTAGGCACAAATAAGAGATTATAGTTTATTAAACATTTTTTGTAAGGAGTCTCCAATATCAGGGCTTTGTTGCAGTCAACGTTAAAGCGGTATCTTTCTGAATAATGTAAAATGCTGCATTCTTTTTTGCTCTTATTAAATAATAAAAAGAAACGGCTTGGTACATAGAGGCTATAACATTAAATTGTCTTAAAGATGTCCCATATTTTAATTTTAACCTGTCCTGCTGATAAAACCAATAAAAACATTAGACAAACCACATTCAGAGGTTTAAGTCCAATTTACTGCTCAAATGCTCTATTTTCCCTTAATTTGTTAATTTACATATGTAACATTGTAGAAATCTGAACACGTCATGTTCCTCAAATCACACACACGTGGAAAAGTACAACCAGTGGCGCCAGTAGGAATTTCGGACCCGCAGACATGTTAATACACTCCTTTCCTTGCCCTGGGCCATTTTTGTTCTCCAGGTCAACTTTTGTTCCCAAAGATGTGT
Source organism: Channallabes apus (assembly GCA_030522415.1). NCBI lineage: Eukaryota > Metazoa > Chordata > Actinopteri > Siluriformes > Clariidae > Channallabes > Channallabes apus. The sequence goes on from CM060113.1 coordinate 39,245,621, forward strand.
TCTCGGCCCCATGTCCTCTCGGGTGCTTTGAAATCATTCAGAACCAAATGGAGGCAAAAGCAGTAACTGCTCACATGAAGCTGTTTTTGACATTATGACTCTGTAGATTAATTATTGTGATCATAAGGATGTACAATTTGTCGATGTCTATTTGTGGCGATTGTTTCCTATTGATATGTGAAATTATACTTTTATTTTTACAGTGCACCAAAACACAATACTGCACTGGTGAAATGCTTCTGAATCGTGTGTGTGTGTGTGTGTGTGTGTGTGTGTGGCTTGTCACATTCAATTATGTTCAGTACTGTAGGTTACACATGTGACATTTTATGATGTTCCTGAACATCTCCAAGTCACAAAATAAATGCGGGCAAAGCATTTCAGCAAAGATTTGTGGCAACATTTTTTCATTTTTTATTTTATAAAAAGCACTTCACTCAGTGCATTTGTCCTCATCACCCTCATAGCTGGAACTCAGGTCTAGACCCAGTTGTTCACTCATGTACCCTACATGTGGTCCTCCCATTCTGGGGCCTGTGCGGTAAATGGTAGCAAATGGTAGCCATATCCGCGGCCACAGTCTCATGTGACTGCCATGCATCCTCCATGCACATGGGCTCCAAAGGCTCATACAATTAGTAACTAGCTAAGAAAAATAAATAGCAGCCTCTGAAGGCCTCCCAGCAGGGCAACTTCACCAGATTGACCGAGGAAACGGATCTGCACTCAACAAAGAAACGTCCACTCTAAGGTCCTGATAGTGATCTGACTTTAATTTAACTAGTAAAGTGGCCATGTACAAGTTACTCGCACATATGTGCTTTTTGTGTGTGCGTGTGTGTGTGTGTGTGTGAGTGAGAGAGATAGTAGATCTGGGGTAACTGAGACCTTATTAAAATCCTATGAAGAGTGCTGGCTGAGATCACCATGTTGCACAGGTTTATTCATGTGGTTGTGTTGTTAAAGTGGAGCTGCACAGGCATAAGGAAGGAATAACCTCAGGAGGTCAGAAGGACATAGTGGCTGGAGAACAGTACACAATATAGAGCAATGTAAATTTACTGTAAAGAGTTCCATTTATGGCTTTTTGTGAACTTTCTTTTTGTCATTACATAAACCAAAGGTGCGTTCCAAACGGCCTGAAGTACCCTGTGAAGTATCCTACACAGGGTGATCAGCCATGTTTAGTGTTATTCCAAACCGCAGGGAGCGAAAATATTCAGTTTAAAGGGAACTGCGAATGGTGTAGAGAACGAGTGAACAACCACTTACCAGATAAGGGAACAAAATATTTCCTATAAGTCATTGCGTTTCGCTGGAGCTTGAAAAAGAATTTTTATATTTATTATCATTATTATCGAAGGCTCCCGGCCAGGCTCGATTCCCGTCTCTGTGTGCATGGAGTTTGCATGTTCTCCCCGTGCTTGGTGGGTTTCCTCCGGGTACTCCGGTTTCCTCCCACAGTCCAAAGACATGCAGATTAGGCTAATTGGCGTTCCTAAGTTGACCATAGTGTGTGAATGAGTGTGTGAGTGTGTGTATGTGTGTGTGCCCTGCGATGGATTGGCACCCTGTCCAGGGTGTACCCCGCCTAGTGCCCGAAGTCTCCTGGGATAGGCTCCAGGTCCCCCGCGACCCTGAACACAGGATTAAGCGGTATAGAAGATGAATGAATGAATGAATAATTATTAAATATTTAATGTCCGTAGTGTGAAATTTTCACGGCACAGGTGGCTCAGTGGTAGGTGTTTCGCCTGTCATGCGGAAGGCCCGGGTTCGATTCCCAGCCAGTGCCCAAACCCCCAGTCACTGGATGCAGTGCCGGTTCCAAGCCCGGATAAAATGGGAGGGTTGCGTCAGGAAGGGCATCCGGCGTAAAAACCTATTAGCCAAGTTGTAGTGCGGACTGGATACTCCGCTGTGGCGACCCCTTGTCGGGAGCAGCCGAAAGACCAACAACAAGTGCTTATGTTACCATGGTAACGCATGGAAATTCCCTTCACCGACATTCCCTGCAAACAGAGCACCCTGTGAAGTACACTTCGGAATGGAACGCAGCCCAACATGCACACAGAGGCCACACCTCCTTCACTGTCAATAAAGTACAGAGGCCACGCCTCCTTCCCTGGGACTAAGACAATTTATAACCCATAAATGGTCCATTTACAGTGAAGGCATGTCGAACTCTAATCTATTCTCATATGAAGTTCTATGATATTTTATTTGGCATTTTATTCAGATTTATTTAGTGCCATGGTGTAGTGTTTTAAGAGACGCCCTGCATGTGTGTAAGATGACGTGGAGGTGTACAGTATGAGGCATTAGGGACGGTGTCAGTGGTGGTCCGCTCCAACATCCACCACACTCATTTTGGCTGTCTCTAGTCCTTCATGAGCAGAAACTGTAAGCTGAACTTGGCATGGTAAAGCTACTAATAACTTACAGAAGAAAAAAATGACGACTCTTTCCCCCGATTTAATATGAACCCGCTCCTCTGCAGAACTGTCTGTTTTTTTTTATTTTTTTTATTTATGTTTTAATTTGACCGCTCTTTTACCCTCATACTGCTAATAGACATGGTTGGCTTGTTTCATGTGATGCTGTTTAAAAGCATAACCATCCAGATCATTGTACTGTAGATAGACAGACATTTTACTATAAATAAATCCTAAATATAGTGTATTGGGGGGAGCTTTAAACTTTACATGTCTGAGAATATCTCAACTATCTGATGAGAACCGATATAGCATTAACGTCTGGATAGAATGTCACAAAAATAGTTTTTAAAATATTCACATGTTGCTGATTTACCTTGTTTAGCTTGTTACCAGATCCATCCTGCATGTATTCTTCTCGTCCTGATGCCAGACGACCTGTACTTGTGTAAAATGCCATTCAAAACGCATCCGCTAACAAAAAGACAAGCGCCGCGCCGAAGCCTAGCAGAAGCCGCGACTGAGATAACAGGAAATTAACACAGTAAGCTCACAATTATTGTCATTATCAAATAATTCTGGATAACAGGGTGCACGAGAATTATGTGTAGAAATTAAAGCAAACAACAACAAAAAAGAGCTACGGTTGGACAGTCGCCGTTAAATTCCCATGTGTCCTGGTGCGCTAACTATAGGAGCAGCGGTAACCCGAGCGATTACAGAGCTCAGGGACTTCAAAAGCTCTCTGTACGAAAGACCGCTAAAATGGCTGCCGTCGTATAAAGTGCAGGTGCCGGAGCCGTTGCTCGAGTTTCCGAAAACTAAACTCTATAATTGGGTTGGGGTTAAGGTGAGGATTTATAACGCTTCTGTGATCCCGACAGCGGCTATAGAAACGTAGACAGAAACAAAACTAAACGGAATAACCACTACATAGCTGTTCATGGATTGTGTCAATTATTTTCAGCATCCTGGTCGGGGCTGCGGTGAATCTGGAGGCAGAGGAGGAAATACAAGGCGAGAAAATTCACACTTTCATCCACACCTGGGGCAGTTTAGACTACCAAGAACCAAGAGCTGAGCTCAGGATTGAAGCGGTGACCCTGAAGCTGTAATGCGGCAAATGCTGCCTGCTGTATCATTACACCATTTATAATCCCAAACTGCAGGAAAATTATAAAAACTTTTTTTTTTTTTTTTTTTTTTTAGGAAACTAAACTAATTGAAATTTTATCCATTTGCAAAAAAATGCAACTATGTTTATATAAATATAAACCTACAGTACGTATGTACTGAACTAAAATGACAATTACGATACAATCAGCAAACAAAAACAAACAAAGTCAATATTTTTACAGCATCAAATTAAACAAAAACGTATATAACAAACGCTAACAACAATGCAAACAAACACAAACCTCATGAAAACTATTAACGATGCAAACAAAACCAAAACAACTAAACACTTACAATGGCACAAACAAAACCAAACTAAACAAACACCAACGACCCCACAAACGACACATACTGTAACTGAATAGAAATGAGTAAACAGAGTGGCACAGACAAAAACAAACCTAATGACCTCTTACAATTTCACAAACAAAAACAGAATGAAATCTATCTAAACAAATAATAACAATGATGGAAACAGAAACATGATTATAACCCGATAATATAAACACTCACAATAAAACACAACAAATTATCAAATAGAAGCAAACCAACCTAAATACCAGAAGTAAACAAAACAAACCAGCAAATAATACAAACATTATAGAAACAGCAGCAGACAAAACCAGACAACACCAATCATCATCAAACAAAACTAAACAAAATAAACACCAACCAACAACAAACAAAACCAATCTAAATAAACGCCAATCACTAGCAAACCAAACTAAATAAACATCAAGTTAACATTCAAATGTTCTGATTGATGTATGGATTCTACTGTATGGGTGTGCTGCAGTGGAAAAATAATCAACAACATTGTTTTGTTCCTCAATGAATATAACAAACTGATTTGCTACCAACTACAAATGTTCATTTATTCACAAACTTCTAGAGCTGTGCGAATCATTGGATTAAAGAAATCAAAGTGAACTTTTGTTGGTCGATATACGTAACAGCTCAGTTTGTGATTCAGACTCCCTTCCTGTTTGGTTAAACAGATTCCATCGAATACAAAACTGCTTGCATCTTCTGCAAAGAACTTGCAAAAAATTTTCGGTTTTTGTTTCCTGAGATTATCACTTCATTCAATGCCGCCACCTACTGGACTGGAGTGTGGAAAAGACGATTGGAAGGAGACGTTTGTTCAACGTTTAAGAGATCCTTTAGTAGTTTTTAATACTTTACAGCAGATGTACTCAAATATACCTTTGAAAGGTCCACTTACCAAATTTCTATTCAGTCCGAGGTCCGGAAAAATTACAGTCCAATTTCAAAACTTTTTGAAAACTACAAAAAAAGTCAAACCCAATATTTTCGAACAATACCCAAAAATTACATGGTAGTCCTTTTAGTGTGAAAGGTGACCTCATCTTTGTGCCACCAGTTGTTTGAACTTGGGTATAAAAGGTGTGAGGACCAGCTGGAGGCACTGATGTAAATGTTCATTGGTGATGAAGCTGCAATATGTGTTTTTCACCCCATGATCATAGCGGAAACGGCAGATTCACAACAGTACGTTGAGGAAAACATAATGAGAATTTGAAGGGCCATTTTCTGTAGGACAGGAACACCTGCTGCAGTAACCATCTGTGTCCAGAAGGTGAGAAGGTGACCACTTTTGATCGGTAGAATAACCCCATTGGTTTTCTGCTTCCCACGGGGAGCACGAGTGCATATTTTTCTGTCCACTCACTCTTAAATTCGCTGTTTCCAAAATCAACTTGTATCAATGGCCAGCTTTGAGCACGACATTAAGATATTAAGGACATAATATTATAATTATAATAAACCGAATGAGCAGCTCACCCCTTCTATCTTCCAGTCTGAGTCATTCGTTCTTTTGAATCTACTGCACCGCATAGCGACTGTCACGTGATATAAGAGTCACGTGACAAAAGACCGAACAACTTGGGACTTGGCGATTCATTGAGAACCGTTCAATTCTGTTTCCTGTACATAGCCTACGGAGGTTTTGTGATGCTTTGCGGATGCGCGCCCAGTAGAAAATGAACGGATCACTCTCGGAGACGACTCGTCCTTCTGAGTCACGTTTAAAGATTCTTTCAAAAAGACCGAATCGTTCATGAACGACCCATAACTAGAAGACTCAAAGATATATCGCGCGGAAACACAGTTGCGCACTTCATTGAGAACTCATTTGGATTATGAGTAAATTAGCATGTTTGTTTTGGCTTCGCTCCAGATGTAACCGTACTTGGGTCCGGATGCGGACCGGAGTCCGCCTAGTGAGTACCCCGGCTTTACAACCTGAAAGATGTACAACTACTTAAGACAAATCAAACAATAAATATTAGTGCCAGTAAATTAGTGAATTCAAAAAAATCTAATCAAATCATTAGTCTACCTTTGATTCACAGAACTACAGTTAAAGTTACGTTATTACATTGACGGTGTTACATTGAGGCCCTTAGCCAGCGCGACTTTACGCTACATTACATGAATATTGCGCAAAATCAATGAAACAGGTTTGTTTCTGGTATCACTTACGTTACAGCAGCTGTATAAACCTGCCACTACTGTCAGAGCTGCTCTTACTGAAAATCAATTAAAGCCTTCTGAGCAATCAGAATTGAGAATTCAACTTTAGCGTTTTTGCCTCGTCCACGCCAGAAGTTGTTACCTTACCCGCCTTCCTAAAAAAAATTATAATTGTTTGCGTTAACGCAGGATGTGATTAAATTTTTTTTTTACTAATGCTTCTGAATGTACACACACATGAAAGTACTTTCCAATACACATGATGTCAGATTATAAACTCAGACTCTGGCGCATGAGCCGTGCGTTTTACTTTAAAGGCTCTGACAAGCATACTGAAGTAGGTGCAGATCAAACGCTCTAGCCTGGGGTGAATTATATCAGATTCCACTTTGTTATGAAGGCCTGCATTCGTTTTCTGACATTTACAGTCGAGGCCGCCTTCGCGGAGGCCCCTCGGCCTTCCTCTCTCCATCCCACTCATGCACCGAGGAGAATAAAGCGGGGGGGGGGGGAGGAAAAAAGAGCAGGAAAGAAGAAAGAAAGAAAGACCATCGCATCTGACTTCCATTGCCGAGCTCAGCGTGTGTGTTCCGCCTAGCCACTGGTATTTGGATGAAGTGCGCGGCACGGTTACCAGAGCCCTGCGCCGTAAAGCGGATGATGTCATTGAGGTTCCATCATTATAGGCTGCAGACGAGGCTCCTCTGGATGGCCTGGGTCAGTTCCCACGCTTGTTTGGCCAAGAGCGAAATCATGCAAAAGAAGTTTCTGGTAAAGAATGCAGACAGAAGAAGAGAAAACCAGACACAGTATCCTCCTGAGAAGACTTCCTGTTTCCTTCCCCCCCCCCCCTTCATCGTCCACCTTTCTCTCTCTCTCTAAATACCTCTTAAAAGTGTTTTCTTCCACCAAGCAGTGAAGCACGGATCAAGTCCACGTTGTTGCTATTTTTACCACTGCTTACCCAGGTACCATGTGCGCTAAGCCTTGGATGCATGGGCGGGGCAAAAAGGTGGGCAAGACCATGGATTGGTCAAACAATCACACCGAAATCGTGATAAATACAGTGTCTCTGGTTGGATCTGGTTCTCTTCAAAGACATGTCTTATGGTTTCTTAGGGGGGAAGAAATGATTGTTAATTAGTTCCAACAAAATGCTTCCTGTTCACTTTCTTCGTGCCTTTACGGCATTTGGGAGACGATCTTATCCAGAACCGCTTAGATTTTTCTCTCATTACACATCTGAAGGCTTACTTTCAGGCTTACTTACTCAAGGCCCCAACATTGGCAACCTGGTGGTGCTGGAGAACTTCCGATCAGTAGTCCAACACCTTAATCACTGAACCCACATACATACCCCTTCCCCACATACAGCTTCATCCCGTATCCCTCATGCGTAGTTTAGATGTTTGAGATTATGTCAAAGAAGCAATTTTTTTAAGTTCTGTTTCTTTTCCCTCCTAAAGTTTGCACCAATCATTAAAGGTGCGTTTGGGGGTACGGACAGCCATGTTGCAATGTTCTCAGCCAGGTAACCTGGCTTAAAAACCTACTGCACGCACACGTCGGTTTCTCCACCAACTGTTTCTTGAGCAACTGCTCATTTTCACTAGGTTCTTTCCAGTTTTGCTTAAATCGGTTCCTCAAGCTTCCCCACTTCCTTCCACTCAACGTGGTCACTGCTGTCCAATGTTGTTTCACCAGAAGACGGCGAGGGCAGTTATACTGTGTGTGCACGTGAATTGAGAAAAACGCACATGACTTCTGATCTGCACTCTCTCTTTTTCATGTTGATCACATACAGTACCTTCCTTTTTTTTTAGTATAAACTTTGTTATAGTTATGACTTTATTGTTGAATCAGGCCAAAAATTTTTTTTTTAAACATTAGTATACATTTTTCATTAAAAGAAAGCAGCATACTACAAGTGACTACTTTTTAAACAAACCTTTTAGGGATTTGCATGCCAAAAACAAACAGGTGCAACAGTCAAAGTCTGTTCTGTGGGTGGTTCTGCAGGATGCTTAGTAAAACTTTGTAGCTAATTTCTTTAGAAAATTGCTCAAATTGTACCCGAGACTACAGGGTCCTCTAAGCATCGTCACCGACTTTGTTCAAATTAAAATTTTATTTGTCACATACAACAGTCATACACAGTACGATATGCAGTGAAATGCTTAATTCTTCGCATATCCCAGCTTCTTGTTAGTAGGCAGGGGTCAAAGCGCAGGGTCAGCCATTTTACGGCCCAGACAGGCCTTGCTCAAGGGCCCCACAGTGGCAACCGGCGATCTTCCGATCCATAACTCCGCACGGAACCACTGCCCCTAGTATTCTTTTGAACATGATCATATCTTCGGAAGTTCGCAACTCAAAATGTTCATATGTAGAGGACATACTGTATACTCATGAGACAAACATAGCAGCATAAGTTCTCGTCTCAAACGAGAGAATTTTGTGGGGTATTTGTCCGCCTGGTAACCTCCTAAGAAACTCCTCCTACTGTCGCAGGTAAAGTTCTGTGATGGGAAAGTCACACACACACACTCTCTCACTGACACACACCCACACATGGGCAGGATACGGATAACCATGGCGAGCTGCTCGATTCGGTGGAGAAGCACTATTAGGTTACATTCCACATCAGAGCGCGCTGTCCAAGAGGCCCCCCAGCAAGCGCTTTAACAGTAAGGAAAAAAATATGCTGGTCCAGAATGAAACAATTCCACGTGTCCTAAACAGAACACCGAGCTTCCTGGTAACGTTCAACATCCTCTCGTTTGCACGCGTGGCACATTTGCGTATTTTTTGGGAAACTCGCCGTGGTAACGTGATGACCTTTGACATTTAGATATGGCATTTTTCTCACTAATGGAGATATGGGTCTGACTACAGGCTAGGACAGACTGGCGTGTCATGAGTCTATGATCTTTTAACTATAGACAACTCACACGAGTATAAATGCTAATCAGCGGCTAGCATAAGAGGTTCTGATGTTTATTGGTCAGAAGATCTCGATACATTTGTATTTTTTTTCATTATAAGGATCTCTAGACGGAGTCCTGTTGAACCTGTTGGCCAGAAACTTCAATCTGGAGTCGAACCGCAGTCTACAACAGCCTTACACATGCAAACACTCTCATCAGATAAAAGAGAGCCATAAAAACGAAACAATCTACCAGCTTTTACGCCACAAGTGCTTTCAGCCATAAGGAGAGGAATGCGCTCTTTGAACCGATTTTATTTCAACCGAGGCGAGAAACGAGGCGTGTCCGTGCGACAGATGCTCGGCCCCTGGCCTGGGCTCGTCACTAACTGGGCACAGACTTGGCATCTCTGCCCTGGCACAATGTTGGGAATTCGATGGTGCCATTGATGGCGTGGGGTGCAGCAGACAGACAGGGGCCTTAGCAAACAGCTTGTCACCATAACCGACAGCGGCAGGGGAACAATAAAGGCAATTATTTACCTGAACAAGGTCCAAGTCTTCATCAAACACAAGAAACACGCCTTTACCAGACGCACACTCCGTCTGAATCGTTCCAAGTCTTTGAGTGAAGAAAGTTGCAGTGTGGTGTGGTGCGGTGCGGTGCGGTGTTGCGCGACCGAACCCATGCCAGAGGAACTTCACGAGGTTCATCTAGATGGTCGGACGCACATCAGGAAAGAAAAAATACGGCAAATCCCAACACCCTAGACTGTGAAGGATGGATTTTTATTATAGTCACAATACTGATGTAATACAGACAGAACAGCCAGGGTTCAAACAATAACAAATTGTGAATCGTAGCCTCGCACGGACCATTAGAAAGGAATTTCCTTTTAAAAAAAGTTTTTTTTTTATACTGTACTTCCTAGCTCCCGAGAAGGCCAGACTTGGCTAATGGGTGGATGACGAGAGGCCCGTTTGGGGGTGACTAGGTGGGGCACTCGATCGGGCTCCGCTGCTCTACCTGGGTGAAAACGTTCAAAACTCATGTGACACCTCTGAGTGTTTAAAAGAAGAAGAAGAAGAAGAAAAAAAGAACCTGCACGAAAAACCCTCTACACAATCCAGCTGAGAAAACATGAACGAGGGCGATGATCTGGTAGGACGCTTGGAGAAAGAATATATTTGCAGCTGCAGGGTAAACCGACGTCTTGCTATAGGCTATTTTTCTTGTTTCCATGGCGATAGATGGCAAAACACAGGGCCTGAGGCCTCTCTGCTTCTGTATTTACCCCGTATCGCTGAGCCTCATGCTCTGAAACCGCCACGCCGTCTGCCGCCGCCATTTAGGTAGAACTGCCTGCTCTTTTCTGCTGTTGTTGTTGTTATTATTATTATTATGAGTGTGTATATGCGTCAGGGGGCAATGCGTGGGTGTTCTGCAGCGCTGTATTGTGCTGAGAATCTGGCCGACGGTTAAAAGAAGAAGCAAATGAAGGGGAAGAAGAGGGGACGGCCAGAGAGCTCCAGAACTGCAGGGAGCATCCCCAGATCCCAGCTGCCCCGAGCTGGCTGCGGATCGCGGGCGAGTGCCAGGCTTCTTGCCGGCACAGAAAAGGAGGAGGAAAGTGCAAGAAAAAAAGAAAAAAAAAAAAAAGGCCAAAAATAATGTCTGCACATATATAAAGAAAAGCTCACGGGACAGACAATGCTGAGTCATACGACAAAGCAAACGTACTGTACGAGCGGGGACATTTTTATAGGCTACCCCGATTTCATTTTTTTTTTTTTTTTTTAAAAAAGAACAACAAAGAGTGGTTTAGAATGTAATTGATTGTGTAACATGTTCCGTCTTTTTTTTTTCCCCCTTCTTTTTTTCCTTAGAAGAGCTTGGACCGGTTAGTAACTCCTGCAAGTGCGTCACAAAAAATTGTTTCCCCCCACAGAGCAGCCCAAGGTCTTAGGCTCCTGTCCATATGTGCCACCAGCCAAACGTTGCGAAAGCTGGAACTTTTCCACGCATTATTTGTCTAACAATTGGCGAATGGAGCTCAGTTTGTGGATAATTATAAGCTTTTGTTATGGAGCTAATGGCCAGGATAAAGCAGTGCTCCGCAGCGGTGACTAGTGTGCTTGTTTTGGCATCAGCGCCGCACCTGGCGTAGGACTCGCCCGATGTGGATGGCACACGCTGGAAAAACCAAAACCGTCGGATTCCTGGTGGACCTGCGGTTAAAGAGTCGTTTCAGGAAAAACTTTGGCTGTATTGTATCTGTTTCATCACCCTTTCTTTAAAAAAAATAAATAAAAAAATAGAAGAAGCACCTTTGATGATGCACGCTACCTTTGATGATGCACGCTTCTTGGATGCCGCTGTAAACATGCATCCTTTCTTCTCTGTGCGTCAGAAATATCCTGTGGTTAAGAATAGCTCGCCAGCTTTCAGAAGTCCAGCCCTGACCAGCGACACAGGAACGGGTTGGGTGCTAATCACGATACTTTGGCAGGACAAAGTGCTTTTCCAGGACTCTGGTGAGAATGCCCTTCCTCTGGAACCAGGTAATCACGACAACAGGCCCACCTAGTGACCTCTTCTTTGTCCGCGTGGAGAGAAGAAACTATTTCAGGGATCCCGCCGGAGTGAAACAATCGACCTGGGTGTTATCCTGTCAGCTCGAACACGTGCTGGACACATCAGCGTTTCCTGCTGGCTTGTCAACAATGGAATGAGCTTTACAGTCTGTGTGTACTTACTTATACCTTATAAGTTTGGACTCGGCGGAGAAGATTAATTACTAAAAAACAAACCCAAACTAGGTGAGCAACTCGTCTTCGGTTTCCCAGCAGGAAAGCACGCTCAACAAGCGGAGAAAGAAAATAAACCTCGTCCCGTACTGCCGTCTGCAAAACAAACGTTTGGATTCGGTGTGTAGCTGTGTTTAAACCTCACAACGGTCCGACGCACCTCGACGCCTCGGCTTGCTGCACACACACACACACACACACACACACACACACCGTTCTAGCTGCAGGTGGATTCATTAGTATACACGAAAAATAACCTCTTCATAATACTTAATGCTTCTTATCTCCAGATCCAGGCTTCATTTATTGTAAATGTGCTACACATTAAAATTTTTATCAGATAAAAAGAAACATTTGTTAAATACAGTTCCACGCCCTTTGATGTCTGTAGAGTCAGTTACTTTTTTAAATATCAATCTTTCAACGGTCTTAACTGTCATTCAGATGAAACTTGGCCGATTTAGATTTCTTGCACCTCCAGGGTCTGGGTTCGATTCCCGGCCAGGCTCGTTCTCCCCGTGCTTGTTGGGTTTCCTCCGGTTACTCCGGTTTCCTCCCACAGTCCTAAGACACGAAGGTTAGGCTAATTGGTGTCCTCAAATTGCCCGTAGTGTGTGTGAGTGTGTGTATGTGTATGTGTGGGCACCCTCCGATGGATTGGCACCCTGTCCCGGGCGTATCCTGCCTCGTGCTCGAAGTCTCCTGGGATAGGCTCCAGGTATCCGCGACCCTGAATACAGGAATAAGCGGTAATGACGATGAGTGAGTGAGTGAGATATAAAGCTAAAAAGTGCATTATTCTAAAATGCAAAAACGTTAAGATATTGCAACATGAATTTGACGTGGTTACGGACACTACAGATCGCTTTGCTTTTTAAGCTTTTACCAAAAACCGATTTAAGCAACCATTTTTACAGGTCATGTGCTTTTAGAAGTTTAAACCAATTTTAATATCGATACGCATAAAGAAATATGAATCATTTGTATTTTAAATAATTATTGTTTGAAGCGAGACAGTAGAACGCTTATACTGTATAAGATCATCTCTCCAAAACGGTCCAAGTTAGCAACACTTCCACGTTGCAAAAACATCAGAAGTAGCTCCGACACACACATTTTCTGTATTATATGTATATTTCTGTATTATATGTATATTTCTGTATTATATGTAGAAGTTCGGCTCAGAGCCGAAAAACATACAACTTTAAAAACCTTTAAAAAAAAAAAAAAAAAAGGAATAAAGTCCAGCGACAAGTTCTCATTTTTTTATTTTGCTTATAATAAGAACAATCACTGAACTTTTTTTAAAAGTTACACATTACCACGACACTAACCGACAACATACAGTGCCTTGCAAAAGTATTCGCACCCCTGGAACTGTTCCACATGTTGTCACGTTACAACCACAAACATAAATGTATTTCATTGGGATTTTATGCCAATACACTATAGAACCACCTTTGGCTGTAATTACTGTCTAGAGAGTGAACGTTTTGCCAAACTAGCTCGAGCTCGTCTGAGAAAGATTCTCGATCGGTGCACCACATCTCCAAATTTGTCTCAGAAAATCCTAATAAAATACATTTAATGTTTGTAGTTGTACTGTTGAGTGACATAATGTGGAAAAGTTCAAGGGGTATAAATACTTTTGCATCCTGCTTTCTGCCTTTTTTTTCCCCCCCGAAGTCATTTCCCGTCCCGCCGTCCTGCGTCCAGACTGACGCGACAACCGAGGACCATCCTGTCCTTCCTCTACACACCTGTATTCCATCTGTGGCACACTGCAGCCCTTTAGAGGACCATCAGGATGCAGGGATGTTGGAAACGCTGATGTGGTTCACACTTGATTACCGGCGGTTAACGTTTATATGGGGAACTGGGTGAATTTTTTTCGATATTTTCTCGTTCGCTTTGGGACGACATCAGTCCCATTATTCGTCATGGAGGACGGAATCGGGATTACGAGGACCAGAAATGAGGATTTATTGTGGAAAATAACAAAAATAATACAAAAAAAAAGAGCCACAGGAGCTATGGACTGGCGTGCAGAAGCATTTGAACTTTTCCACATTTTCTAAAGCTGAAACGGACTTAATGCACAAAATAGGCAAAAAAATGCAACAAAAAAAAGAAAAAGTAATACTCTACCGTTCAAAAGTTTGGGGTCACTTTTAAATTTCTTTGTTTTTATTTAGTGATTTATTTTCTACATTCTACAACAATACTGGGGATTTCAAAACTATAAAATAACACATATGGAATTAGGTAACTATGTAACAACAAGAAAAACAGCAGTTAGTTGTTATTGTAAGACACAGAGGTCGGCCTTTCTGTAATAGTTCCTGCAAGAACAGTATTGTGTCAAGTGCATTTGCAAAATCCGTCCAGCACCATAATGAAACTGTCTCTCATGAAGGCCGTCCCAGGAGGACGAGACCAAAACCTCCCTCTGCTGCAGACGAGAAGTTCATTTAGAGTTATCAGCCTGAAAAATGACCAATTAACAGCAGCTCAGATTAGAGGCGTTATGAAGTCTTTACAGAGCAGAAGTAGCAGAAACATCTCAATATCAACTGTTCAAAGGAGATTCATGCAGTTTTTTGGACGCCTTCAGCAAAACTTTACAATGTAGAAAGAAAGAAACATCAGGAACCATCATGGAGTTAGAAAGTGATCTAAAACTTTTGATATATATATATGTTTCAGAGCTGTTTCTCATTGGATCTGAAGAGGTAACTCGAGCGACCGTCTTCAGACTGAAGAAGCACCTTGAAATGCTTTCAAGAGACGTAAAAGACGTCCAGTTGCCTCAGACGAATCCACATAGACGTCTGAGAATCTTCGTAGACGTTTGGAGGATTAATCAAGCTGTGAATCGTAGGCAGACTGTTAATTTGATCCGAATTTTTATTTTTTTATAGAATTGGATTCATTAGCCCTAATGTACATGTAAAATTATGTATAAGTCTGATTTGTCACAAGTACCTACATTTCTTATATTTCTTCTTTAAAGAATTAAAAACTACTTAAAGTATGTAATAAGTATCAAAATACTTTATAACGTGTTGTTTATTGTTCACATCCTGTACAAAGGGATAATCTTTTTTTTTTCCTTTTTTCCATCTTCACACTCCAGTGCAGTAGGTGGCAGTATTGCAGAAACCGCCCATAAACTCAAAATGATCAGACGAAATCTCAATAATCTTGATAATTATCATTGATTCGGAATTAAAAAATTATTAACATTAATTAATCGAATCGACCAACAAAAACACCATAATCCTCTAATGATATTTCTTTATTAAACCACTTGTTTTAAAATGATGTTTATTCTTTATGGTAGATTATTTCGTGCCTTTGCTGTACGAGGTGGTATCAAAAAGTTATTAGTTCTTTTTACAAGCGCTGTTTATTCGGCTTAAAACCTGCCAGTAGAATTCGCTATCGACAGTTTCGGGGGTTGAGCTCATTGATGGTCTTTAGATCTTCACGGTCACGTTTTGTTCTAACGAGTGAAGGGAAACTCGGGTCATTTTACCGACTCTGGAGCAAAATTAACGCATCTTTTTTTGACCTCACCTCTTCTCTGACCATTCCTGGGTTTGAGACTCAAACTATATTAAAACATATTTCGGTGAAGCTCACGTGATGAACGATCGACTCGGGGAACAGTTGCGCGGCTCTGGATGATGTCTTTTGGCACACTGACTTATGTATATGAGCTCTTATTGTAATAACAACACATATTAGAACGAAGCATTTATATATGAACCTGTCTACAGTCTGAGGTTTGCTTTAAAAATATATATATATATATATATATATATATATATATATATATATATATATATATATATATATATTTCTGATTGTTTCAACCTTAAGCTTGGCATGGTGTTCACTCCCTCCACCGAATGCTACTGTATGGAGCGATTCTTTCATTTCAAACAACGCCTGCAATGCAGCATGGGAGTCTCTTTCCAGCGCTCGTGGTTCCCACAGAGCAACATCAGGTCCCAATTTCAGCACTGATCACAGCGGCTGGGCGAATATTTCTCTTCTATACGTTGAGCCCTCCCATGACAGATCCCACGCCAAGCCGCTTTTCCTCCTCCCGATTCGCAGCACACGCTGGCGATGGTGGTGATAAATATCACCGGCAAAGCTCATTTCCTCAGCAGCCGAAGTGCGCCAGGCCCCACGAGCCCCATCAGGGGCAGCCGGTCTGGTGCAGGCGCATATGCAGGGGGGTGTGTGTGTGTGTGTGTGTACTGTATGTGAGGCGGTCTTGAACGGGAAACGTCAAGCTAAACACGGTCTCCGTTCACAGCCATTATGAAGCACAGAGTTCATGTAGTCTAACTTGTACATATTCTGTAGGTACTGCATATACAGTACTCATATAATCTGTACAACTCCAACATTCACACTGATGTATATACGTACACTACTATTTGTGTGCCTTAAATTGGGGAAATGACAAGATTTATACAGTAGCTCCCTGATGTGGAATTCTGGACAGAAGGAAGCTCTTGCAGTAGTTATGGCTGCAAGGCAATTCAAGGTAATATATTAAATATAGTTGCATGTTCATTATGGCGAATATTTACTACGGAAATGTTTCTTTAAAACTGACTCGTTCAAAAAAAAAAAAAAACTAATTATTTTATTTACAGCTGCTGAAAACAGAAGCAATAACAGGACCTGCACCAGCAGATGTTTCATAACATGAACGACATAACGGATTATATACTGTAAGTCAAAGGTTTGGACACACCTTCTAACTCCATAGTGGTTTCTCATCTTCTATACCGCTTTATCCTGGATTAGGGTCGCGGGCACCTGTAGCCTATCCCAGGAGTCTCTGGGCACGAGGCAGGGTACACCCTGGATACACACATACACACTCATTCACACACTACGGGCAATTTAGGAACACCAACCTGCATATCTTTGGACTGTGGGAGGAAACCGGAGTACCCGGAGGAAACCCACCAAGCACGGGGAGAACATGCAAACTCCATGCACACAGAGACGGGAATCGAGCCTGGCCGGGGAATCGAACCCAGACCCTGGAGGTGCAAGGCGACAGTACTAACCACTACACCACCCATAGTGGTTTCTGATCTTTTTTTTTTTCTACACTGTAAAACAAAATAGGCAGTAATCTTAAAAAAAATAATAAATGAACAGTTGATATTGAGATGTATATCAGCTTCATAACGGCTCTAATCTGCGGTGCTGTTTGAGGTTAATTGGTGATTTCTGAGGCTGGTGACTCTACATGAACGTCTCCTCTGCAGCAGAGGTCAGTTTTGGTCTCGCTTTCCTGGGAAAGTCTTCATGAGAGACAGTTGGAACTTGATGGGTTTTACAAACGCGCTCGACACGATAATGTTCTTGTAAGAACCAGTTCCAGAACAGCTGACCTTAATAGAAATATATACGTACTGTATATACCGTATATACTGTGCACTTCAGTATGTATCGTTACACGTTAAATATTATCCGCTCTGCACCTCGTGCGATTCGTCTCACCGCCATTTCATTATAACAAAACGTTCTGTCCAGTTTTAGTTCCACGTTACATCACTCACTTTCAGTTTTACAACCCAATCATTTTCGTGGCTGGTTGTTCATGTATAATAACATGCTTATTACACTTATTCTGCAAACACATTATACCAATAATAAGCATAACAACACTCTTATGTTTGTTCAATATTTTTTCTTTATAAAAATAAATAAATAAATAAATAAATAGGAAAGAAGTGAGCTTATGAACTTAGATAAGGTTCTCATCCTGAAAGTTAATTATAGCGCCGGCCCGAACAAGCCGCTGAATGAGATTAGATGACTAAACGATGTCCTCAGTTTGTGGTTGAAATGGTTTCGGTGTCCACTTCGCTTCGATATCTGAGAAGAAGAAGTGCAGCATCTTTTTGTGATTCATTCACGGCTTTAAAAATATCCCCGGTGTAAGGGCCTGAGTAGAACGCAGGCTGTAGTACAGATGTCTCCCTGATCCCTCCAGGGTATTGGGGGTAAACACCGTGTTTAAGACTCACTTCCAAACCACACTTCTGACTCATCGGAGGGAAAGTGACACACACACACACACACACACACACACACACACACACACACACACACACACACACACACACACACGCTTTTCAATCAATGAGACGTAGACCAGAGAATCTGGGACTTACAGACAAGGTACGAATTACACAAGGACCGGAGACGCGTCCCGAAAGGAGACAGATGTAGGACAACTAACATCCGGTCAGTGTTCAGGCTGAGCAGAAAGAGCCGACCGGATCTTTGGATCAAGATCACAAGAGGAGACATTTACAGGCAACTTCAAGCGCAGTACGGTGATGAAACTCTTCGCCGCGGTAAAACATTTGAATGGTACAAGGCTGGACGACCGTGTATGACGATCCCGTGAACATTCGGCTCCTGATCGTTGAAAATCGCCGGAACTGTACACACAATCGTTCGCCCAAACACCACTCGCACGTTACAGGAACGCGGCTGCATTATTGTTATTGCCGCATCCCGCAGACAGTCCTGACCTCGCTCCAAGCCATTTCCACATGTTTGGGCCTTTCACGGAGTTCCTGGGAGGCCGGTATTTCAGACGTGAAACAGACATGTTCAGGTGTACTGAGAAAACGTTCTACCTTGATGGTGTCCAAGCACTAGTGAAACACTGGGATAAGTGTAGCAGGTGGCTATATAGAGAAATAAAGGTATTACTGATCAGGAACAGACGCGTCCTGATGTTGCCCCTGCATGGGGTGAATGTGTGCAGAAAGAATACAGTATATTTAATACTTTATTTAGTTCCTCTCACTTGGTTAATATTCTCCCACTGAACAGTTGATCAAAGGTTTGCCCATCATTAATTTCATTCATTGCATTATATTGATTAAATAAAGTGGGTTACAAAAATAACTTTTATTAATTAATGAATCAAAACACAAACACTTTTAAGTGACTTACTGACCGCTTTTCCACTGCATAGTACGGCACGACACGGTTCAGTACAGCTCACTTCGGCTCGGTTTGCGCTTCCACTGCGGTTTAGTAACGCTTTAGCGTGGGCGGGATTATTCACGTGTCGTTATAGTCGCGGCGCCGCTACTGCCGTGACGTCATCGTAAACGCGCCACAAACAAACACACAACAATGGAGCATATCGACGGCATGGTGTTCTTCATTCTCGGCATGTGGATGTTTTTAACAGCGAGACGAAGGAGTTTGTTTCAAAAGAGGCTGATGGCAGCCAAAGAAAATTTTCGGTTAATACAAAAAGGTGCGTGCGATCCTTCTCTGGCTGTTTCTAAATATAGCGGTTCTGTTGTGTCGCAAGTTCAGTGACGCAGTAATGACGATTTTATCCGGCCAATCGGTGACCAGCGGAGTTTACACGTCATGTTTTGGTAACGGTTCGGCGCGCTTGGAACCTCGGCTGAGATGGTACTAAATAAAGGACCAGGTACCAGGTACTGTTCCCAGTGGAAAACCCCCCAAAAGTGATCTGAACTGAACCGTGTCGTGCCGTACTATGCAGTGGAAAAGCGCCATAACACGGCAACATTAACTCTTCTTCATTGCCCCAAGCTATTGTTAACTGTTTTCCTATAACACCTCTGGGTGTTTCTTTACTTGTAAACCTTGGTAATGCCACTTGATTGGAGGAGAAACAGCCAATCAGAAGTAGTGTGTGGAAGTCTGTGATTGGCTGGTTTTGTGACGGTCACAAACACGTTGAGCGCGCAGGGGAGACACTGAGAGTCCTTTTTCTGCTCTCAAAATGTCAAACCACGCGCTCAGAATTGTGGCAGGAATATAAAGCCATAAATATCAGCCCATGAGTTTGATCATCCAAATACCACATCAGTAAAAATGATGCTCATGCATTCATTAGTGCGGTCTGTTATTATACCCCAAAAAAAAGGCCTACAGTATTTCACAGATGACAGAGAAGTCGCGTACGCCTGAACAACCACATGCCGTTTTTCCTTGAATTTTGTAGCGCCTCTACTTGCGAGTCAAATACCGACTTGAAACCACAGCAGACACCATGTCCTTTTTCCGTCACATCTCTGACGACGGCTCATCAAACCACAATGTCACACCACATAAAGGAAAAACGCGCGCGCGTCCACCACACGGCTGCAGGTCCTCCTGGAGACCAAGTGCAGAGCGGACTAGTGTTTCTAATCAGGTGAGCCGAGTCAACCGTTTACCCAGAAGTGCATGAAGAAAGAACAGACACTCGTGACTCACTGCTATCAAGTCTGGCGTTCAGAAAGCTCCTAATAAGTCGATTAAAAGAGGACTTAAGTTCACATTGATGCTTTAAACAGGCAATTTTTATTAACCTGTTCAATTATTTCATTGTTCGACGACGGCTCCAAGTGAAGTGTACTTAAAAATACAGCGAATAAAACTAATACGGTGCGGCACGGTGGTGTAGTGGTGAGCATGTCGCCTTGCACCTCCAGGGTCCGGGTTCGATTCCCACTTCCGGGTCTGTGTGCATGGAGGTTGCATGTTCTCCCCGTGCTTGGCGGCTTTCCTTCGGGTCCTCTGGTTTCCTCCCCCAGGGATTGGCGTTCGCAAACTGACCGTAGTGTGTGAACAAGTGTGTGTGTGTGCCTTTACATTTAATTCATTCCATTATATTAATTAAATGAAGTGGCTCAAAAACAACATCACTTTTATTAATGATTGAAACGATTTGTAACGATTAGCAAATCACTGCGGTACAAGAGGAACAAAACGTCTCACATGCATGCTCCATCACGCTGTACCTCTTAGATAATATGAGTGTTTGTTGCCACATCCGTTGCCTAGCAACGCCAAAGGTGATTCACTAGAACTGAAAGCCAATAAGCCATATTTTGATGCGTTTCTATAGAAGCAGAAAAACGGTGCAGTACCAAGAATACTGTTAGCGATAAACGTCCGATTGGATTGGAGAAAAAAAAAAAAACAACAACAACAACAAAAAAAAAAAAGTGTTTCTTCGGTTAATTAAAGAACAAACGAGTTTTTTTTTTTCTTCTTGCAAACAAAATCATAATCTGAAACTGCTAAGAGCAGCATTTGAATATTCGCTGTTCTGAAGCTGAAAGGAAGAGAAAGAAAAGTTGGCATGAGGTTCGGGCTCCCTGCGACACTCATCTGTGCCCGGAGACGTTCCCCTCGGCAAGCCTGGGGTTCAGTGGCACCAGTCTCGGTCGGACCAGTGTGGGTTCTCTCAGTCGCCCGATACCGTGCCTAATCCGAGCCTGAAAACACGGGGCAGAAAAGACGCCCTCCTTCTGCTCACCAACTATTTCACAGTCATTCGCTTCCCTTCTGCTGCCGCTCCATCGATCTCCATGACCGATTCTGCCCACCATGAACAAAGCTAATCCTCTCTCTCTATCTCCCTCTCTCTCGCTCTCTCTCTCTCTCTCCATCTCTCTCTCTCTCTCCATCTCTCTCTCTCTTTCTCTCACCACCTCTGCCTCATCCATCCCTTGCCTTGTGCATCAGCGTGAATATTCATAGCTCTTGTCTGACAAACATGCAAAATAAATGTCAGGATGACTTGGCGCTCGGCCCCCGTGTTTGATGATCAGGAACAACAATCAGACCAAGAAAGTGGTGAGAAATCAGACACCTTCAAAAACCATCGGGGTGGAAAAGGAGAATTTAAGCAAATTAATTAAGCAAAACAAAAATTACCCTACTGGTAATGTGTAGAGGAAGTGTAGAGGAGGTGTAGAGGAGGTATACAGGAGATGTAGAGGAGGTGTAGAGGAGATGTAGAGGAGGTGTAGAGGAGGTGTAGAGGAGGTGTAGAGGAGGTGTAGAGGAGATGTAGAGGAGGTATACAGGAGGTGTAGAGGAGGTGTAGAGGAGGTATACAGGAGGTGTAGAGGAGATGTAGAGGAGGTGTAGAGGAGGTGTAGAGGAGATGTAGAGGAGGTGTAGAGGAGATGTAGAGGAGGTGTAGAGGAGGTGTAGAGGAGATGTAGAGGAGGTACAGTATACAGGAGGTGTAGAGGAGGTGTAGAGGAGATGTAGAGGAGGTATACAGGAGGTGTAGAGGAGATGTAGAGGAGGTGTAGAGGAGATGTAGAGGAGGTATAGAGGAGGTGTAGAGGAGGTGTAGAGGAGGTGTAGAGGAGATGTAGAGGAGGTATAGAGGAGGTGTAGAGGAGGTGTAGAGGAGGTGTAGAGGAGGTATACAGGAGGTGTAGAGGAGGTGTAGAGGAGGTATACAGGAGGTGTAGAGGAGGTGTAGAGGAGGTATACTCAGCAGAGACTCATCAGAAAAAAAGGCTTCAGTTTGTTAGGAAGCATCAAGATCAGACTTTGGAGTGACGGAAAAAGGTCATGTGACTCATCTGATGAGTCCAGCCTGAGTGATGGGCCTGATCTCACGTCACGCATCTCCTAGTGTTGTACTGTAATGTTCCCTCTCTGTTTCATTTGCTTTTGGAAAATATTACCATGTGGTGCATCTTAGCTTCCAAATGACTTTCCTGGAAGTCGATCCCACTCGGGTATTAATATTGTTTCGACATTTTCATTACATTAATGGCATTTCGCAGACGACCTGTATACAGAAACGTACCTTTTTATTTCATGACACATCAGCGCAGTTGAAGGTTGAGAACAGTGGCGACTTGGTGGTGGTGGTGGTGGTGGGGTTTGAACCTGGGACCTTCTGATCAGCAGTCCAGTGCTTTAACCACTGACTTACCCCAGACCTTGTAAGGTTGTTTTTGCAACACTGTGTTAAAAGCCATCGGTTCAACATGGTCTCGTCGTCACGTAGCCAACGTTGTTCTGGCGTCATTTCATCGAAGTCATCCTAATTTTCAAAAACAATCCAATCCCAACGTCACTGCAACGTTCTGACCACCAAAAACTTCCTTATTTACTTTACATACAGTACATTACTGGAAATTTTGGAAATTCCTAGAAAGTGGAAATATTGGCCTTGTTCTACATACATTGATTCATAAATTATTATTAAACATCATGATTGATTTGTTGTGATTCTACCTACGACACACCACTAACCTGTCCTTCGTCTAGACGTAAACCGTCGTGTGAAGCCTGCACAGTCATCGCAGCGACTACGCGGTGAGCGTCCAGTATACGAGCAGTTGTTATTGAGTTACTGTACCGGAGTGAGTTCTATTACAGTGAGTTTAGTGTCTGTCTCGCTGCCTCAGGTTCCATTAGAAATAAACGTACACCATGCTAGACAGCGAGATCCAGACGTCTGTCTGCGAGTTTGTGCTTCCAAATCATAGCCTCCGTCTAGTCCAGACTCCAGCTCATTTTTTGGTTCGAATGATTTTAGTGTGATTTTTGTTTGTTATTTGTTTTTGCATTGTGTGGGCATGAAGCCGAGGAGATCCAGCGTCACTGTCAGCCATACGAGACTGTACAGGAGATAACACACTACACTGGCTGCTTTCTTTGCAAGCTGGTATCTTGATATCAATCGACTCGGTATCTGACCTGCCCTTTAACCAGACTTGTATGAAAGTGACTTTTGTTCCTATATTGGACTCCTTTGTTTTGTTTTCTTTTAAACTTCTACTTTCCAGTTTTCATAGTCATAGTGCATTTTTTTCAAATGTCATAGTGCGTTTTTTTATTATCATTATTTCTTTACTTATAATCTTCAAAGAACACCTACAGTATATGTAAAATGTTTTTTTTTTTTTTTTTCATTTTATTCATCTTCTGTACCACTTATCCTATACAGGGTCGCATCCGCTATGCAAGTCAGCCTATCCCAGGAAACTATGGACACCCCTGGACAATGTGTCCCATCACGCACTGCAACTTGGGAACGCCAATCAGCCTAACCTGCATGTCTTTGGACTGCGGGAGGAAACCAGAATACTCGGAGGAAACCCGCCAAGTACGGGGAGGATAACATACAAACTCCATGCACACAGACCCCGGGGTGAGAATCGAACCCAGTCCCTGGAGGTGCGAGGCCACAGTGTTAACCACGGAGACACTGTGCTATGATTATGCAAAATTCTTTTTTTTTTTTTTTTTAGACGTTTATTTTCTCAGTTCTGCATGAACGCACACACACACACACACAAAAAAAAAAAAACAGTCCTTGAACTAAGCAAATCAGATTTGTCCCCCTACTGTGACCTCACACATAAACACCCTCCCACATGCTTAATGCTCAGATCAACTCTGTCGCCATTTTTAAGCACCACAATATACAGTATAAGGTTAAGTCGGCGAATAACGACAACCTTCTAACAGCTTAACCAGTGATCTTTAGCTGTATATATTTTTTCTTTTTTTCGCCCGTCAGACATGTAGGAGGAAAAAAAAAAAAAAACCTTAAAACCATCTCAAGCGTGGATGTTTCTGATCCCTGCGTTCTGATTGGCTAATGAAAACTCACTTCCACAAAGGGTCTGATCAAGCAGCCATATTGAAGACACTCCTTTTTGAATAAATATTAAAGACGTTCAAAATATGTGTGTATGTGATCTTGATGAGTGGGTGATGATGACGTTAAACGTAAACAGATGAAACACACTCGAGATGTTCCTTAATACGAGTAGGAACCTTCTTGGCAGTGAGAGTAACGCTGGTTCACGTCAGAACGCCTTTCACCACGCTATCGCTGATTAGCCTCCTGTATCCGCGCACTCCCGCGAGTTCTATTTATTACTCATTACATAAATAGCACATTGTGTACATTTGATTTTTCCACCCGAACCCGTCCTTTAAATCTGCTTCCATTTATCTGCTGAGCAGATCCGAGGCGGTCCGCGAGTCGAGCGAAGCCTGAGCGAAGTAAATCCACCACCCGGTTTGATATTTTTGGACAAATGATGGACCCAACCTCCTCCTCCTCCCTCCCCCCATCCCCCTTTTTTTCTTCTTTCTTTCCCCCCTTTTTTTGCTCGACTTTAAAACCCAAATAACGTGTGTGATGGATGAGCGAGCGGCAGCGACACCTCCCCCAATCAATCAGACCGCGCTGAGCGAGAGCGGACCCCCACAATGCGGCCTCACACAGACACGGAGACCATACATCATGCACGTAGCTCATCCATGATTATCCTGCACACACAGAGATATACACGGGATGGATCGCTGTTAGCCCTCGGTATACTGTACATCTACACCCGAGCATGTGGACGTGCGTGCACAGGCGAACGCACAGCTACCTCCAGACAGGTTCTGGAAACAGAAAAACTCCCCCTTTTTCAAAGGCCCTTTCGAAAAGCCCATCTAAAACAAAATTACGTCCAATTGCTATAACTCAGACAGGAAGGGGAGTGGGGAAAGAGAAGAAAGAGAGGGGGAGAGATAGAGGGCAAGTGAAAAAAAAAGGCACCAAATGGTCTTGGTTAGCGGCAGCAGAACAGAGAGATCCTCAGAGTCCCTCGGCTGTGGGGGGACTTTCTCTCTCTCTCTCTCTCGCTCTCTTTCTGTGCATGCATGTGGGTGTGTGTGTGTCTCCCCACACACACACACCAGCACAAGCAGGCGAATTCCAAAAGAGTGCCGTCATCAGGAGGTGAAGACAGAGAAGCAGCGCAGCAACGAGCCTCACATGCGATAGACGCGCACCACCAACGCCGCGTACATGCGCCGATAGACACGTGCACTTGTTCTCACACACGTCGACCGGTGAGGTGGTTTTCATTGCTACTGCTGAGGTCAGAGTGCTTGGGCCCGGCTCTCGTCGCTCTGTTTCGACAAGACCACAAACCAGGCAGCATGAGGCTCAGAACAAATAAAAATAAGAAAATAAATAAAACAAATCCCCATGACCCCGATGAACTCAAAACAGACAAACAAATCCACATGACACGATCGGCGCGAGACCCGGACCCGGGCGGCGAACGAACAAGACTTTCCAGCGGCCGTTCCCATAGCTCGGATATTACAGACCGCGGAGAACAGAGGAGGCCTTTGAGAGATGAAAATAGACGGTCTCAAGGTGAACTTTCCCTCCGCAGCAGAATGTGGTGCGAGTACGGCGATATTAAAAGGTGTGCTTTGGGACGGGTTCTCAGGCTGGCATGTGTGTGATAGTGCGTGGCGTCTTCATAAGGAATCCTCCCCCAGAAGTTGGCCAGGGGTCACTCGCTCGCTCGGGAAGCGGCGGTCAAGGACTTCTCTGACCCCGATGGAGGCACTCAGCTGGAGCAGGCGGGAACTCGTTAAGAAATAAAGGAAGAAAGAAAGAAAGGCAAGGAAAGAAAGAGCAGTAATCATTAACCTCTGTTTTTCACGTTAAAACTATCTGCTGTGTCAGGACGAGGACGAGGAATGGATTTGTAAAGATCATAAATATAAATAGAGCTGATGGGTTTAAAAAGAAAAAACTAACGGCAAATGATTTTTGTCCATTTTTGTCCTTTTCTTCCTTTATTGACCTGGCCGTAAGTACCGCCATATTTGGCGTACAGATGATTTAATTCCTACTGTGAATTCAAATCAAAAGCAGAATTGTAAGTAAGATGGCTCTAAGGCATAAACGCTGTACACCCTTATAGCAATTTCATAAGGGTCAAATTATTAATCCAACACAACACAAATGAAATCCTGGAAGGATCGTGCTGAACCGTCATGACTGTGACACCGTATGACTGTGTATGTGACAAATAAAATTTGAATTTGAATTTGAAAAAAGGCTTCGGTTTGCCAGGGAGGATAAAGACTGGACTTTGGAGCGATGGAAAAAGGTCATGTGACTCATCTGATGGGTTCAGGTTGAGCCTATTCTAGAACGATGGACGTGTCAGGGTAAGAAGGGAAGCGCATGAAGTGATCATGTATAGTGTCCGCTGTATGAGCCTCTGGAGACGGTGTTATGATCTGGGGTTGATAAGTTACTCAGGTCGAGACTCAGCAACATTATGTGGCAATAAAAGTAAGTCAGCTGACGACCTGAATGAGCAGGTTATCATGTAAATGGAGGTTTTCCTCCCAGATTGCGAAAGAGCGGTTCTAGGATCATGAGAAATCGTCTCCACACATGAACTGAACACCACATTGTGTGCTGTAATCAAAAGCTAAAGGTGAATTTTTTCACTATTTACTCTTATTCCATGTTAACCTACTTAATATTGTAAAAAATGGTATTTATACAGTAAATGTCGCACATACTACAGAAGAGAAAGAAAAAATCCACACAAAAAAGAAAATGGAAATGATATTGTCGACTAAGCGAGGAAAGAACGCCTCCTAAACGCAGTCTGAGCTCAAGGGACACCATGAGCCAAAATGTGCAGTTCCTCGAATGACCACTAGGCCAAAAGTTTGTCAATCCCCATAGAGCCGCATATTAAAAATGTTAAACCTTACACCAAAAAAAAACAGGTCTCCATAGCTAGGTTTCTCATTCATGACCACCGCACAGGGATGATTTTTTAAAAACTTAACTCATCAGTTAATATCATATTAAGCCATAAATCAATGCATAATTAGGGGTGTGGCCATTTTGAGTGACAGTTGCAAGCTAACTGAAATCATTGTAGTTTACAATGTAGTTTATCACGAGGAAATGTCGTGGTTGACAAGGGACGACATGTAGGTTATGGATGATGGATGAGAAATAACGTTATCATTTAACTTACCATTAGCCACCTTAGCATTTTAGCCTGGCTAAAGCTAATCTAGCTAGGTTGTGGTAACTGAGGTATGAAGGCGTGTCCAAACTACAGTAAGAGCCAGGCTCCGTTCCCTCTGCCCATTCGCCCATTCATGGATTGATGTTTGGGCGGAGTCAGTTCCCGCCATGATGGCAACAAGAGCTCACACAACTGAGCTCCGAAACGGTTCTTCAGGAAACCTATGAGTGATGTCACTGAGGGTTCGAGCAGTTCTTTTTATGCAGTCTTATGTGTCCAGTAACGCAGCTCAGCCACTGCAGCGCATCAAATAGCACACACACACACACACACACACACACACACTTCATCTCATTATTACTTTTAAGTTATTTAAAGTAGACGGTGTAAGCCGTGTAGTGTAGAACTGCAGCGTCTCAAGATTTTAAACACTGAGATAAGTAAAATCCAGTCTTGTTTATTGTTTAGAGTTTTTTTTAAATCAGAACTAAATATCGATTTTCAGCATTTGTGCATTTTTATTATTATTATTATTATTATGCTCATTCCATCTATGTCGAGTTGCACCGGGGTCGACGAGGGAACGGGAGGACGAGAGGAAGAAGCAGATAAGACTGACGCGCGGTTACTATTTGGAGGGGAAACATTCCTGCGCGAGGGTTCTGCCGCGAGATCGGCCTTCCTCTCGCTGCCGTGTGGTATTTTGTCCCCAGCTGAGCTCCAGATAGTGCAGGAGAGATGCAAACTTTCCCAAGGATATCTTCCAACCGCATACCACTGCTTCCCTCTTCATCTCATCCCTCCATCTCTCTCACTCCCTCGCTGAAAGCCCTGTCGTCGGACGCTCCCTCCGCACTAACACCCTTGGCTTTGTTTTGGACAGCTGTTTGCGTTTCCCTCCTCCTACTGTACGACTCACGTGGTGTTTTTCTGGCTTATTCCAGCTTATTCCAGGCTACACCCTGGACGGAGAGCCAATCCATCGGATGGCACACAAGCACACACACACACTTACTGTATATTTGGATTTCGGGAACGCCAATTAGACTAATCTGCATGTCTTTGTACTGTTGGAGGAAACGGGAGTACACGAAGGAAACCCACCAAGCACAGGGAGAACATGCAAACTCCACATGTACAGACAGTGCCGGGAATTGAACCTTCGACTCTAGAAAGACAAGTCCACAGCTGCACCAATAACACGATAAGCATAATGAATCCTCCCTCCACTAGGGGGCGACAATCAAACATAGACCTTTAATATCTTTTACTGTTTAGTTTTTTTTTCAGCAGGTTAAAGTAATTGAGCTCAGGAAGTGTAACATCAATCCTTGGTCCAACTGAACATCAGCATCTGAGACTCCAGCGCTGAAAGCTATCGGTGCTGCATGCTGAGAAAAATAATCGGATCCACTTCCGTAAGTCAGACTATTTCCTGTTTCAATTTGGTGATGGTTTAGAAAAAGATGTTATTGTCAGAACTAAGTAGATAAGGCACTTAACAGTTTGGAAGGTCCCAGGTTCAAACCCCACCACCACCAAGTTGCCCCTGTTGGGTCCTTGTGCGAGGCCCTGAACCCTTCAACTGCTCAGCTTTAGAATGTGAAGTCACTCTGGATAAGTGTGTCTGCCAGATGCTGTAAATGTAAATGTCAACTTGCAAAAGAGACTACTGTCTCAATGTGACTATCCTGGTAAAACAAAGGAAAAATAAAAAAAATCATCAAATGTAACAAAAATGTCTCGGTGGCACAAAATTCTTTATTATGAGGCTAATAAGGCCTCCGACCACTAGATGGCAATGATTGCGTCGTAAGACAATGTACATGTTTCAACGACGTTCCAAACGAATGACTATGTAAAAAAAAACCATCATTCTTACTGTTTTATGCATGTTTATATCAATAAACGCTTTTTATCCACAAACCAGCGTTTGTTGGGATGTGGGAGGAAACCGGCGAACCAGGAGGAAACCCGTGCATGCCGAATTCAAACCTAACACAGGATGGAACCAGAGACAAAATGCTGCACCAATGTTCCGCCCCTATGATCCATATTTCTACCTCTGAGCCTCCAGATGAGGAAAGAGCTTCAAGTTCCTGATCCATTTCGCAAAAAGTGGCTGTAGGTACGAGAGCCGATGTACAAGGTGTCTGAGTGACGAACCATATGTTGGTAAGTTATGTGGGAGTACGAGAGCATCAAATCTAGAGTTCCTGCCTATTTAAAGCCGGTTTAACTTGATTTGATTCAAAAGAGTAGCGAGACTCTTTAGGTCTCTCTATAGTAGGTCTCTCTATACAGATTATGAGAAGAGTCAAAGACAGATGAGAGCAGGTTTGAAGTTTCCCCTGAATGATAAATTCCCCTGAGACGGCGGTGGGAAACAGGTTACACACGCAACTGTGGCTAAGACATTACTGTAAAGCTACGTCGTGAAAGCGAAAGAGAAAAAGAAAAAACACACACACTCACCACACACAGAGTTATCATACTGAAATTAAAGTTTAAAAAAAAAATTCAGTTTTTATTTAGGACAGAGGTTTAAGGTAAAGAAAGATGGAGGGTTTTTTTTTTTCTTTCTTTTAACTCATATCAATAATGATGCCAGTAGCTTCACTGGTTTGGAGAATCTGGTGTAACGGGTCGCTCTCTAGTGACCCTTTGGTATTTCAGCCACACTGACCTACTATAGAGTGCATCAGCAAGCCAAGGCAGCTGCTTACATAACGGCAGTCCCTCAGGAGGCCATATTGTCCACTGTGGCTGCGTTGTGCCTCGTCCAGGGAAAGGGACAGAGGGACCCTCAGATCTTTCCAATCTCTCCTCCCTGCGTCCTCCCTCTATTCCCTTTCCCCGCACAATGGGACTCTTCAGTCAAAATAGGGCCTGCCTTCACCCAGGCTTCCTGCCCCATGTCCCAGGCTTGCAATATTTCTTGCCGGCTATCAAAGAAGATTCCAGTGGGTTTTGTCCCGAGCGCGTGACGCGGCCGTACATCTGGACGACGGGGGGTTCAGCGGGATGCGGGGGTATGGCACACAAGGCTTGGCTTGGTCCCGCTTCCTTCAAACCGGCGCGTGCAGGAACCAAGGGCGCATTCAGAACCAGCCACCTGACCCTGACGCACGGCCTCGGACCAGAACAAGAACTTTGATGGAAACGCGCACAATGAAGACAGCAGTAAAGTCCCGACTCATCACGGATCTGAGAAGAGAGAGAGAGAGCCGTGTCCTGGTGTGTAGCGTACGCCAGATCTGATGTAGTCTAGTCTGGTCTGGTCGCTAGTTATTAAAAGAAAAAAAAAAAAACACCAACAGATTATTTATTTATTAATTGATTGATTGATCTATTTTAATTCATTTATATTTTGATTCATGTATCGTCACACTGACTTTTTTTTTTTTCATTTATACTGTATATGTTTGCATTTGGCGGCGCGGTGGTGTAGTGGTTAGCACTGTCGCCTTGCACCTCCAGGGTCTGAGTTCGATTCCCCGGCCAGGTTCGATTCCCGTCTCTGTGTGCATGGAGTTTGCATGTTCTCCCCGTGATTGGTGGGTTTCCTCCGGGTACTCCGGTTTCCTCCCACAGTCCAAAGACATGCAGATTAGGCTAATTGACGTTCCTAAATTGACCATAGTGTGTGAATGAGTGTGTGTGTGCTCTGCAATGGATTGGCACGCTGTCCAGGGTGTACCCTGCCTCGTGCCCGGAGTCTCCTGGGATAGGCTCCAGGTCCCCCGCGACCCTAAATACAGGATAAAGCCGTATAGAAGATGAATGAATGAATGTTTGCATTTGAGGTGGTAAACTGTTGCAGTTCCTCTATGATCCTACAGGGGGCACAGCATCCTGTGTGGTAGGAGCGAATGATCTGCTAAGTTTGTTTAGAATTGTAAGAGAATCTAAAAAATAATAATATTATTCAAACTGGATATTAATAAAATTGTGATATTAACAAAATCGCAATACAAATAGGATCGGCATCCGGGGTATCGTGATAATATCGTATCGCGCGGTGATTCTCACGCCTACTGCGCGGCCACGTCACTGAAACCACATGTCTGTTAGACGCCACTTTAAAAAGGATCTAAGGCGCAATAACAGATACAAGATAGAGTGTTAGACTTTATATTTGAGATGCTAACGTCATCACGAACGTAGCACTTCCTGTTAAATACATCAGATCAGGTCGCTGATTGGCCGGCGATGACGTAACACCTCGCCAGGATTAGGTTCAGGTTTATGATACTTGAGCAAAAAACTTGAGCAAATCTGCTTCCAGAGTTTGTAAATGGAAATTATTTTAAAAATAAATAAATTAAAATCGTATCGTTACACAATTTATTACAACGCTAATATATCCTCGTCATATCGCTCAGCCCTGAATTACAGTCTGTTAATGTGACTCGTTTTTAAAGCTGCATCATGACCACATACTGTATCCACACTCACTTGCACTGTAGGCGCAAAAGACAAACAATACTAAAAGTTTCATCCTTTTTTTTTTTTTCTTCTTCTAAACGGTGGCCCTCTGATGGCGTTCAGCCGATCTGCAGGTGAAAGCCTCGTCCCCAGACCAACACACCAGATGGAGGAACGGACTGGTGTTCAGTCGGTGCCAGACGCACAGCTGCTGGTGGCCCGTTTGAAACGCGGTTGGTGACGAGCAGGTGATGTGGCAACAGAACAACTGCAGGGACACACATGAGCAGTAAAACGACCAAACGAAGCCATGCACGAGCTGACAGGCGTGCTTTAAATAAACCCAGAGAGTCAGAATTCCCCTAAAATTTTCGAGCCCCAGGCAAATAAACACAGAAAAGGAAGTAAAAACCATACTCAAATGCACACAAAAATAATCATTTGCATAATGGCCTGCACGGCTGTTGAACGTAAGATAATACTTAAGCAAAAGAAAAACATCCACCGTGCCGGTCTTTTTAACCGTGGTGACTTAAATAGATCCTGGAATTCATTGCGATGTTTAATTGCGAAGATTATTACAATAAAAAGTTAGTCCGGTTATTTATTCAGCCCGTACCCTCCGTGCCAGAACAGAACTGTATCATAAACATTATGGATGCTTTAACTTAATCGTTCTTTCCGAAACGGAACAAACACGTCGTGCATCTTAAAAACCTTGATGCTTGAATTCGTTAGGAATTGAAATGAATTCAAGATGTGTCCAAAAAAAAAAAAAAACAAGACATTTTATCAATCTGGAAAATCTTTCTTGCTATATTTCTTTGATAATTGCAACAATGTCTGGAAACGCTATCGTTAAAGCAACACGAGTTTGTCGAAGGGCTACACGGTGGCTCGGATTTTCTGTGCATTTTTTTATTTTTTTTTGGGGGGGGGGGGGGATTCTGCTCCAAATCCAACAATGCACCGTTTAACTCGTTAATCTCAAATGGACCGCAACCTGCGCACTAAACCACATGCTGGTTAATGATAAGTAATGACCGTTAAACAGAATCGAACTAATTACGCTGTTCGCTATTATTTAAAGAAGTGTAGAAAGCATCTCAGGCGTTGGCATCAAAAATCTTTAAAAATGTATTTTTATTTTTTTTTTTTTGCTTTAAAAAAAAAAAAAAAAAAAAACCTCTAAACCACATGAAGAAGAGCCTGGCATAAGCAATTCTGAGAAAAACGCTCACTTCCCCTCCGTAATCAAACAGCCTGCACCGTGGCAACCGTCCCGCTTTTTAAATTGTTGTTTCGAGCGCTTGTTTGTGTACGCGTTTGGCTGGAGCCCGTCTCATCGGGGCTGGAAATATGATGTGGTGAGCACGGCGTCCCCGGGCATATGGAGCTGTACGTAGAGATGCTGTCTGATGTGCGTTCAAAACCACAGCGCTACACAGAGCTTCATTATGCGCGGGCCCCGAGAGGGACGGGAGGGGAACACACAGCGACTGAGGCGGGCTGTTTCAGACGGGCCTACAGCAAACACTCGGCTGATGGAGGACCCGGGGAACGGCACGATGCGGCGAAAGTTACCGCCAACGCGCGTGACACACACACACACACTCACACACACACACACACACAAAAATAATGATAAATGATTATACGTGTTAATAAAACTAGATAAATAAGCTGAAGCATTAGACATGAGGTTTGAACAGTGTGAGGATATTTTACTCTCTATTACTCTGGAGCGGATCACATGGTGCATGTTGTCGGAGAGAGAGAGAGAGAGAGAGACGTATATGATGTAATATACACTGCGTTCCTAACAGGGCTACATGTTACATCTTAACATACGACCCCTTCTTTATATCACCTTCACAATTCTTGCATCCATTGAACTTGTGAGTTTTTGGACAGTTTCTGCTTGAATTTCTTTGCGGGATGTCAGAATAGCCTCCCAGAGCTGCTGTTTTGAATCAAACTGCCTCCCACCCTCATAGGGTCTCAATGGGGTTGAGGTCAGGGGAGGATGGTGGCCACATCATGAATTTCTCATCTTTTATGCCCATAGCAGCCAATGACACAGAGGTATTCTTTGCAGAATGAGATGGTGCATTGTCGTGCATGAAGATGATTTTGCTACGGAAGCCACAATTGTTTTTTTTTGTACCATGGAAGAAAGTGGTCAGTCAATATACTTTGCAGAGGTCATTTTCACACCTTCAGGGACCCTACAGGGGTCTACCAGCTCTCTCCTCATGATTCTGGCCCAAAACATGACTCCGGCACCTCCTTGTTGACGTCACAGCCTTGTTGGGACATGGTGGCCCTCCACCAACCATCCACTACTCCATCCATCTGGACCATCCAGGGCTGCACGACACTCATCAGTAAACAAGACTGTTTAAAAACTTGTCTTCATGTATGCCTGCGCCCACTGCAACCGGTTCTGCTTGTGAGCATTGATTAGGGGCCGAATAGTAGGTTTATGCACAACTGCGAGCCTCTAAAGGATCCTACAGCTTGAGGTTCGCGGGACTCCAGAGGCACCAGCAGCTTCAAATACCTGTTTACTGCTTTGTAATGGCATTTCAGCAGCTGCTCTCTTAATCTGATGAATTTGTCTGGCAGAAACCTTCTTCATTCTGCCTTCATTCTGCACGAACCTGTCTGTGCTGTGAATCAGCCATGAATGTCTTCACAGTACGATGATCACGCTTAAGTTTTCATGAAATATCTAATGTTTTTAATATCTTGTACAAGGCATTGCAATATTTGATGCTTTTCTGCAGCAGAGATCCTTTTTCTTTCCCATATCGCTTGAAACCTGCGGCCTGCTTAATAATGTGGAACAACCTTCTTCAGTACTTTTCCTTTAATTCCATAAGGACATGGAATGGGTTAGTGTGTGTTACATTTTATGGCAGGAAGTCAGCCAGCAATGGTCGTATTTCTCCACGACGGGTTTCGTACGTCCGGGACGGCGACTGCTCGACTGCGAAATCTGATGCGAATAATGGCTGAGAAGAAAATGCCGATTCGGGTTACAAGATTATCGGCTTCTCCCGAGTCCGCTCAACACGCTCTGTGTTCCCAAAGATACCCTGATACCCCCGGCCCAGCGAGTGCAGCACCGAAACGTGTACAAAGGAAAGAAATCGAGAGTGAACGCGAGTTTATGTTTCCTCTTAATCGACAACGAGTTTTTTTTTTGTTGTTGTTGTTTTAAAAAGAGGGCTGCATGACCGCAACAATTGGTTTGCTCCCTAAAGGCTTCCGAGACAAAAGTGCCTCTCGTATGGATGTTGGCCAGGGGAGCCTCCCGCGCCTGCAGAGGTGCAGGATTAAATTTGGCCTCTTTGTGCAGCGTGGGGATTTCCAGCCCGTGAAACAGTGAGATGGATGGGAATGAGCGGCGCTCTTGCAGTCCCTGTGTGGGAAAACCTCCCTCTCTCTCTCTCTCTCTCTCTCTCTCCCTCGTCTCATTCTCTCTCCTCATCCTTCTGTCTTCTTAAATTCTAGAAATGAATCTGTCTCTCTATTGGAATACAGAGAACAGACACCGGCTCATCAAATCCTTTCCAGGCGTTTTTGTTTCCTGTCCTGGGACAGTCCTAATCCTGGCCGATTAAAGCACGGTGAATCTACTCGTCCTCTTTCCTTTCACGTCTCTCCGACCCTCTGATTGAAGCAGAGCCAGCTGAAGAGCTAACGTTTCTGACCAGCTCGATCTTATTACATAAGAAACGCAGCCTAGATTTTACCGGTTTTCTCAAAGCGGAGTCCATGAAGAGCAGGACTTTTGGACTTTTACGCTCCTATAAATTAAACGTAACGTAACGTAACGTAACGTAACGTCACTCACTCACTCACTTGGGAACATCAATTGACCTAATCTGCATGTCTTTGGACTGAGGGAGGAAACCGGAGGACCTGGAGGAAACCCACCAAGCACGGGGAGAACAGGCAGACTCCATGCACACAGAGGTGCTGGAGGTACAAAGGCAACAGTAGAAAATGTGCCTCAAGTTCCTCGGTCCCTAAAACGGTTCTCGCAGTCGAACCTGGCCAAGTCCCGGAAAATTTAAAGCACAGTTAAGCGCCTTAAACCGCTCTGGGCTGAGACGAGGAATAAAACACAGCAGCACATAATGTCATTGGAAAATAACCAACTTTAGGGAGGAGACCGTGACTCTTCTTCATCACCCCACGCTGTTGTTGTTGTTGATTATTTCCCTACAACAGCGCACCCTGAAGTGTTTTACCCGTTCCTTTTGATGCAGAGATACCCAGAGAGTTGAATCTCTGTACAGCTGCAGTTCACCGGCTCTACTTGTGTGTGATGCTTTAGAGAGTGTAGCGTTACTCGTGCGTGCAGGAACACTCAGGGCTGAGTGTTTAAGGAAGCCTCCGTATCCGTCCTCTCTCTCACCGTTTTAAAGAAAGACCAAACACTCTTCGATGACCTTAGCAAAGAGCCGGAGCAGCCTTGACTCACAGCATTAATCTGACTGGGAATTTACTGTTTAAGGTCACGATCGACCGCAGGAATCTCACGAGGATGTTGGTCGCCGTGTGTCACGGTCCTCGGAGCTGTACTTCTGTTAGTCAGCTGTGTTCCTCGGCGTCCGCTTCATGGCGATAGTGATGTTGCAGGATTTATTTGTCTGGTCCTCAGCCAAAGAAAACAACTGGACCAGCTCCAGTTCTCTACCGTGACAGAGGTGGTGATTAATCTGAGATGCCAATATAATCTGAGATTTCTTTGATAACAGTGATTGATCCTTATATATATATATATTAAAAGTAACATTACTTAAAAGCAAACTTGCAGTGGAAACAGACCTTATAATGAACTTAAAGTTTTTAAAGTTCTTGAAAAAGCCCTCCTTTTTCCATTTTTTTTTTTTTTAGGAACATCAAAAAGTCTTGCGCTCCCGAAACGGTTCCTAAAGTCAAAACAATCATAAAGTTCCTAAATTCCTGAAAAGATTCTGCAGTGCAAACGCTCCTGAAGTTCCTGAAACAGTGGAAACAATCCTACAGTCCCTAAAAAAACCTCTGTAGTGGAAACGCATTTAAAATCGATGAAAGGTTTCTGAAGTGGAAATTCACCTGAACAACTTCCTGAGAAGTCTGTTAAATGAAAACACATCAAAGGTTCCTGGAACAGTCGCTACTATAGAACAGAACTCCTAATTTACAGAAAGACTCTCTGAAACTTCTCGCAGTTTCTGGGAAAATGTGCTGCAGTGAAAACAAACAGGGTTCCTGAGCTCCTGAAAACGTTCCTTACAGTTAAGTATTTAAGAATGCAGCATAAATATCATTCCTAACAGAAGAACGAGGCCGCTTGCACAAACAAACAAACAAACAAACAAACAAACAAACAAACACCTCATTTTTGCTGGTATCAGAGTGATATTAACACCGAACATCTCTTACAAGCAACTTACTGAATGATCAACTAAGTATCTAAATAAATAAACAAATAAATAATAATATTTATATCATAATAATAAATATTTATAATAATAAATATGTAATTTTGTTTTCTCAAATTACACACAAGAAAACAAAAAATGCAAATTAATTATTGAATAAAAACAACAAAGGCGGCGCGGTGGTGTAGTGGTTAGCACTGTCGCCTTGCACCTCCAGGGTCCGGGTTCGATTCCCGTCTCTGTGTGCATGGAGTTTGCATGTTCTCCCCGTGCTTGGTGGGTTTCCTCCGGGTACTCCGGTTTCCTCCCACAGTCCAAAGATATGCAGGTTAGGCTAATTGGCGTTCCTAAATTGCCCGTAGTGTGTGATTGGGTGTGTGAGTGTGTGTATGTGTGTGTGCCCTGCGATGGATTGGCACGCTGTCCAGGGTGTACCCCGCCTAGTGCCCGAAGTCTCCTGGGATAGGCTCCAGGTCCCCCGCGACCCTGAACACAGGATTAAGCGCTATAGAAAATGAATGAATGAATAAAAACAACAAATATAAAATGTATTTTGTGTAGTTGCCTTTTTAATTTTATATCATGTACACTGTGCTGTGTTTAAAACTGATGTTACTAAATGATCAAAAATGAATAATCAGAATAAAATAAATAAATAAATAAAACTCTACAAATGCACACGGCAAATAATCTTATAAAGGTCTAGCCGAACCTATATAGAATCTCTATAATAATTTTACAACAAACCAAATATTCAGTTATTAAGCTTTTCTGCATTTCTAGTCATGATGTATTGATCTTTATTGACTAAATACATTTTTCTCCCCTGAATTTTGATAGTTTTTCATATAGACATTTTTTATTTGCAATTTTATTAACATTTGACCAGAAATAAATGTAATAATCTTTTATTTGGGCGGCACAGTGGCAGAACCTCCAGAGTCTGGGTTCGATTCATTCAGATTTTATCATGCAGTGAAATGCTTTTACATCTGCCAATGACCTAAAAAAGTAAAAAAAAAAAAAAAAGTAAAAAAAAAAAAAAGAGAAAATAGAGTATTCAAATAAAGAATATAAGATCAGAATATAATAATAAAAAGAAAAATAAGAATATGAAAAAAATATTTAAATAAAGAATATAAAATATGAAATAAGAATATAATGAAAAATTATACATATATAGAAAACCTAACAGATCCTAACAGAACAGTGTGTATGGTCTGTGTGTATGACCAAAGATTTCCTCCGGGAACGCCGGTTTCCTCCCACAGTCCAAAGACATGCAGATTACGCTAATTGCTCTTCCCAAATTGCCCGTAGTGTGTGTGAATGAGCATGTAACTGTGTGTGCCGTGCGATGGATTGGCACCCCGTCCAGGGTGGGATAGGCTCCAGGCCCCCCGCGACCCTGCATACAGGATAAAGCCGAGTGATTAATCTTATATTTGGCTTGTTGTAA
Organism: Channallabes apus; assembly: GCA_030522415.1. Classification (NCBI taxonomy): domain Eukaryota; kingdom Metazoa; phylum Chordata; class Actinopteri; order Siluriformes; family Clariidae; genus Channallabes; species Channallabes apus. Next base: position 39,284,446 of record CM060113.1, read on the forward strand.
TATTATTTTGAAAAACTATAGATACGTTTGGCTAGATTTAGGAATATATCACTTGCAATGATCCATTGAAAGAAAACGTTCCACACGGAAATAGAGGATAACTCCCACATGTGCTTATGGAAAGTGGAACGACGGTCTGGCCTGTAAACCGACGTGGGGTTGCTAAAAAGCTGCACGGTTTCTAAGAGCCAAGCATCGCACTGGCATCATGTTAGTGGAAAACAGTTTAAGGAGCAGACAGCAGCATGACCAGCTAAATTCGACCCAATAACCCTGACGGTCCTGAAGCTTCCAAGTACGCTGAGGCAATACAGTGTTTGGTCGTTTGACACGGTCACCCATTTGACTGAAGAATTTGTCTTCCTAATCTGAAATTGTGTAACGCAATTCCTACTGTGCATTCTTCCAACACAGTGCCTCTCTGTGTCCCAACCTAAATGGAATTTAACAAGAAGAACGGATGTTTATTCAGCATACGAGAGGAACCAGACAGCAAGATAATTAGATATCCTCTCTATCTTTAAAAAAAAAAAAAAAAAAAAGACGACAACCAGAAAGCCTCATTCTCCTCAACGGACCCTTATATGGCTGATGCAACTGCAAAAGAATGTACAATAACTGGTGATTCTCTCTGGTCTGGTTTCCAAAAAAAAAAAAAAAAAAGTGCAACACTCATGACAAGACATCCCTAATAGATTAGTTTCGAAAAATCAAGGATTACGCACCGGGATCGGGTTAGCGAACATCGCTGTGCTCATCGTATCTGCTATTAACTCTGACACAAGCGCTGGAAGTCATGTTCAAATCCTGCAGTGTTTCATGTCAAGAGAAGCCGCTCTGGGGTCTCGAACCGTCCGGAGAACGAGCAACACATGTACTGTACGCATGGATCAGTGGAAATGTTGCTGATCGCTTACAGTATGAACATGACACTGGGTACGACATTACACAGCTCGTTCTGTTCAAAACTTAATACGCCATTGTGGAAAAGCAGCACGGTTTGATATTCGAGGACGGATTCGAGCGTCTCCGCGCCGTCTTCCCTGTGGGTCTTTTTTTTTTTAATGTTTTAAGTGGAGGAAGATGTTGGAGGATGTAAATCCGGATATTCTGGTGTGGAAACCTTTTCTTTCTCATTCATTTCCAGTTCATTCCTAAAGTTCCCGCTCCAGCATTCCAGTCCAGTAGGTGGCAGTACAGCGCTAACTACTCATATACCCGCGGATAAAGTAACGGTACTCTCACAAAACATGAAGGTTGTAACGGTTTGTATTTTCTGCAAAAGTTTTTAGTTCTCGCGTGAATTTACGACAATTTTAATGTTTGTAAGTTTATCCAAATAATTTCAGAGCATTTTCACACTAGGCATGGTTGATTAGTACCGTGCCCAGGTACATTAGGTCCATTAACTCTAAATGAACTTCTCCTCTGCAGCAGAGGTCAGTTTTGATCTTGTTTTACTGGGATGGTCTTCATGAGACCCATCATGGTGCTTGACATATACAATAGACAGTCCTGAAGCTTATTATGAAATCAAGCCCAACCTGGTCCACTGTGCCAAAACTGTCACCTAGCCTGGCTTGTGTTGCATTTAGCTTCAAACACTACCAGGTCCTCAGAGCGCAGACAGGCTTTTGTGTGACCCACGAAATTCTACATGACACCATCTCAGCTCCATCGACTTTCCCACAAAACTTTTAAAAGGTTATCTCTCTGTGAACAGGGCTTCTCCCTTTGTCACGGTACGCCCCATGCCCAGAGCCCTTGACAACTTCCTCGACTCGGAATGCCGCTGGAATGCCGAGGGAGCGCTTGCCAACGTGGGCTACCTGTTTAAAACGGATTAGAGGAGCTTTATCCTGTTGTCAGGAATGCGGAATGGCCGACCTCCTCACCGGAGAGACGTTCGAGGGAGCCATCCCAGGGTGATGCTCCGACACGTTCCCGTGAGCAGAGACGACAGTTCGATGAGATCGCTCGAATTACTTTCGCAGCCTGTCATCAGACGAGAACGTAAATAACGTTTTGGCACCTTCCTCCCAAAACAACGTGAGACGGCAACACGAGAAGTCAGGCAACGTGAGAAGTCAGACCGTTAAACTCGTCTGAAGGCGAGATGGGTGGTGATGCCGCTTACAGCTTTTGTCTGGAATTCCTGCACAATGACTGCTTAAAAAAAAAAAAAAGATGCAACAGGATCTTGTGTGAATTTAAAACAGGAAAAAAAAAAAAAACCCTGTTAAGTCGCCTCTGCGTTGGAATGCTGATGAAAACATGGGGCTGCGCTTGAAATCTATGAAATCGACTTCCTGTTCTACCTGATCACGGCAATCTTTCGGAAACAGAATACGCCTAGTATAATTGATGGGGAGGGAAAAAAAAGAGAATATCAAAGAAGAAGCGAAATAGAGAAATTCCTCTTAGCACAATAGGAAAAGTTTGATAAAATCATGCAACACACACGGAGCAGTTAAGTGAAAAGTGAAGTTGTGGTGCAGTGGCGAGTCAAAATTGTTTCCCTCGTGATAAGAAGAGGAATAGAACCTCGTGCTGCTTAATTTACCGCTGTGTCCAAATCCAGAGCCACCAGAACGCAAGCGTGGAAGCACAAAAACCTTTTACTACACCTGTGACCTCAGGATAATATGTCATCTAGACATATCTTGGTATATGATATCTCCATATGACGTGAATGACATGATGTACAATCCTAATGTATGACTCGTATGGTCATGACATGGGATCTTGACATGGTATGGAATCCTTCCATATGTTTACATGACATATCTTGATACACCTGAGCATTTTCTGATATGGAAAGAATTCTAGACGTATCTTGTTATGGCAGGACTTGGAATCTTATTTACCTAAAACACTCCAAAAAGTGATAAAATATCTTTTGATATGATTACAACAAACCAATCTTAAGATAATTAAACTTATTTCTAGCCAAAATTTAAACTTTTTCTTAAGTGTAAATTTCTCAAATTATCTCATATTTGGTTCATTGCAATCATAATGTACTGTGCAAGATTACGTGCATTTCTAGTCAAATGTTACTAAAACTGCAAACAAAAAATGTCAGATCATTTTGTCTCTTTCAAGAAATAAATTCCTTAAAACTAGCGAAAATATCTGCCAATAGTAAAAGACATTTTTCGCTTAAAATTTTAGTAAAATTTGACAAGGAATAAGCTCAATAATCTTATACAGGTAGTCCCTAACTTACGAAAACTCAAGTTGCGAATTTCTGCAGGTACGAACAGACCGTGGCTCTACGAACATTTCGTAGATGTGAACAAATCACTGAAGTAGCCCACGTGTATTGTATAAAAAAAATAATAAACACTGCAGTTCACCAGATACCAATATTTACAATTATATTAAAAATTTTCAGTGTGTAAATGAATGTATAACATATCCAAAGTCCGGTATATAGTATGTGTGTGTGTGTGTGTGTGTGTGTTGGCCTCAGGGGTTTCAATGAATCAGTCCGGGAGCACGATGATAGAAAATGTCTGTCCTGTAAAGCTGTCCTGATGGTGAATAATGAATAATCCTGATAGAGCTCACAGTCCAAGAAAGTGGAAAACAGCTGACAGCATTGGCGTCCAGCATTCCTTTCCTAAACTTAATTTGCAAAGTCAACATCCGTCCATGTGTGTGTATGAGCGTGCATACATGCATACTTGAGGGCGTGTGTGAGAAAGTCGTCCTACACAATAATCCTCCTTCTCTCCTGTCGGGGCGGGGGGGGGGGGGGGGTCTTTTCAAAGGTAAGGTTGCAGGTTAATTAAGTTTATTTTTACTTTAGATTTTCTATTTTTTGTGTGTGGGGGGGGGGGGGGTTGGAACGAATATTATATTTATATAATATTTCCATTATGTCTTATAGGGAAATTCACTCAGATAAAATCAGAGGGATTCCCCTCTTGATTTAAAGGTGCAGAGATATTTCACTGTGAGGTTAATTTTCCTTAGATGTGGTTATGATTTTTGGCCACATGATGGCAGTATTGGGAATGGGGGCAGATTGAGTCAAGCGGATTGGTATGCTTTACATTGTATAGATTTGTGTACAAGACTCACTTTATCCAACTTACAAACAAATTCGACTTAAGACCGTGCTCCTGCAATGGAGCTTGTTCGTAAGTCGGGGACTACCTTTTTGGTTATTTTGAAATTATTGACAGTTTGACGAGATTCAAGAATATTTTACTTGCCAAGATGTCATTTTTGCAGTGTAGGCACCCAGTTTTTCTTTTCTTGTTTAAACATTGTTATACATGTTTATTTTTTGACATTTCTGATAAAAAAAAGTCCTCCATTTACTTAAGTAATATTTTCCCTGGGGAAATAAACTTAAACTCTTTTAATATATACAGTATATACAACTTATCTCTAAACATCTTTATACATTGCACAATAATACAGCGCTTATACACACACACACACACACACACACACACACACACACACAATCAAATTAGATTGAAAATAGCAACGGCTAAAAATTTAATCCGATCGTCTAGATATGATTCGCAGCTGTAACTAATTGTTAAGATTTGTCATGTCACGTCATGCGTCAGGATACAGTATGCTATGACATAAATATAGCAAATCAAAATGTATCATGTCAAGAGTCAATATATGGCATGTCATGAAACGATGTGAAATGTCAAGATTTCATGTCATGTCACGGAATGTCATGTCCATGATTAAATCACGTCTAGAGTACTCGTCACGTCAGGATATAGAGCATGTCGTATGTTGTTGTCGCATCAGGATTTTATGACATCGTAAGAGTTCTTGTCATGTTAAGAATTCCTGACAAGATTTCGTGTTAAGATTTTATGTCATGTAAAAATAGCAAGCTGTCAATGATGTCATTCAAGTTCAGTTCAGGTTCATATGCCATGCCCTGTACTCATTTCAAGTGTCAAGATATACCGTGTCAGGTGAGGTAGTGTCATGTAAAACTGTCAAGATTTCATGTCATGACGTGGCATAGATTGACATCACAAGAACTTTTAACGTGACATGATCGAGTTTGACGAGAGTATCTAGGAAAATTATTTCCAAGAGAAGTGCTGTATATATAGACACACACACACACACAAACAACTCTACTTTTTTTAAACTGCACCTTATAATTTGCACAATGGCAATATTTGCACTATATACACTACTATTTGCACTTCTGGTAGATGCCAAACTGCATTCCGTTGCTGAGTACCTGTACTATGCAATGACAATAATGTTGTACCTACTTACTCTGATCAGATCATAACTAGAACTTTGCATGAAATGGCAAAGAATATGGCTGAGCTCAGCCAAAAGTATAAGAATGGCAGAGAAGTGATTTGGGATGGAGTGCACACCTGTGGAACAGAAGAGTGTGAAGGCAGGTTCATGAGAATCTAGAACTACGCAAATCCTCCTAGTGCTGTCATTTTGAGCTGTACCCTACACTCGGAGTCTAATTTGGCCTTTGGTGGCTCAGCGCCCACAGAAGCCTAGAACAGGAAGCACGCGAGAACTTAGACCAGAGTCAAGTCTGTCATTTTGTCCACAACCTAGGTACACGGCAAATCTAGGATCTGTTTTCACCACGTTTGTCACATAGAAACCATGTGGCGTTATTAATTTCCTTCGTTTCCTTAGCGCACAGGCTCCTTTTGCATGATGAACAAGTTTGGGGAAAAGTTTTATTTGATATGAATGAGATAAAGAGGTCGTTCAGGTACACACATGCTGCTGGGTTTGTCTGGCACTGCGGGTGACTAGCAGATGCTCGAGGCCTTGGTGAAGCATCATCCTGCCCACGCACATAAACAGGCTGCAGTGTACAGAAGCGTTTGATTTGGCTTTATAAAGTAGAGGAAATATAAAAAAAAAGGCGCGTTTCTTAGAAATTCTGGTGGGGCACAAGCGACAGAGAGGGAAAAAAACAAAACAAAGAACGCCGCATTAAGTCTGTGTTGGTAAGGTGATGGGGGCTCTTTTTTTTTTCTCACCGGTGAGTCATAGCCCTGCTCGACACCAGATGCAAAATCTCGGAAACAAGCTGTGTGTGTGTGTGTGTCGTGTGTGTGTGTTTTCCTTGCTGCAGTAAAGCAATAAAAAGTACCATAGTCTTTTTAATGCACTATGACCCCTCAAGAAAGATAAAGTGTTTTCAGATATATATATGCTATGAAGCAAAAACTTGACAGCGAACAAACATCTGCGCAACATCAGTATGATGTGTCCAATCTCGACAACACAACATGCAACCTTGCGCGCTGACTGGAATGACGTCAGTGCCGCATTGTTTTAGGATCACTGTTAATCCGCGCTGTAAATATTCCTCTTTTGTTAGGGCCTCGAGAACGCCAACGTATTTATTCAGTCATACAGAATGTGGATCTGCGTTCGGATTTCAATCTATGTGAAGTTTGGAAGGTCCTGGTTCAAACCCGACCACTACCAAGTTGTTGCTGTTGGGCCCTTGTGAAAGGCCCTTAACCCACAACTGCTCAGATAAAAATTTAAGGCTGCCAAATGGCGTAATGTAAATGGCGTAATGCAAATGTAACTGTATAAACGCAAATCTACACTCCAAAATATAGTAGAAAGCCTTCCCAGAAGAGTAAAGTCCATTACTTTAGAAACATGCACACCTCTAATCGCAACCAGACATTCCGTTACTCTTTTGAACACTGATCAAAAAAAAAAAAAGAACAGTGCTTTGCCTCTTATTCGTTCTATTTTTAAAACACAGATAGCTTGTTTATTGCATAACAGTGCAAAGACATAGAACAAAAAATAGTGACTTGCGTCCCCTGCATCATGTAGTGACTTGCATCATCTTTAAAACCTGCTTCCATCACACTTCTCTCTGGATTGTCTTGTCTTTACTGATCAACTGTTCCACCTTGGCAAAGTGTTCCAAAGTTTTTCAAATACACACACATACTGTACATAAGCTAAAATGCCAAATGCATCTATAGATGATTTGTTTATGAAAAAGTAGATAGATTTTTCCAATTAATCCACACACAGTACATCCTGGAGGTGTATTTATCGAGGGATATGAAGCACCTGCGGCTCGGATGCTGCTCGGATCCGCATCCTTGCCCTGTGCCGAACACTTCCCCCGCAAGGAAAAGCACTCAAGGCTAACGGTGGATTTGCTTGCCAGGGAAAGCGCTAAGAAGACCTCTAACACACCCGCCCACACACACACACACACATATGAACACACTTCCGCAGGAAACCCAAACCCTGATCTCCAAATTCAAGTTCAAAGCCATCTCTGCTTTCTTATCCAGCTGAAATTTGACACGTTCTCACAAGTGACACTTCCAACTTTGGTTCTTGTTTAGAACCTTATCCTGGCCAAGATTCCATTCTACCTATTCTATCTCTCTTGGTAAAAATCCCACCACTGTAAATATACAAAGTGGCATACCTCCTCCCTCCCTCTCCCTTCTCTATGACCTTTCTTCTCTCTCAGAAAGCGGATGTCCTTCTGTCCTCCTTGTCGCGTATCCATGTCAGCATTGTCAAGGGGGGAAAACCCAGATGTTCCTTTAGCCTGACACTGTAATGCTGTCTCTCTACAGCACAGTATCTCTCTCTCTCTCTACAGTATACTCCTCCTTTCTCTATCTGATCCAGACAAGGCAGGTCCAGTGTTGCTTGTTCCTAGAAACACCAAGCAGAAGTCCGGAAGCTGAAAGCTGGAAACTAGTTAACGGATGAACTCCCTTTTGCACCATCAGCAGATTCCTAAGGAGCCGAGTCCAGACCGTGGAACCTCCCATATTTGACACATACCACCATACCCCCCCACCCCCTAAGTAAGGTCAACTCAAAGACCAAAACAAGAAACGTTTGTTGAGCAGAATAATAGAGGAGGTTATACCTATTACAGTGTCTGTTTCTAACATTTCCACAGCACCCTCAAGTTGGTGAAATTTAACAAGTTAAGAGGCTCTTTCTCCTCCTCTGTTGACTGTCTGGGTGGTGGGAGGGAATCTGCCTGTAGGTCTGACCAGATGGACCCGAGCTTGGTGACGATGGTGCAGGGTCATAGCAGAAACCGGAGCATCAAAGCTAAGTGGCCTGCTTCCCGAAACCCGGCCCTTCGCAGCAACACTGAGCGGGGGTATCAGATAAACTTAACCCTGCTGTTGGAATGGCCACATGCAAGGAAATAAGGCGAAGGTCACGACCTGGAAAGTATGGGTCAAATGTGGCGGGCCAGCACTCAAAGGAAGTTTCAAGGTTAGTTGCTGTTTCTGCTAGGAAAACTGGCAGATGGCTGTAAAATCCGAGTCGCAAAGGATGGAGGAACAGGCGGGTCTCAAAAGGCCAGTGTACGAAGCCTCACTAAACAAGATGGATACATAAGTAACCAGGCAACTGTCACACCGAGACCACCCACGGCCTGCGCCCCAATTCTACTCCTTTGTCTTACAACTAAAAAAAACGGAGCCTCATAAACACCAAGTTTAGGGATGGGAAGGCCAGACAAAAAGTTTGCTCAAGGGAGCCGAGACATGTGCTCAGACAACCGGAAAAGATTTATTCAGCTTTGACCAAATATTCTCCTCTCCAGGTAGGCAGTTGATGATGGTGGTGGGAGGGGAAGAAAAAAAAAAAAAAAAAAAGGAAAAACCCATTTCCCTTTACAATCCAAGATTCATGGAATCATAGGGAAACAGTAAGGAAGTAACTATAAAAGTAAACTGGCCAATATTACTATGAAGTGAAGTGGATTATTTATACATGTGACGCATCATATCAAGGCAGGTGTTAAGTCGCACAAGATAGTTGTGTCAATAAAGTGCAATAGGTTTAATCGATCAGATTAAAAAAAAAAAATTATAAATACCTCTTTCTGATCCATCAACAAAGTTGAGAAAGTTTTAATCCTAAACTTTGTTTTAATGCACTTCAATAAACCCTTAAATACTGCGGTTGTCAAAGAAAAACATGCATTCTTTTTTTCGTAATAAACCAAGTTATTTTGGTGAAATCCTGCTGCCAAAATGATCCTAAGGGTTCCCGCTTTATTAGTACATCACTGAATCCTCATTTAAATATTCTAAAAATAGGATTTCCCCAGGTGACCCTTGTAAACAATCTTGTACTGACCACATCTCAGAAACCGGACATTGTACAGCAATAAACCTGGGAACAATATGGAGCTCATTGAAGTAGGGATCTGAAAATAAGTCTAACTTAAAATCACTTGACGTGACCGATCACCTATAAAACGGAACTGCCTGAAGTGATTTATTCCACTTATACCACAGCTGTTTGCTTTTTCAGTTCTTGGCAAACATCATGCTTTTATACATTAGTGATACTCAACCTTACGGAACATCCACGAGACAAGTTCCCCTTATCCCCGTTGCAGCTATGAAGAGTAGTTCCCTCTCCAGCATCCATTTCTCTCAAAGTTTTATAGCTAGTAATGCTAAAAAAAAAACACTAAAACTGGAGACTCCTTCCACTAAGGCATCTCCTAACAGAAAGCTTCATCACATGGTTGTATGATTTTCTTTGTGAAACATCACATTGAAAAAAAATGTTAATAATCAACTTTATTGCGTGTAGGATATACATGAATTTCTTCTGAATTAAATTGTCGTTTCTATGGAAACAATGACATAATGAAAGGGCGCACTGTATAAACCTGTGGTTAATGTTTCAGCAGGAACTACTGTCTAGAAGAACCTATGCACGCTCAGAAGAATAATTATTGTGCATCTGAAAGCAGTCAAAGCTCTCGGGTGATCACTGCGGGAAAACAACATCGAACTAATTATGGTCTTCGAGTAATGTTTGCCCGCAGCGAATTGACGGCGGTGGTGAAAGACGAGGAAACCCCCCTCCCCCTTCCAATCCACAAGCCTAATCCATGCCCCAGACAAGCCTCTTCAGGCGGCTCAGCTTGGCAGGTATCTCACACCTGAGTGATGTTCAGAGCCTCGGCTTGAACCCGTGAACAGAGGGGTTTGGTCTTTAAAGCAAAAGGAATTTCCAATGTTGATGAAAGCCTAATCTCAAACTAGCGATCAACGATTTAAAGTCCCACTGCACACCAGCTACTAAATTACACAAATTACTCACAAGGTTGACACACTCGGAGGGAAAGTTTGATGTGCAGCTGAAAAAGAAACAGAGCACTTTTACAATGACTTCCTTTCTGAATCAAAACAGAGGAAGCTGATGACTGAGGCAGGGCAAAGTGTAATTATTGTATTTTACATCTGAAGAAAAAAAACCCACATAGTTTAAATCATAAACCCATAGGCTTTTCTACTTAAAAACAACAAAATTCTTAAATGAGTTTTGTTTTACATGTTGTGAAAGTTAAAGTTCAGGTGTTTTAAACAGTCTTATTGAAATTCAGGAAAATCTGTAGTAGAAATATTTTGTTCAATTACGTTTAAGCAAACTAACTTTAAAAAGTTTTTTGTAATGCTAAATCAGTAATAAAGTAAGTTTTTCATCACTTATTGATGCTAACTTTCAAAAGTTTACTACAATTTATTATATGATTTTTCAAAAACTAATTTAAAAGTAAGAATTAATAAAATAATGTTTTATTATTATTTTTTTTTTTTACTTTAAATTTTCTCATTTGTTTAGCAAAAACTGTAACTATTAAACAAGATTCTTAATTAACAATAACTTTTTGAATGTGTATTCATTGACTATTTGTGTAATAGTAAAAGCATTTTAGTAGATTAATTTATTGTATTATTTTATATGCAAAATGTTCATTTAGAGTGGAAAATGTTAAAGTAAAAAGTAAATGTCATTCTTCAAAAAATGTGTTTACTGAAACTTTTAAAGAATCAGAATTATTGTATTATAACAAAAATAATGAATATGTTTATTAGATTAATAAAAGAACAAATTTATTAATACAATGTTAGGTAATTTATATGTTACATTTTGTAAAGCACAGTTTACAAACATTATTTAAAATAGAATTTTGATAATTAGATATTTCACACAAAAAATGGCTATGAATAGTGTAAAAAAGATTAAATGTTTCCGTTTACATAGATTACATCATAAGCTAAAGTCTGCATTTGTTATTTTTTGTAAATATGTCACTTGTGCATTTCTGTCTAGATGCTAACTGCAGTTCACTGGCTTTGTGCATGTACCTTTCACCATAGTAATAAAGTCAAAACTAATCTAATCCAGTCTAATGTGTTCTAATCTAATCTAATCCATCCAACTGCATCAAGGAATATATATTTTTATTTTATTAAACCTCTAGCTTTAAAATTTTAAGTAACAAAATATGTGACAAAAATATTTTAACTGTACTTTCTAAATAAATATTTATTAATCAAACAACCAAAATTACTTCAAGTATCTTATATTTACAAGCTTCACGGAAAGTAATAAAATTAAGTTAACGAACAAAACATGGCCAGATAAAACATAAGCAGTTAAAAAACATATTTGTGATTCCACATGGTAAATATCTTTATTACTTATTGTTGTTTAAAAGTCAATAAAAGTTTGATTAAAATTTTATACAAAATTTATTACAAGTAAAGCTAAATTGAATTTCTCAAAAGTGTATCAGGAACGAATCTGAGGTCTGTTGATTACTAGACTTAAAACAGCACCACGCTTTACTCACTCTAGGATGATAAAACCTGTAACAGAAATTTGATTATAATAATTTTAACAGATAAATATAGACCGAATATGCAAAGCAGTAACTTGTAAATTAAAAGCTAAAGGTAATTAATTCTATAATGTTAATTAACTCCAGACTTTTTGTCTTTATGCAATTCATACAATTTTTCTTTATTTTAAACAGAGCTAATGTAATAAGTACCAATAGAATCATGTATTCTGCAGAAAATAATTTAAATACTAAAGAAATAATATTTTTAAAACAATAATTTAATTAATTTTAATTATTGCATCTCTTGTACAAAAAATGGTCATTATGATAATTCCTCATGCATCTTTGAGCATTTAGTACTTTTTCCAGTATTTGCTGTTACACAATCTGTGTTTGTAGATTGCATTCACTTGCATTTTCGTATGAAATAAAAATAAAAAAGGATAGAAACATTTTAGTTTAGTTTTTTGAGCTAAAAAAAGCTATTCAATAAGTACAAACTGATAATTATATACATATTTCCTAATATTTTTCAAACTTGTTCCCATAATTCTTTTGATTCTGTAAACCAATTTTTTATTTAAATATACTGTATATTTAAAAAAAAAAAAAATAATAATAATAATAATAAGATCTACCTATGTTCATCGTTTCTACTTGTTTCACCGTTTCGAAGTGCTTTGGAAATCTGATTTTATAAAATGATTTTTAAAATATAGGTATATTTAGAAACAAATTTCAAGAAAAGAAATTACTGTAAAATATTCTTAAAGTATAGCAGATTTATTTTTTTATTATACCTGCCATTTCTCTCCAAAAAGAATATGTAATACTGAGAAAGACAAAATGTTTTTGTAATATATAGAGTTTAAAACACACACAAATACACTATAATCAGTAACCTGCTGTTCCTTTAGTTTAAAGGGTCATGGATGTCTTTTAGCTCAATGTAGCACAATACATGAATAACGTCTGAACGTTTAAACGATGATTAAAATCTTTATTTCGTTAAAACGATTTGTATAAAACCCCAAATAAATGTATTAAAATACAAAAGCTGCAACTTCTTCGAAACATGCAAATTTTCCACAAATACTTCTGAAAGGTGTACTTAATCCACACAGATTGTCCACATAGGACAGCAGTTTGAAAGATGGCAAACAAGTGACTTTTATGCTCTTTGCATAATTGTGCATCAATTAAGCTTCGGGTTTCATGCAAATATCACAAATCATGCAGATTTTGAGAAAGAAAATTAACTTTAATATGCAAGTATTATGCTAATTTCGTATACATTTACAGCTCCGAAAAGCACTTCATGTGTCTTATTTTATGCATTTGCAAGAACAAATACAGCTTAAAGGGTCGATAAATAATTACACCTTTATTTTACATAATGATTTTCCTGGCAGATCAGCTGTATTTGCATGTTTTTATCTGGTGCAGTTTTTAATTTAGCACCTTTTTTAACACTCAAGGTCACTTTACAAGCACATGACAAAGCACGTATCATCAGTACCGAACAAGAATTAGGCATTTAGGACTTAAACAATAGGAGGAATTGAGCAAAAGGACTTTTGAAGGTGCAACAACTGTTTATTTCATTTCTTGCTTGTTTGGTTATATCCTCTGGAGGAACGGTAAAAGCTGATCAGGTATAACATTTTAAAAGCTGTGGTTTCAGCACAAGTGTATTAAGTGACTGAGATCATCTCTCGCTTGTTTGTTTGTTTGTTTGTTTGACTTCCAGTCCTTTAGGACGTGGAGGAAGATCCCAAAGACACTCCTGGACTCCTGTGGGATTGAGCTAAAAACAACCTTTTAACACATGTTCTCTCCATGTTTGGTGGGTTTGTTCCATGTGGTGTAGACTGATTGGTGTTTTCACACTACCTGTTGAGGGTGTGTGATTGGTTGTGTAAGTATGCATGTGCCCTGCAGTAGGTTGGCACCCAATCCAGTGTGTTCACTGCCATGTGCCCAACGTTCCCTGGGAAACGTAGTGTAGATCGTGAGCGATTAATGAATTAATCAATTAATTAGTTAAATCATTTGACCTACAGCACCTTTAAAAAATATACAAAAAGTAGCTTTAATTTCATTCATGCCCAATTACAAAGTCTGTACATATTACACAATAACTTCAGTATTCAAGAAACAATATACTGTATACACTTCCGTTCAAAAGTTTTAGATCACTTGCGAATTTCTTAGTTTTTGTTTAGTGATTTATTTTCTACATTCTACAACAATACTGTGGATTTCAAAACTATAAAATAACACATATGGAATTAGGTAATTACGTAACAAGAAAAACACCAGTTAGTTGTTATTGTAAGACACAGAGGTCGGCCTTTCTGTAATAGTTCCTGCAAGAACAGTATTGTGTCAAGTGCATTTGCAAAATCCGTCAAGCACCATAATGAAACTGTCTCTCATGAAGGCCGTCCCAGGAGGACGAGACCAAAACCTCCCTCTGCTGCAGACGAGAAGTTCATTTAGAGTTATCAGCCTGAAAAATGACCAATTAACAGCAGCTCAGATTAGAGGCGTTATGAAGTCTTTACAGAGCAGAAGTAGCAGAAACATCTCAATATCAACTGTTCAAAGGAGATTCATGCAGTTTTTGGACGCCTTCAGCAAAACTTTACAATGTAGAAAGAAATAAACATCAGGAACCATCATGGAGTTAGAAAGTGTTCTAGAACTTTTGAACGGGAGTGTATGGGGTACTGTCACATCAGTCATGTTAATAGAATTGTTATATTTCTGGTTAAAGAGTATAAGATCGCCAGATCGCACTATTCACACGTGCACTATTACTGTAAGTGTAATAGCTGATCATTATCTCAAACGAATAGAATTGCCTGGTTATGTATTTTTATATTTGTACTATTTCATATTTAACTTTATCCTTTTAATTCTATTTTATTCACCTTAACGAGTAACATCTAATTTCTATTTAATTACTAAAAATCTGTCTACTGTATCTATCGAAACATCATTAAGGATGAAATTTAAGTATTAAGTATATAGTTAGTAAAAATTACAATAATTAAAAATAAATAAACAATTTTTAATAATTAATCATTGATAAAATAATTAGTAAAATATGAGCTTTATGCTTCACAATGGATGATGACAAACAAAACATGATTCATTGTGAGGCATACTGTATAGCTCATATATTACGAACAACATCAGAAACATGAGGAAAGAAATAATTAAATTCTGTTATATCAGGAATAATACGGTAAACACTTCACAAAGGATCGCAGCACATGAACGTGAGGTTATAAGTGGCGCTAATTACAGGTTAATTACAATAACCACAGGCGGCTGCAATACAGCGTCACACCATGTGGGCGGAGCCTCCAGGACCAGGTTACTGTAGAAACAGGTTGCACATTTATACTGTAACTCATTTGTATATTCTTCGAACCCAGTCAAATCATGAAACGCCCCGGGCGGGCGGAGTCGAGCCGAATCTGATCAGCGGTGCAGCGGCGAGACAAAACTCCCTCCTGCTGCCAGTCACACATGACATCACGATGTTCAAACAGGTCAGGACTGTAAATTGAATAATTTCTCAAACAGGAACTATAACAGCCATTGTGCAGTTTCCACACCATTTCCTGTATAACGTCTCTCGCCCTCTCTTCCTCTCTCTCTGTTACACACACGCACACACACGTTTATTTAAAAATGAAAACATGGCAGTAAAAATAGCTTTACTAGAAACCTTTTATAAATAAAGATTGCAAAAAGTATCCTGCCCAAGCATCAGTAATAAATCAATAACACTTACTGTGTGTGTGTGTGTTTGTAGGACAATTTAATGTTTAAAAAAAAAAAAAAAAAAAAAAATTGGTATTTTTAACACTTTACATTTTGTTATTAAAAACATTCTGTATACTGTACATGTGCGACAGTATTCAAAATCTGAACGTGTTTTTCATTTAGTACAAATAATTTGAAAAAGTTTAAAATTAGATCTGAATTGATGCATTAAAGAACTTTTACTCAAAATCTGTAAATTAATATGTATCAATTAAAATGAGATTTGAAATACATTTCTTTGTTGTATTTGATTACTAATTTCTAAAATCCTCAAACATAAAAGAAAAGAAAACTAGTGATTTTTAATATTAGTGATGACGTTTATTTTAATAATGCGATTGTACAAGGGTGTATGCGCAGAAAGAATATTCATATGCCAACATGGATAATATTTATACCTTATAAACAGATTATCGAAGGTTTAACCCACGTCTTTATCTTAAAAATTAAAAATGCATTAATTCTGATCGGGCCGAATCGGATCAGACAGTTCCCACCGAGGTGTTTACACAATTATTCCATTTATTAGTGGAATATTAGTGTTCATGTAAACGCACCGAGCCTTAGTTATATTTAAACAGTTCTATCAAAACAATGGCATGATTAATTACACGAAACAAATGAATAAAGTGCAAATAGAGGAAACAAACAATATAAAAGCAAAAAAAAAAATCTTGTCTAGTGTCCAATGCTGCACACATTGGATGAACTGCACATGCGCCCTCTTGTGGTGACTGTATACGGAGAAATATCATGCAAAACAAAAATCACCACTTGATTCCTTTTTAAGAAGTTGCATTCTATTCATTATTAATTCAAGAGTTTCTCTGCTTGAGTATTTTCATGAAAGTTTACTTGTATAAATATATTGATTGATTTTCTTTTTTTTTTTTAATAAAATAAAATAAACAAAACTATAAACACTAAGCGTAGGTGTTGGATAATTGACACACAGTAAAATCCATTATTAGTTGACAAACCAGGTTATGAATGAAGGATTGAATTAGCTAATTAATCGTTATCTTTAAAGATCAGGGCGAGCGAAGGTAAAGGCCATATGAGGACGCGTGTGCATGCATGTAAATTTTTTCCAACCCACATAGGTCATGTGAGTTCTCTCCCTCTCTCTCTCTCTCTTTCTCAAGTTGATGACGTTGCTCGTGGCCGGTCAGCTGTAGTCTATTGTTGATTCGGCCGTGTAAATACGGGTGCGAGAAAGATACGGAAGCTGAAGGCTCACAAGATAAAAATCATAGCATGATTGCTACACATTCTTAGAAGTCTCCCTAAGAAAGAATAACTCGAATACTGAGAACAGGACGCGCTTCTGGTTTTAACCTCAGTTACGCAGCTTCGTGTTGCAGGCACGCATATTTATCTTTTAGGTGCAGGGGCTGTGTATGTCGAAGAGCACGCTGATACAAATGGGCTGTTCATTAGGGACACGTGCCGGCGTTCATGCTAACGCTTTAGCTCCGCCTTTCAGATTTCCCCTCACATGTAAAGGTCAATGAAGCCTTTCAGCATTTCAGTAGAAACACAAAAACCTAAAGAGATTCGATGTTCAAGAGGAGGTTCATTTGTACAGAAGACACGTGGACGCGAGTGTCTAAAAAAACTGTGTTTTTTAGCGTGCAGTGTTTGGACCGGCATTCTAATGAAACGTGTGGTTAATGATAGGAAGCGCGCTGTGTGTGTGTGTGTGTGTGTGTGTGTGTGTGTGTGTGTGTGTGTGTGTGTGTAGAACTCACACTGTTGGGCAATAATAGAAAGTAAGACTTACATTAGCTTCATACAGTATTTGAGGATCTTGAAGCCAGTTCTCACCAAACCTCCCGTATCGTCTGACTCTTAACTTTATTTTTTTATTTTTTCAACACTATAAAAAAGGAAATCCTTGTGTAGTAAAGTGTACAGACCCGTCACAGACATGAATCTAATGTGTTACATCGTTTCTTTCCTGCATTTTGCTTCTAAATAATATAACAATATTAGCATAGAATTAGCCGCTAGCTACCATGCTAACGTCATTAGCACACTTTGGACATTCGAATGAGTTATATCAAATAAATATAGAATGATGGAAATCTCCATCAGTCAAAAGTCTGGACTCAAGTTTGTTCTACATTCTAGAACAATACTAGATTTTTATTTTTTTTTTCGTTCTATGAATCTAAATAGCACCTATAGCTAGGGGTTGCCACCCGTCCTTTAAAATACGGAATCGTCCCGTATGTGAGAATGAAATTGCGCGTCCCGTTTTGAATCAATACGGGACGGGTTTTGTCCCGTATTTTTGTATCATTTTTTTTAAAACAGCGTCTCATGCAAATCATCCCACACGCATTTTATGAAGACGCCTCCTTTCCTACTTTTGATTGGGTAATACTTGATGTCATCGTTAGTTTGATTGGTCTTTTTAACTGTCCAGCGAGGAGGGCGGGTCTTTTAAGCAGAGTCTGCAAAGTGCTCCACCCCAATAAGATTATCAACAATATTAATTAATGAATTAATTAATGGTAAAAATGTGACCCAGTCTGTGAAAACCTAGCTGGAGTCATTTGTTTTGTAATTTACTGTTTTCTACATGAAATAAAGAACAGTCTGTGAAAATAATAAACATATATCTATTTAAAGGCGGCGCGGTGGTGTAGTGGTTAGCACTGTCGCCTTGCACCTCCAGGGTCCTGGGTTCGATTCCCCGGCCAGGCTCGATTCCCGTCTCTGTGTGCATGGAGTTTGCATGTTCTCCCCGGGCTTGGTGGGTTTCCTCCGGGTACTCCGGTTTCCTCCCACAGTCCAAAGATATGCAGGTTAGGCTAATTGGCGTTCCTAAATTGCCCGTAGTGTGTGATTGGGTGTGTGAGTGTGTGTATGTGTGTGTGCCCTGCGATGGATTGGCTCCCTGTCCAGGGTGTACCCCGCCTAGTGCCCGAAGTCTCCTGGGATAGGCTCCAGGTCCCCCGCGACCCTGAACACAGGATTAAGCGGTATAGAAAATTAATGAATGAATGAATATATCTATTTAATATTAACTGAGTAAACAACTGAAATCACAGTGAGATGAATGGCTAAAATCAAACTTCCGCATTAATTTCAGACACATAAGCATTAATTTATTACATGAAACATTACATTTAATACATTAATAAACAACATAATGCCCATGTCAAGAAAATAAACTAGTAAATTGCAACTTTCCATAATTTAACATTAGAAATAGTCTTAATAAAAACTTTACTAGCTAAGTCTGTTGAGTTGTAAAAGATAAAGACTGACTGCACTTCAATAAAAGACAGTTTATTTTAATGTCCAAGTGTTCATACTTTCCTGAAAACATATTTTAAGTTGCGATTTACCACCACTGGCGATGCCATTGGGCCTGTGATCACTGTGGTCTTGGCCCCCGCTGCAATATGCGTCCCTTATTTTTTTTGTATTAAAAGTGGTAACCCTACCTATAGCATGAAGTAATTCATTCACAACAACAACAACAACAACAACCAAATCAGGTGTTATTTTAAGACATGAAGGTCCGCTGTTCTGCAACGGGTTCTTACAAGAACAGTATTGTGTCAAGTGTATTGCAAAACCCATCAAGCTCCATGATGAAACTGTCTCTCATGAAGACCTTCCCAAGACCAAATATCTACCTCTGCTGCAGAGGAGACGTTCATTTAGAGTCACCAGCCTCAGAAATCACCAATTAACAACCAGCACCTCAGATTAGAGGCGTTATGAAGGATTTACAGAGCAGAAATAGCAGATATACATCTGAATATCAACTTTTCAAAGGAGATTATTGTGTATTTATTTCATTTCTACAGTTATTTAAAGCTAAAATGGATGCATTGGGGGGAAAAAAGCAAGAAATTCAGACTTTCATTCTTAAAAGAGCGATTTTAAATGATCCGATTTCAAGATTGTTTAAGTGACCCAAGAGATTTTTATTCATAATTTAGATTACAGTATTTCTCCAACACTTGCACTCTTGGCTGCTTTTGAGAAACAGCTCATTAGGGCTCTATTAAAAGGAATTGAAGCTCTAAGATATAATGTGAAATATATAATACAAGCTGTATAGATGTTCATCACTGTGATTAAAGAGAAAAAGGATAGCAATGTATAAACAAAACGATGAGAAAGAGATGTATATATACACTGATGGATGTTGAAAATAAATACGTATACTGTATAAGGAGAAGTGAACCACAGAGAGAGAGAGAGAGAGAGAGAGAGAGAGCGCCTCGATGAGGCCTTTGTCCGGGAAATCAGCTCAACGGTCGGGGCCCAGATGGCTTTACACCTGCAAGCCCCAGAAAGAACGAAGACACACACCACCAAAACCCCAGAGTCAACACCGACAGGCGGCCGTGGACACAAAGCCCATGACGACCCGAGTGGCCTCGCCCTCTCATACGAAGCGTGCAGTTAAACCCAGCTCGCTGTCTCACCGAGTCAGTAACGACGGCGGGGTTTATCGATTGTACAATCGAGAAGTTCAGAAATGAGACTATGGGGTGGGGGCTGCGCCATATGGGAGATGAAAACCAGCCCAGCATCGAGTCGCCTCACAAGATTAACATAACTGCATCTATTACGATCAGTTATGGCTTCAGATGAACTCGTCTGAGTCACGGCGATGTGCTTCCCCAGCTTCCTGAACACTGAGTAACTGTTTATGTTACTTTACTAGCTTTCTTACACACATGGGAAATTCAGGTTGTCAGATCTACACTGAATTATCTCTAAATTTATAACAACTCACTTCTCAACTCACAACTTCCTATTAATCTATTAATCTTTTCTCCTTCTCTCGTTTTTTTTTCTTTAATGGAGACGTTGAGCATTAGACATATACCATGCTGACTTTATAATTATTATTATTAGTAGTAGTAGTATTTTATGGAATTACTATTATAATTATAATAATATACAAGTAATAGTAATGATTAATATATTTAATTATTTCTATTTAATTAATCACTATTATTATTATTATTATTATTATTATTATATTTTTGAATAACTAATAATTAAGTAGTAGGAATAATGAAAAAATATATTGTTATTGTTAGTTTTATATTATTAGTAGTAGTAGTAGTAGTATTTTATGGAATTACTATTATAATTATAATAATATACAAGTAATAGTAATGATTAATAATATTAAGGATTTCTATTTAATTAATCACTATTGTTCTTATTATTATTATATTTTTTTAACTATTAATATAATAGTTAAGTAGTAGGAATAATGAAAAAAAATTAATTTAATTAATTGTTATTGTTATTTTTATATTATTATTATTATTATTATTATTTATGGAATTACTATAATAGTATTATATATAAGTAATAGTAATTTTAATGAAACAAAAATTCATAATAATCATTATTGTTGGTTTTAAAGTATTACTATATTTTTTTTTACTATTTAAGTAGTAGTAATAAATAATAATAATATTAACAACTTCTATTTAATTAATCATTATAGTTAGTTTTGTATTATTATTATTATTATTATTATGAAATTAAATTAAAGCACACAAACATCGAATTAATTGGATTTTTCCATTCATGTTAATTATATCATTATTGATCTGTTGCATGCGGTTCTCAAATGTTATTTTATTTTGAATTGTAATAATTTTTATTATCTGTATATATGCGTCTATATATTCCTATTATATGAATATATATAATTTTTTTATATCATTAATATTAACAAGTAACATAAAAAATAAATTATACATAAATCCGATGCATTATACACCGTCGCTCTGGACATGGTAATGTGGGTCCTTTCGCTACGATTGTTTATAGCACAATGATGCTGAATTCTCCATGGGTCCTGTGATTCAAATACATTTGTGTAGTAAAAGCTCATTCACAAACATCTGTATGGTGGATGCTCAAACAAGTTATTATATTAGTAAGTAATTACACAAATTCATTATTATTACTTATTAGCCCATTATAATTCTGTTATTATGAACTAGTGATAATAAAATCAATAAACTGATAGAAAATCTGAAATATGCAACAAATACATGTTTTGTATGGAAGGAGTCTCTAGTATCAGCGCCTTTAAAGTCTTCAGGACCAGCGGTGTTTGTTCGCTTTGAGAGAGCATCTTTAACACGTCGTCAACATCATAAACATTACCGTAAGCAGATAACAACAGAAATAATAAACCGCTGATTTATAAGAGGAATGCGACACGTCATATCGAGCCAGGTGTAAAGTCACGCAGGTTGGTTTTGCGCTGTGACTAATACATCAAATACATCAACATTTCGATTCCAGCAAAAATAAAAAAAAAATCGCTTCATAAATATCTTTCCTTGCCGATCCCTCAACAGAATTGAGAAAGTTTTATTCCTAAATGTTGTTTTATAGCACTTTTCAAACTATTTTACACCATGTCTACACTATTCAAACCGGTTAACAATTCAACCTAGTTGCGATTGAAAAACATGAAATTGATTTACTGCAAAACTGAAATCCTGGCATCAAAATGAGGCTGAAGGTTCCCTCTTTCCCTTAATCAGGGAATCTACAAATCAATGTGATCTAGCTAGTCGACAGGCTATAAAGCTATGAGCCTCGTAGCGTCTTCAACCAACATTGTCGCAAAAATAAACACCCTGGACGGAGTGCCGATCCATCACGGGGCACGAGCGCACACACTCAGACACTACAGGTAATCTGGACATGCCAATTAGTCTAATCTGTGGAGTACCAGGAGGAACCCTCACCAAGCATGGGGTGGAACATGCAAACTCCACGCAGACACAACCCGAGGCGGGAATCGAACCCTCAACCCTGGAGGCACCACAGGTATCGGTGTTCTGTAAATACTATCTCCACTATGTGTATTCAAAATTATACTATTTTTTGTGCGTGTAGTCACATGGCTTCGCCCTGTCCAGTCTGCGACATGAAGGAGAGCCTTAATAAACAATTTCAGCTTTAATAGTTTAATAACACTCACTCGTCGTCTATACCGCTTTGCCATGTGGGCGTGGGTGGGCGAGGGTGTTTGGGGGAGTACACCCTGGATAAGGTGCCAATCCATTGCAAGGCACACGTACACAACCTACACACACACACACACACACACACACACAGACAAGACTGGCAATTTGGGAATGCCAATTAGCCTAATCTGTGGGAGGAAACCGGAGGAAACCCACCAAGAAAGAAGGCGGGAGGGGGGGTGGAGATGCAAACCTTATGCACACATACACCAAGGTGGGACTCGAACCTTCGGAGTGTTCAGAAAAAGATTCGAAGTCCAGAATGTTGTGTTTTAATGTCAGATTTTTCTTCTGACTTTAACCTAACTACCCTAAATATTTACATGGTGGTAAGATTAGGGGGAAAAAGAGCTTAGAAATCAGTTGATCAATCAGCTGTTGCACTTCATGTCGACACAGCAGTCTGGTGATTTCCCCGTTACAAACACACCAACTGAGCATGCTCATTAACTGATCAGTTTAATCAGATGTGTGAAAGCAGGGAAATTACCAACATGTGCTGAATCCCAGACCTACAGGACCACAGAGATACTCCACTCATAACGAGGTTCAGTCGTCCCGGACCGAACAGCGAATGCACCACCCCATCTGTAGGAATTTCGGGGTACTACAGGGTAAGACAGTTTATTTTTTATTCTCTCTCTCTCTCTCTGTCTCTCTGTCTCTTCTCTGCAACCTTTGCTCAGTAGAGGAAGATACTTTCTCTTGCACGTTCCTCTCTGACCTTCCTCTGAGCTCACGCGCTTTCTTTTACGACTGTTGAACTTTTACGTTTTATTTTCCAGCCAGAAGACATTTCTCACTGCACGCTCGGTTGGGCAGGCGGGTTACTGAGAGTGCGCCTTGTGCGCCCGGGCACTGAGTGCCCATTCACGACGTCTTCCTCGGAGGAATTTTCGAAGGAACGAGACTGTATATAATTGACCGAAGGTCTTGGGCATTGAGAGACGCGCGTGCTTGCTGTATTTACTGTCAATGGAAATGAGCTCTCACATGTAATGTGGCATAACAGACGCTTTCATGAGAATTCAACGGGATCCTTTTTGCATCTTGCCGCATAGAAACAAACACACACACACACACTTACGCCCATATACATGCTTTGTACCGGTTGGGGCAGATGTTCGGGGTGCTTGGCACCCAATCAGGTTTTTTTTGCACATGAAATGTTATTGCGTGTACAATAATGAACTGATCTGAGCTGATAAGTGTCGTAGAGTGGTTTTACTCTATGCAAGGAAGGAAGAGATTGCTGCAGGAGTTGGCACAGAATATACAGTAACCCCGATAAACCTAGCTGATAAACTAACCAAAAAAAATAAAATAAAATACAGGCCTTTTCCAAAATGGTAGGCCAATTGAAAGAAAACTGGAACTGGGAAGCGGGGGCGGAAACACAAGGCCAGCAAAAAAAAAAGACTTATTTATTACGAGTTCAGCGAGTCAAAACGTGGCAGCATGGGAAAATACAGCTAAGTTATGCATGGACTTCAACTCAGATTTTTCCGTAAGGAAATCCCTGAAGGTGGGACAAGCAGACTTGCATGGACTTATTCATGTCCAAAAGATGCTTTATGACTTCTGGAGGACAGGTCCTGTCCGATGGAGGTTTCAGCGGGCTGTCCGACTGGGACGCCTCTCTCTGAACACAGGGGGATGTTCACAGCTGAGCCCTCGGTGGAGCAGAGGAATGGATGAAATGAAGCATTCTGTCAGTGTGGAATTCTGCACAGGAAACTGGGACGTCCATGTTTGTTCACGAATTGCTGCCTTGATTTCGCCGTATCAACAACCATTTAATATCAACATGTGAAGTAAATGTCAAGCGTGAAGTTTTTTTCTTTGTTGTTGTTGTTCTTACAGTGATGTAAGAACTCCATGGCATGCCATGATGGAAAAACAATCAGAACGCTATGAAGTTTATTATGCCTCTATAGTACAATGACTTGACAACGCCAACCTTTTTTTATGGGTTTGTCAATATTTATATTCAACATCCAATCAAATCCACCCTTTCCTTCCGCACTTCTTCAGAAGCTCCACCCCCAATCCATGGGCATTGCATTGCCAAGTAACATCTAAGCTAGCTATTAAACATTAATATCGATAATAAAAAAACGCTCCCTGTTGCTAATTGGCTGGAATATTGTTGTGTCCAACACTCTTTGCTTCCAAAGTCAGGGCTGTGTACGGACACCAGACTGTTTTTTAGCACACACACACACACACACACACACACACACACACACACACACACAGAATTTTGCTGAAAATTTTTAATCTTTAATGAACCATACTTCATACTTCCATTTATAGCTATGTCACGAACCATCTGGAAACATGCATAATCATAGCAGGTCTAAACATTAATTTCATCACCAGCTCCCACTTTTGAAACTAAAAAAAAAAAAACACCTAATTCATCTTACCAATGGACCGCAAAGCATAAACCCCTCTTTCCTGAATCTCTGACACCGGAGACTCCTTTCGTGCCTGGTAAATAAACTTGTCCTTACAGAAAAACCTACAGCACTTGATTATACCAAGCATCTGCCATACAAGTCCATATAAAGGAGTTACTATAGAAACACTGTTACTATGGAAATTGTTACGTATTAAAACAAGTGTACGAAGTGATTCAATTTACAGCATGAAAGATTTCCAAAGCTGCTGTTATAGGAAATTAATCATCCTTCTGACAAATCAAAATAGAGAATGAAACAATGCTGTTGTAGAAAAAACAACATGAACCTGAACTGCATACAAAATTCGGTTGTAAATAGAATTAAATACAGCAAAGATGGATCAGCACGATGTAAGGTAAGGTCGCCAACCATCCTGCAAAATACGGACTCGTCCCTTAATTGGAAACTGAAAGCCTGGAGCCAGGGGTAGCTCAGTGGTTAAGGTATCCCAGATAGCAGAACAACATTGAATCATCGTTGAATCAACATTAAAGCATCAACCAACTTGTCATTGAATCAATGTTGAAATTTCAATGTTAAACGTTGATTTTTCATCAGGTTTGCACCTTGAAATAATGTTATTTCAATGATGAAAAATAGATCAAGATGGGCATAAAATCAATGTTTGTTCAACGTAAATTCAATCACTTATTTTACATTGAATCAACATTGAATCAACATTGAAGCAATTATAGTTTAGTCTTGCTTTATGAACAGCAAGATTCTATGACAGTAAATCATGTCCGTTTTGGTTTATTTCTTTAAATCAGAGACCATGTAGGGCTGAAAAACATTTTTTTTTTTAACAAAAAGTCAGTAACTCAACATCCTTCAGTTTACATGTAAACATATTTATTTATTTATGCTCCATACCCATTTAAACAGGAAGTAACATCACAATTACAATAAAACAACTATATAATAAAACACACTACAACTTACATACAAATTATTATGAACTGGATGACAAAATGAGTTTTTAGAAGAGAACTATTAGAAGAGATTGTTAATTCTGAATTCATAAAACAGAATCTAACTGCCAAGAGAAGAGACTGGAAAACCATAATATAAAAATGGCAGCCTGCCTCAGCAAAATTCAGTCAAATGCAAATAGAAACAACCAAGTCAGAAACACAACAGATGACTGAAACATTATTCGTAAGTTGAAATGTATTTACGCAGCAAAACAGATAATAAGACATAAGATAATAAGAGATAATAAGAGAGTCTGAACTTATGGTTTTCCACCACGAGCAATTCCCCCCAGCCGTTCTGGGACATAACGAAGCCATTTCTGAACTGTTGAAGCAAAGAAACTCTGTAAAAAACATTGATACAGTCTTTTTAACATTAAGGCACAAGCATGAATCATTCAGCCATTTTTGTAAGTCATCTAAGGCTAATGAAAGCTGATGGGCTGCATCATCAGCACTTTTAGCTTGTGTAAAAATTACCGTATCATCTGCATACATGATCATGTCCACATGTCCAAATTCTGTGCCTCTCCTTGGTTTCATACGGATTACATAAACTGAGAATATTTGTTTTCAATGTGACTTGCATCATTTAAAAGTAGACACTTTAAGCTTTATATAGATATATTTCTCATTTCAGTTAATTTTAGTGACGTGTTTCAAAAAGATTTTCACGGAGACTGAGGTTTCATATATGTGCATATATCCTCATATACTGTATGTGGCCAATTAGGATTAGTTTTTTGCATTTTTTTTTTGTTAGTTCTTAGTTATTGCCTTGATAATAGAAAATATGAGCTAGGCATCATGTATGACAGTTGCCAAAGTGAGATATGAGCTAAAATGACCAGATCCTGCCATAGGAGACATATCTTGTATGTACATATAGGGCTTATATGTGGATATAAAGAAGCAATACAGGAGACCTATATGGCCTGTATATGCACATATATGCACCTCAATGTTGCCTACATGTGGCATATATACGCATATATATTATCATATATATGCATATATACTGCATATAGGTTTCATATATATGGGCCAGGGGTAGCTCAGTGGTTAAGGCATTGGACTACGGTTCGGAAGATCCCAGGTTCAAATCCCACAACCACCAAGTTGCCACTGTTGGGCCCTTGAGCAAGGCCCTTAACCCTCAATTGCTCAGACGTGTAATGAGATAAAAATGTAAGTCGCTCTGGATAAGAGCGTCTGCCAAATGCCTAAATGTAAATATATGCGCATATATCCTCATATTTACATTTAGGCATTTGGCAGACGCTCTTATCCAGAGCGACTTACATTTTTATCTCATTATACATCTGAGCAGTTGAGGGTTAAGGGCCTTGCTCAAGGGCCCAACAGTGGCAACTGTTGTTGTGGGTTGTGGGGTTTGAACCTGGGATCTTCCGAACTGTAGTCCAATGCCTTAACCACTGAGCTACCCCTGGCCCCATATAGGTGCGGTTATATGCGCATATATACTGCATATAGGTTTCATATATGCACATATGTCCTCATATAGGTGCGGATATATGCGCATATATACTGCATATAGGTTTCATATATGCGCATATATCCTCATATAGGTTCTTTCCATGTGGGGCACGCACACTGCTCTGGGTCAGACACAGACAACGGGAAACAGGAACTAAGCTCTCAAACAAATGCTTCCCAACAGAATACCGTAGGTCGCATCGCCAAAATTCTTTCACCGTGAGTGGCAGGAACTTCCAGACTACAACATATTGAATTCTCATGCCTGTAGAGTGTATTATAATGACGTGGCGACAGTGTAAAAACACCTTCCGATGTTAAATGCGAGGCGAAAATTGAGTACTTTTGAACGGCAAACAGGAATTAAGCTCTCAAGTGAGTAAACTACACCCTAAAAAATGCTGGGTTAAAAACAACCCAATCTGGGTTGTTTTTAACCCAGCCGCTAGGTAAATATAGGACTAACTAAATGCTGGGTTAATGTAACCCAGCAAGATGGGTTATTTGTTTAACCCAACAAGATGGGTTAAATATTCAATCCAAATGCTAGGTCATATTTAACTATAATGCTGGGTTAATTCTACCACATAAATTGGTCTATTTGTGAGGTAGAATTGGGTTAATTCTACCTCACAAATAGGTTATTATTATTTTCATGTTTTACAGTGAATCTGTAAAAAAAAAAAAAAAAACACGCATGTCTATTAAACAGTTAAATTACTTTGATATACTGGTCTATTACAAAAAACATACATGTATGCAATAAACATCATCCTATTAAATGTTCTTAGAAAAAAACATTTATTTTTCAAAAGCACAAGAACAGATAATCAACAGTGACATCATTACTATACTATTACTGATAAGAGCAGAATGGAGTAATTGAACAAATAGGCTGAAGCAACTTCTACAGAGCAGGATCAAAACTATCCAGCCCTGGTCTCATTTTAACATACAAACACTGTCTGTCTATGACTTTTCAGGTAGGTCTCGCTATTTCATAGCAACATTACAACATTACTGAGAGCAGTGCTGGTCATTATCTCCCAACGTCAGGATGTAGGGGTACGGCCTCGACACTTCAGCCTGCTGGAGGTATTCCACCATGTTGGTTCCAACCTTAGAAAGAAAGAAATGAAAAAGTTAAAATTTTGTTGAATAGCAAAGATTAAACTGAATAAGACTCTCAATTTCGTGTGAAATACGATTGATACTAAAAAAATTACAAAGCTGCCCATTAAGATAGTGTATAGGTAACCAGAAACAAAAACATGGAGACAGCTACTACCAAAAATAAAACAGCAGAATAAGCATGGCTTTTAGGATGCAGCTCTTTATGTCAGACTAGTTGATATTGTAGTCTGCATTGATTTTAAGCTAATTACCGAAAAAATGTCATAGCTGGTGTCATACTGGTACATTACAATCACCACAATATTAATACTTCATCTAGTAGTTATCTGTACCGCTGTGGTACTTTTTCCTGTAGTTGGCGCGCTGACTGATAGTTAATTTAACTTTGGTTAAAGAGAGCTACCTGGTTAGCTTACATGCTATTACTGGTGATACATTTGCATACTTGCCAAAGGGGGAAAGGTGTAAAATATTGTTATAACTCGGGAGAAACGCAGGAGAAATTTGACCGCAGAGTAAATTACTAGCTGGTGAAAAACGGGAGGGTTAGCAGGTCTGTATATTTGTGAGAGGGTCAGTGTTTTGTAACACACCAGCATTTTATTGTCTCAAGCAGTGAGTTTAATAAAGTTCTAAAGTGGTTGCTAATGCTAGCAAACTAACTAAATGCCTGGTCATGGTAGCCCTACAGTTAAGAGTTTAGCGTTCATTCATCACTTCACCATCTTCGTAACCCTGCAAACATTCTACAGAAAAAGCTAAAAAAGCTCAGACATCTTAGCCGTTTCTTTCATACACAGGTGGGGTTTATGGCTAGCAGCTATTCTCAGCTAAATTATCATCCAGTACCTCAGACCAGCCGGAAAGTTTGTGTGTAACCTTAACACGGTAACAGTAATAAATGTTACATATAGTAATAATTTTTCAGTCATATGTGAATTAGGTGAGTGAACATGTGTATACAGACCTTGTATTTAACGCCATTTCCCCTTAAATGTCCGAGGAGGATGAACCGTCATCAGCGGTGTGGGAGCTCAAGAGACACGAAGCTGAGTGACAGCCGCTGAATCCACCGGTGAACTTTGGGGGAGGGGCCAAGCAAACTTTAACCCAGCAGCTGGGTTACACAAAAACTACCCAACTCTCTGTAAATAACCCAGAAAAATGACCCAACAGCGGCAACCCAGCGTTTGGGTAGAAAAAACAACCCAGCATTTTTTAGAGTGTAGGCAGCAAGGTAAATACACAAAACTTACCGTCAAATTATTTTTTCCCTTAATAACTATATATATATATTTTTTTTTTTTTTTTTTTAAGCACCATGGCAAATCTCTCGTAGTCAATTTTTTAACCTGTTTTAAACACATACACACATGCATACACATTTTTATAGAAATGCACTTAGTTAATTTAATTTGCCTTACATTGTTGAATGAGGATGGGTTCCAAAACCAAAAATCAACATTGATTCAATGTTTGTCTTTTCAACACAGAAAAGCATTGAATTATCAACATTGATTCAACATTATTTAGCATTGAAAAATCAACCTCAACCAAAATGATGATTCTGATGAAATTTCAACATTGAATCAATGTCACCTTGCTATCTGGGATTGGACTACGGTTCGGAAGGTCCCAGGTTCAAACGCAACAACCACCAAGTTGCCACTGTTGGGCCCTTGAGCAAGTGTCCTCAACCCTCAACTGCTCAGATGTGTAATGAGATAAAAATGTACGTCGCTCTGGATAAGAGCGTCTGCCAAATGCCTAAATGTAAATGTTCCATATTGAACCGATAGAGTACGCTAGGAGACCCGTACTTTTGAGGATCGAGGTGAAATCTATGGGAGAGAAATATTACAGGTTAGACTACTAAGACACAGCGAACAGCTATAGAGATAGACGCATACAGTCAATGGACAAAAGTAAACCCGTCCTCTACCTCAGCCTGTCTCTACCAAACCACAGAGAGCAGAGAACACGCTTCTCATTGGTGGAGACTCGCAACCCAGGACAAAGGAAAAGTTCAGAATGATGACAACATCCGCCTGATCAGTTCCAGCCTCCCAAAAATATTACCAATATTGCCAATTTCCAACACTATACTCATATTTTTGCATATAAAAATCTGGATTTTCATAAAAGAAAGTCAAATATGAAAGAAGTCGATGCCGAACTTTACTTTAACCTTCTTTGCTAACATTCTTGGGAGCCATGGTGCTGTTTTCTATACCGCTTAATCCTGTGTTCAGGGTCGCGGGGACCTGGAGCCTATCCCAGGAGACTTCGGGCACTAGGCGGGGTACACCCTGGACAGGGTGTCAATCCATCGCAGGGCACACACACACATACACACACACTCACACACCCAATCACACACTACGGGCAATTTAGGAACGCCAATTAGCCTAACCTGCATATCTTTGGACTGTGGGAGGAAACCGGAGTACCCGGAGGAAACCCACCAAGCACGGGGAGAACATGCAAACTCCATGCACACAGAGACGGGAATCGAGCCTGGCCGGGGAATCGAACCCAGACCATTGTGCTGTGTCATTACTAAATCCTGCACTAAATACAATAAAAACCCACAAAAAAAATTATAAAATGGCTCCTGGACGTATACAATGCGTCAGAAAATGCTTAGTATGTTGAGACAAAATTTAAATTTTTAAGTTAAAAATGTATGTGGCATGTCAGTATGCCGAGGTACCACTGTTGCTCCTCACAAATCACTCATGTGCAGCCGCGTTAGCTACTGGCTAATTATCAGGTCATTTTGCAGCACTATAGGTTTAAGTGTTTAGGGGATGTGGTGGAAATCTGTGATCCTGTTTGCTTTTCTGATAAAACTGTTCTTTAAAAAAAAAAAAAAAAAAAAAAAAAGGTTTATACAAACAAAAAAAAGATTTGCTAAAGATGCTAACTATGAGCTGGCTCAATCATGGATGTTCATATGTAACAGTTGACGCTAGCAGTGTGGAGAAAAAGAAAATCACTTCAAATTAGCAGTATAGAGCTATAGATTCTTAGTCCAAATTCATTATCATGAACAATTAAAGAATGTCACTAAAGCTAGTCCAGTGTTTATATTAAATTTCATTTAGCATGGTGGCTAACCAACCGCTAACCAACCAGAGCAATGCTGCAGAAACCAGGAAGTTTGCTAAGTCTTGTTTCTTTTCTTTCTCCCCCCTAATGAATTCATAAATTGTGAGGTAGAAATTTGAATCCTTTTTGAAGAAGAATGAAAACTAAAGTGAAACGCGAGGGACGAGAAGATTAACAGGAGAAGGAAGCAGCGTTTTGGAGCACTTTCTATGAAGTGTTCACGTCCAGCCGCTCTGAGGCCCATTGTGAAGCAAGAAAGGGACACACACACACACACACACACACACACACACACACACGAAGCACCAAATGAAGTCAAAATGTATAAGAGCAGGGGATTATGTAACAGGAAGCCATATCTCCATCTGCTGGGGAGCTCGACCCTCCGAGAAAACGGGGGAAATTTTTAGACTAAATCGCTTGCGGTCTCCATCCATCTTCAGCTGAAAAACGTGGACGGAAGAGCAGAAAATCCGCGAGCGCTTAAACACCAGGGTGTACGCCATGGCTCAGATCCACAATGCCACATTTTTCAGAACCAGAACCGAGTACACAATGCACTTTGGCTAACCCTTACAGGTATGTACAGGTACAACATGTTTAATTCAGTGACAAGTCTCTCAAGATGAACTTTCAGGATAGATTTTTCAGGAAATTTTATCATAAAGTTCATATCAATCATAATTCTCTACAGTAATGATAGTGTACATTTATAACCTGAGCGCCACTTAAAAACCCCATCTTTATGTCCCCATCCAAATCCCAAATGGTTTCTTTTTCACTGTATTCGCTCCCTACATACTGTAGGGTACAACATCCACATCATCACAACCAAAACTATTGGCACCCTTGCCTTGCACCGTATTGCCACTATTTTGATCTAAACAAGCAACACTGGTATAAATACTATATAGCTAAAAGTATGTGAACACCTGACCATCACGGCCATAAACTCTCACCACCAAAGTTTAAAGCACACGCTTTTCGGAAGATCTTCATAAACGATTTCATTACTTCCCTTCCCTGAAATCAAGAGGTTCCTGCATGACAATACAACCTTTCACAGTGCAAGCTCCATGAAGACACGATGTCTTAAGATTTGGGATGAACTTCTATAGGAGTTCATAGAATCTAGTGGTCTAAAGCACATGACTTGTTCGGGAAGATCTGCATAAACTACAGAATTACAACTTGCCGGAGACCAAGAGACCTGTTCCAAAATCTAGTGATAAACCTACAGGGAAAAATGGAGAGTGTGGTACCTGGGAAAGGGGGAACAAATCTGGAACGCGATGTTCAACAAGGACATACGAGTGTGATGGTCAGGTGTCCACATACGTTTGGATATACATACAGTATACGTGCAGTCAGATATGAAATAATAATACGTGGAACTATTAAAGGCCATGCTTATTAATATGACTGAATATATGGTGCTCATTACACATACTGTAATTAGCAGCTCCTTTATTCTGGTCAGGGTCATGGTGGTTTAAATAATTAATTACTAATTAACTAGCATTCACCCGAAAAAACAAAACAAAAACAGACAGATACGATCATCTTGTCCATTCTCAATAAGAGCATCATCTCGCTCAGGGTGGTGATGGATCTCTGGGCTCAAAGGAATTACTCTGTATGAGGTGCGAATACACCCTGAACAAAATAACTGAAGGTTCACTTATAGCCAGCTCGCCTACCGCCATGTTCTTAGAAGACCGTATCCCAGAAGAACCCAGAAGAAACCTGCAATGGTTCGCTGAGCTCAGGATTGTACCATTCTGTAGACTCCGCACACAACCTCTATGCTCGAAATGACAGACAGTTCTGGATTTGGATACAAGTAGCTTATGGGAATAAGGATGAGGTACAGTAGGGAAAAAAAACAACTCTTCAATAAGTGACGAGTTCTTCATACCAGAATAAGAAACATGTTGTAAGGAGATGATGATGATTATGGTTCCGCTCTGTTTCTGGCACACCGTGTCTCTCCAAAGCCCATGTGTGATGTAATCGAAGCTTAACGCCCAAACCAACAAACGATTATTTAACTGCCATTAACTGTATGACTGCCAGTAAATATTAGGCAGAAAAACAAAACAACTTGATCTGAGCTAAAGACTTGATCTGAGCTAATTCAGTCAGGGCCAAGGGACGTCTACACTGATACAGTATGATAAAACTAATAATGGCTGCATCGTGCACTCACAGACACTGAT
The DNA here is from genome assembly GCA_030522415.1 of Channallabes apus. Lineage (NCBI taxonomy): Eukaryota > Metazoa > Chordata > Actinopteri > Siluriformes > Clariidae > Channallabes > Channallabes apus. The sequence continues at coordinate 39,318,382 of CM060113.1, forward strand.
TAACATACAAACCGATATTAGATAGATAGAGAACCTTATTAACCCCACTGTAGTATTCCGGCAGACAGTTTGCAGATTAAACAACATATAAGCAACAAATTGTAGAAAAGTATTAAGGCTAGGCTCAAATATAAAAAAATCACAATAAAAAAAAAAGAGGGTAAAGTTGTTATAAGAAGAAAATCTACAATATGTTACACTTTTTTACAGTAGTGCAGTCGGGTAAGAATTAAGGTGAAAACGAAGGTGCATTAACGGGGTAAAACAATATGCAAACTAAATGTACTGTTTCTGTGTACATGATGGTTGTACTGTATATGGCGCCTTGCATCTCAAGGGTCCGGGTTCAATTCCCACCTCGGGGACTGTGTGCATGGAGTTTGCATGTTCTCCCAGTGTTCAGTTGGTTTCCTCCGGGCAATCATGTTTCCTCCCACATTACAAAAACATGCAAATTAGGCTAATCGGCGTTCCCAAATTACCCGTAGTCCGTGAATGTGCTTGTGAATGTTGACCAGAGGTTTTAAAAATAAATACAATAATAACCCTTGGCCTCCACAGTCCCTAGTTGGACTACAGAGGTTCCTAGATGGTTGTACTGTATATACACCTGGAAACTTAAGTGACTATACATACTGTAAGCTGCACCAGTAAATTGTAATATAAATTTTTTTTTAAAAAGCATATCTATTCTACCTATCTATCCGTTATTACAGTTTAAAGACTAGAATAAGTGCAAGTTTTATCCCCAACATAATGCAGAAGGATCAGGCGTGGCAGAGAAACATTAAACCTCTGCATGTGCAGTCAAGGATGCATTATGAATTACTGGCTCTGGTGAAAATATGACTTCATAAATTAAAAAGAAAGAAGAAAAAAAAAAAAAAAAAAAAGAAGAGTGAATAACCACGGTATGGTTACTGTAAACAAATGACGCAGGTTGCCACGAAAAAGCTTTGTTGTTCATTTGAAGCTGTACAGTGTTAAAGAAAGTAAGAAAGAGTATCATTATGAGTTTGTTGGTGTTTGTTTATTTTTTTTCCACCCTTTAGGAGCGCGGTAATCTGCATTAATGTGACACACGTGAACTGTTTTGCTTTTCTGCAACATTCCCGCTTAAAAGCACTGGCACAAGAACGCATGCTACAGCCGCGTTTACGGGCAAAGCACGGTAAGCGGCTTGAACGTATATTCCAGCGCTTCCCTGATGTAACTAAAAATCCTGTGCTGTCCTGGCATAATTAGAATATTTTTACCCTGTACAGCTTCGAAGCGTTCGGGTTCTAAATGATTTTATGGCATTTCAAAATGTTTACTGATGGAAGGGTTACGCAACACATAGCATCCAGCAAATAGCATACAACCTCTTTAATATGAACGCCTGTAATCGTGTGCATTCAAGAGATTCTACGAACAGCCGATCGCGCAGCGGCTCAAACATACTGCGGACCTTTCTATACACGCGTGTTTAATTTGCACACTATGTACTGTTTACAGTGAATATATTTTATTTTTCATATCCTGCTGTTACTTCTATGTTTGATACATATCCTTTTTTATACCTATTCTTTTTATACTTTTATTTATTTTATTCTATTTGATGCTTATTTATTGACTTTTTTTAGTGGCATTCATTGGGGGACAGCAAAGGAAGAATTTCATTGTACGCGGGGGGACATGTTACTTTACTGTGCATACGACAACTTGACAATACATTAGAGATGGGGAAAAACTCGGTGCAGCAATGTATCGCGATGCTTTTGTGCGGCGATTCATGTATAACACTGATTCAAAAATATAATTTATTTTACATTGCTAAGCGTTTGCATTTGAGGGAGTTACATAGTAAAATGTTGCAGTTCCACTATAATCCTGCAGGTGGTGCACTCTAAACTATTCACACATTGGCAGCAACAGCATTATAATAAAATCAGCCAGTTAGCACGGTTATATTGTACATTATATATTCCCTGGTGAATCCAATTTCTACTATACACACTATCATTACTAATTTGGCAAGACAGTAAACAGGCTGAACTGGTTTCCCAATTTCCTCTTTGATGAAATCTACGTTGGAACTTCCTCGTCAGGGTTTGTTTCACACGGTCTGTATCTGTACATGATGTTCTTAATGATGTTAATCTTGTTAACATGTAGCTTTAACTTTGCATGTAAACATATTGAGCTTATTTATATTGTTTATATTATTAGGGCCCGGCACTATGACATCAACCCTATTTCGTCATAGTGTGTGAGGGCCCTCTTGTTCTTCGAAGGTTTTTTTTTTTCCAGCATCCAGGGTTTTTTTTTTTTAGTGGGGCTTAACATGCTTGAAAATGTCATGAAAATCGTCAGACAGGTTGGAATCTGCTGCCATTAGGAAGCCTGAGCGTCTCCCTTCGAGATCTCACGTGTCAATTTGCTGCATGGCTCATACACCCTTGCACGTATGCATGTGAAACCTGGTACATATTTAGAGCTCATTGAGCTGAACAACTTTCGCATTGCATGTCATGGCCTCTACTTATTATGAAGTCAGTTCACCCAATGGAATTTGATATACCGGGCCAATATGATCTCAGGACATTGAGGATGAGGATGCAGGTTTTTGATAGTTTAAAGAGGTCAGCCATGGTCATGCTTTAAACTTGTGGCGAAAAAAAAAAAAAGTGGTTTAAAACTTTCTGTATGACATCATATTGAATGACATCACATTGAAAGACGACATCTTGGCCGCAAGATGCTTGGGCCCGCTCATTGTTGCTTTCAACTACAGTGCTGTGCAAAAGTCTTGGGCACCATATTATATCCTGTACCAATTTTGTTATATATGTTCATCATGTTTGCATAATTATGTACGAAATCATTCAGTATTTCCATATATAACTTAAAAATTAATAAATAAATAACATTACAGGAGCATATATGCATGGCTGTAAAGAAAAAATAAATCTCGTCATGAGAGCCAGTTTCATTATGGTGCTTGACGGATTTTGCAAATGCACTTGACAATACTGTTCTTGCAAGAACCATTACAGAAAGGCCGACCTCTGTGTCTTAAAATAACAACTAACTGTTGTTGTTACGTAATTACCTAATTCCATAAGTGTTTTTTTCCCCCATAGTTTTGAAATCCCCAGTATTGTTGTAGAATGTAGAAAATAAATCACTAAACAAAAACAAAGAAATTTGCAAGTGACCCCAAACTTTTGAACGGTAGTGCGTATATGTGTATATATAGTACAAGACAGACCAGTTTCCAAATGGAAACAAAAAACCTAATGTACACTCCTGGGATTCGCATAAAAATAGAAAGGAGTGAGCGTGACAAAGTTACCAGAAGAACTCGTATTCTCCAGCATGCTCAGTAAAACCTACAACTGTTTTCTTATAAAACTGCACAAATCTGTGTCTAAAATCAGGAGTTTTAGACACAGATTTGTGCAGTTTTATAAGAAAATATTGCTTTTATGCAGAAATGTTTTCAAAGGCATCTTTTGCTTATGCCATATTTTTGTATCTGCCCAAGACTTTTGCACAGAACTATAAGTAAAACAGTTGTTAGGTTTTACTGAACTTGTTACTGAGCTAATTTTTACATTATATGTGGAAATAATGAATGATTTTGTACATAATTATGCAGACATGATAAACATATATAGCAAAATTGGTACAGCATATAATATGGTGCCTAAGACTTTTGCACAGCACTGTATATTTTAAATTATTTTGCTTTTATTCCATTTTTATAACAATTTTGTAAACTTTTTTTAGTCGCACATGTAAAGTGCGAGTCGTGAAATACTCACATAGACTCCATAGATGTTATAACCTGGTGATTCACTACATTCAGGTCGTCAGCTGACTTCATTTTATTGCCCCATAACATTGCTGAGTCTCGACCCGAGAAACTGATCAACCCCAGATCATAACACTGTCTCCAGAGGCTTGTGGACACTATGCATGATCGCTTCATGCGCTTCCCTTCTTACCCTGACACGCCCCAAAGTCCAAACGTCTTAGATGATAAGAGATCGAATGAGTCAACCTTATCTTATGGTCTCAATCTAGACGGCTCACGGACAAAAATAAAAGCTAGGAATAAAACATTCTCTGTGCATGTGGCGTGATGAAGCCTGACTAGGTTATTGTTGTAGAAGTTCGTTCACGCTATGGATTACACAGTCTTTCCTTCCTATATATAAATAATAAATATCAATGCCTTCCGACCAATCAGATTCGAGAGTTTTGGGTCATATAGCGTGACTGGTGTTTAAAAGAGGAACTGAAACCCCTGATCGAACATATGAAACCTTTGATGTAAGATGATAATCAGATAAAATGGACAGTCCGTGTCATCATATGGCTCATGATGACCTTTTCCCGCCACTCATCGTAGCATTCTTTGGGTACTTTAGCGATTCAAAGTCTGTCGAAAGGTCATCGAGTGTGTGACATTCCCAAAGGAAAGATCCGCCAAGTCAGCAGCGAGCACGCCGCCAGTAGAGCCGTAAGCCACGGCTGAGGAAAGAAGAGAAGGGAAGAGAGGAGAAGCACGCTCGCTATGTGTTTTAGTGGAGCACTCATGATGATGAATCAAGGACTGCAGATTGTCCAGCGCTTAAACCCCTGACACGTCTCCGCAGCTGCCTGGCTGCCGACTCCATACACACGGCTCTCTGTTTACCGTCCAGAGCTCCAAATGTTTACAGTGTTGCGCCTTCGCCTGTGCACTTGTGTGTGTGTGTGTGTGTGTGTGCTCATGTTCCTGAGAAGTGTGTAAATTTAAAGAGTATGAAGCAAGAGGCCTGGGTGTTCTTCACATGGGCGCAGGTGTCAACTGAATGACCTGAAATGTCCTCTAATGCACACTGACGTTAGCAGCGTGGAATTAAATATGTGAAATGTAATCAAATACACAACGATCAGTTGGATAAATAAAAAGGAAGTCACTTGACATCAGCTTATACTGTATATATTGTCCTGGAGTCATCAGGAGAGAAAAACTCCATAGATGATACTGATAACCTGGTCAGTTCAGTACATTCAGGTCGTCAGCTGACTTCATTTTGTTGCCACATAACGTTGCTGAGTCTCGACCAGTCACACGCACTGTATTTCGTTCAAGCATTCCTGCTTCCATCCACTTTGTCTATACGTCTCTATGAGCAATGCATTGTGGTCTCCATCACTGGCGGAGGGTCGAACCTGTATTTTAAAGCCATGATTTCTTAAATTCTGACCAATTCGGTTCAGAAGAAAGTCTAAGCACCTGCAAAACACCTTAACGAATCAACAACATAACAGACCAAAAAAAATAATAAATTACTCAAAAAGTAATGGGTGAGTCTGTACTTTACATCACATGATCAGTTCTGATTGGCTGATTAAGATCTCCATGTCCGATCAGAAACGGGGACGCGGTTAAGTTTTTGTTGTGTCCTCGTCTTGTGCAGGTGTTTTTTTTTTTGGAGTTCGCGGCTGCATTTTCACTTTTGCACAGAGGTGGGTAGAGTAGCCAAAAAATTTATTTACTGTAAGTAAGAGTAGCTGTACTTCAAAATAATATTACTCAGTCATTCATTCATCTTCTATACCGCTTTATCCTGAATTTAGGGTCGCGGGGACCTGGAGCCTATCCCAGGAAACTCTGGGGACGAGGCAGGGTACACCCTGGACAGCGTGCCAATCCATCGCAGAGCACACGCACACACACACACACTCATTCACACACTATGGTCAATTTGGGAACGCCAATTAGCCTAATCTGCATGTCTTTGGACTGTGGGAGGAAACCGGAGTAAATCCACCAAGCACGGGGAGAACATGCAAACTCCATGCACACAGAGACGGGAATCGAGCCTGGCCGGGAATCCAACCCGGACCCTGGAGGTGCAAGGCGACGGTGCTAACCACTACACCACCGTGCCGGCTTAATATTACTCAAGTAGAAGTAAAAAAGTATTTTGTAAAAAGATACTCAAGTACTGAGTAACTGTTTCAATCGTAATGTCCGATTTTATTTAATTTAGAAATTACATTTTATACATACATATATATATATAGACTGGAAGACTGTTCTGTGGTCAGACGAGTCACGATTCGAAGTTCTTGTTGGAAATGTGGGACGCCATGTCATCCGGACCAAAGAGGACAAGAACAACCCAAGTTGTTCTCAACGCTCAGTTCAGAAGCCTGCATCTCTGATGGTATGGGGTTGCATGAGTGCGTGTGGCATGGGCAGCTTGCATGTCTGGAAAGGCACCATCAATGCAGAAAAATATATTCAGGTTCTAGAACAACATATGCTCCCATCCAGACGTCATCTCTTTCTGGGAAGACCCTGCATTTTTCAACAAGATAATGCCAGACCACATTCTGCATCAATCACAACATCATGGCTGCGTAGGAGAAGGATCCGGGTACTGAAATGGCCAGTCTGCAGTCCAGATCTTTCCCCTATAGAGAACATTTGGCGCATCATAAAGAGGAAGGTGCGACAAAGAAGGCCCAAGACGATTGAACAGTTAGAGGCCTGTATTAGACAAGAATGGGAGAGCATTCCTATTTCTAAACTTGAGAAACTGGTCTCCTCGGTCCCCAGACGTCTGTTGAGTGTTGTAAGAAGAAGGGGAGATGCCACACAGTGGTGAAAATGGCCTTGTCCCAACTTTTTTGGGATTTGTTGACACCATGACATTTTGATTCACCATATTTTTCCCTTAAAATGATACATTTTCTCAGTTTAAACTTTTGTTCCGTGATTTATGTTCTATTCGGAATAAAATATTGACATTTGCCATCTCCACATCATTGCATTCAGTTTTTATTCACAATTTGTTTAGTGTCCCAACTTTTTTGGAATCCGGTTTGTACTAAAGTAAAAGTAAAAAGTATGGTGCAGTAAAACAACTCATAGAAGTCATTCTTTTTTTCAAGTTCCTCAAGCAATGTAAATGTAACTGGTTGCTACCCACCTCTGGTATTGCTATTGTATTTATTTTTTTATTTGTGCTGCATTCTTTCATCGGCTGTTTCGTTCCCGCCCTTTTACAGTCGTGTTTTCGGGTTTGCAGGTGTGTTACCATGTGCAGGTGTGAACATGTTACATCAGTTCGTTTGTAACTGCGGTGAGAGCAAACATGGACGCCCTGCTTGTGATTTGCACGAAAGAGGATTACAAGAAGTCGATTACATGATTAGTTTTTTGTTATTTATCGACGACTTTATGGAGAAAGGGATGAACGAAGTGTGTATGAACGAACGGATGGAGACGTTTCAGGAAGGTCGCACAAGTGATGGACATCAAGAAAGGAGCCAGACGCCCGTCCACGTCCACGACTGATGACAACATCACATCCTCCCTATAGTCCCGATCTAGCTGATAGCAGGACGGAGATTTACTTCTCATAAAGAAATGAAGACAGCGGTGCATTCGTGGCCCGAAACTCTTGGACAAAGTGGATTGTGAAGCGTGTTGAAAAACTGATGCATTTGTCTTTTCTAAAAGTCAAATAAAATAATAACAGACTGAGTGGGGATACATTTTGCCTCACACTTGTATTAGTTAAATATTTGACTTCTACTTATGAATGGATTATGATTAATATTATAAGTTGTATCTTACGGTGGCGTAATGGTTAGCACTGTCGCCTTACACCTCCAGGGTCCGGGTTCGAGTCCCGTCTCTGTGTGCATGGACTTTGCATGTTCTCCCGCTTGGTGGGTTCCATCCGGGTTTCCAACAACAGTTCAAAGACCTGCAGATTAGGCTAATAGGCGTTCCCAAATTGCCCGTAGTGTGTGAATGTGTATGTGTGCCCTGCGATGGATTTGCACCCTGTGCTGAGAGAGTGAGTATCTTAAGGTACAGAACAAAAAGGGTATGTTAGTGTTTCCGCACAGATCTTTAGTCTTTTCATTTCGATATCAGCGAGACCGTGACGTGCAGGATCTCTCCATCATAAGCGTCGACGCCTTGTGTGGCATTTCTCCTCAGCTCGCCCCAGACGGGGTTCTTCATATCCATTCAAATACGCTAACAACTCGGTTTCTCTGGCCAATATTTCTAGCATGAAATGAGGTGAAATGATTCATTTCCTCAGATTTTATTACACCCAGCTCTATTCAATGGGTGCAATCTTGTGCAATTTGGTGTCCAAGCAAAGGAGAGCAACGGAAAGGACATTTATACGTCTCGTAATCTCAGCGGTCACTAATCGGAGCCATCGGGCTAACAGTCCTGTCACATTTCATTAGTCTCACACTAAATCTTTAGAGGCCTGGTAGTTACAGATACAAAGGAAGGAAAGGCAAAGAAAAGAAGAAAAGAAAAGGAGGTTTGAACCTCGCGGATTAGCAGGAGCTTCCGCACGTAGGTAAGGAGTCAGAAAGCGCTTCCTCGTAGAGACACGCGGAGGCGAGAAGGCCGGGCTGTCCTGTCACCACCACTTAAGTGTTTGCTGAGTAATATGCATGCTTGACGAAGCAGCAGCGTCCGGGCATCGAGCCAGAGTCTATCTGATGAATAAAAAGGGGCTTTTCAGGCATTTAACATCAGATACCCAAGATAAACATCGTTCCTCATCTCGGAAGATCACTCTTAGCGTTTAACGAACGGCTTCGTAAATTATCCTTCCATAACGCGCGGTTACATCTCGTTATACTTCTCCGCTCGAGCAATAAAGAACACAGGAACAATGGCGCTCTATTGGAGTGAGCTCACCCAAACACGGCAGTCTCAGGCTGCATCCAAGAATCATACACCTTTACCCCGCAGACGGCTACGACACAAAACACAGCGTTACGTTTCTTCAAATGCTCCCTGCTGGGAGACGAGGAACAACATTACAATCCCTTCCAGACTTCTCAGCATCTGTTAGAAATTACAGGCTCTTTACGTTCCATAGAACATAGAACACACACACACTCACACACAGACAAAATGTTCATACAGAGCACTTCTTAGATGGGGACGAGCCGCCATGACATCAGCTCTATAAGCGGCCCGTCAATAAAAACCCCAGTAATAGCTGCGGTTGCCTTGGCAACGGACGACATTGGAAGCAAACTCGATATTTTGAGCAAAGCTGAGCGCAAGAGAAGATCACCAGCGCTGTTGATCAGGTTTCTGGATCGGTCAGAAGGTGTCGATAACGATAAGTTGCTGCTGTATCCACGGTAACGTCTTACATGATGTTGGGCGATTTTATAAATAGTGTGTAATTATTTGAAGCTTTCAGAGAAGAGTTTTGTTTTTTACATTTACGGAAGGAGTCTCCGGTGTCAGTGTGACCTCGTATGGAGCTCGGAAAGTATCTGAGAATGGTGCCAGTCCATCGCAGGGGACTTCGCATTCGGAACTTACCTAATCTGCATTTCTTCGGACTGTGGGAGGAAACCGGAGAACCCGGAGGAAACCCACCAAGCACGGGGAGAGAACATGCAAACACTCGACCCTGGAGGTGCGAGATCACAGTGCTAACCACTACGCCACTATACCGCCTTTGCTATTCAATATGCATTGTGTTAAACATGCACAGTTTTTAATAAACGCAAGTTTTTGCAAAAGTTTTCATTTTCTTTTGAACTCCCAATAAAAAAATTAAGCATATAGAATTCACACATATATATACACACACACACTCATTCACACACCGTGGGCAATTTGGGAACGCCAATTAACCAAATCTACAAGGAGGAAACCAGAGTACCAGGAGCCGAGGACCGAGCACGGGGTGAACACGCAGACTCCATGCACACAGACCCCGAGGTGGGAACCGAACCTGGAACCTGGAGGTGCGAGGGCAACTGTGCTAACCACCGCGTCACAGTGCCTACCAACAATTTTTTTGATATATGATGATTTATGGAAATTCATAACATGCTATAGCGGCCAGGATTTCCAGAGATAATGGCACTACGTTATAGAATTATGAATGAATTAACTTTTTTTTTTGTTGTCGTTTTTGCAGATGGTCTATAAATTCATGAATAAAATTTAGTATAAAAGAATAAAACGCTTCACGACAAGCTGTTTGAAATTTTCTTATTTCACACCACTACATCATTATTTATTTATTTTCCTACAGTATAACTGTCCGTCCCATTGCGTTTTATCCCTCACTACCGTAATGGTCTTATGAAAACGAGGACACATTAACTTCACACAAGCTACTTTAATTACAAACCAAACCGTTTTTATCATTTAAGACTTACTCTTTCTTTCTTTCCCTTTCCTTTTTCCTGACCCGCTTGGCACGGTGAAAAAAACCCCAGACAAATTAATGCGGAGAAAGAGAAAACAAAAAGTAGATTTTTCTTGGAGAATGATTCCTATTTTTGTTTTGTTTCATTTTTATATATATCCATTTTTCATGAGGTGGAACAATGGTACGGTTTGAAGAGTTGCGAGGGTTCCAGGGACGCGCGTTTTCAGTCACGTGAGTGCGAGGAAGAAAACAAACATACACAGGGTTTTTACTGTAAATGATATGCCTGTGGATCTTCTGGATCGCGGATATGACTTTGTCTTTGTTTCTCATAGCGGCCTAGATAAATATGTAGCGGAAGCCCGGGCCGAATCGACAGCGATACTGAGCGGCATTATTCACGCCGGAGCACGGGAAGTCATGGGAAGCTTCGGGAAACTTGATTGTTGCCCGATTGTTGTGTTAATATTTAAGGTTCTGTATGTGTGTGTGTGTGTGTGTGTGTGTGTGTGTGTGTTATAAATTCACTCCCCTTACATTTGAAGAAACATCTTCCACAAGCCATGAAAAACAAAACGCAAGTAACAGAAGCCAACATCTGACGTAACTATAACGCAAATTAAACTATGACCGTTTTAGCATCATTGGTTACTTGATGTTTCTATTTCATACAGATTTTAAATTGGTTTGAAAAATTGCTAAAAGTATCTAATAAGTGTTCAAATGCTGCGCAGCTTGTGTTGTTGACTGTTGAAATGTCTCGTCTCGTACTGTACCAGTGAACTTTTTCTTCCCGTCTGTCTCCTGCTTCACACTCCAGCCCAGTAGGTGGCGGTATCGCACCAACCACACATAAAAATCAAAAGAAGAAGAAGCGACAAGCTCGCAAACTACAAGTATTTGCCGAAGTTATATTTTCTGCAAAAAGCTACATTTTCATCAGTTTTAAAGTTTAGATTTGGGTTTCATTTGTAAATCAACCTAAACAGTTTACAAAGTGTGAATCAATTCTGAATCGAAAAACCGACCTGATGAATCATTTAACTGAATCGGATCATCTCATAATCGGTTAAATCAGTTGCTACACAGTTTGCTATTTTGACAAGGAAAATATACTTAACATGTTGCAGTTGCAGTTCCTGAAAGTCAAATGCAGTGTTACATTAAAGAAAAAAAAAGAGGTAGCTAATTAGTTTATAACGTACGCTGTGTGTTATAAGCGTCTCATGATACATCTCATAGATCTATATACAAACATACTAAATTTACTAAAGTAGTTCAGGTTATCAGATTTTGACAAAAAGATGATCTCATGTCAAATGTCCAAAATTACGCACAACTGCAAGTGTGCCCTCTTGTGGCGTACAAGCGAATAGCTACATGAGCTGCGGAGAAATATTATGCAAAACAAACATCATCAGGTATTACGTTTTTAAATCAGTTAAATTCCAAATCGCAATTCATTAATTAATGATTAAAGTAATACATATAAACATTAATATATTAATGAATGATAAGTAACAGCCCTAATATTAAGGCAAGTTTAGTTTAACGTGAATATTCATGGTGAACGCAGGTGTCTGTAAATCATCTCGACGAAAAAGTGGCCCAACCTACCAATGGACCGAGACAATGGTAGAACGTCCAGAGGGGAGGTCCCTGTTCGTTACATTGCACTCTGTGCGTGACATAACGTCCCTTTTTCCATCACCTTGCCCTCAATAATAGCGTGGAGGTCCACAGGATGGCAGAAATGCTGTTACATAAATGAAAGAATATTTCTTCTTCTGCTCCCGTGAATGTCCTTAATTCCCCACTGTTATGACTTTAAGCCCTGGCGGAGTGTATGTGTGTGTGGGTGAGAGAGAAGGCGTCCTTTCGATAAAAGCTTATATGGTCTTTAAATATAAGCAGACTTCTTTGTCCGGCTGCCAGCAGTCATTTATATCTCGCGGATTAGAGGGAGTGAAAGCGAAGCCACGAGACCCGCCATTTTTCCAAACACACAACCAGGAGAGTCGCTCTGAGACGGCTCCTGCAGTGTCGAGTTGGACACGATCGAGACTCGAGCGCGAGAAACGTTGTCTTTTTTTTTTTTTACAGAGATTTAGTTTAGATGTCCATCGCAGTCATGAGGAACTGCAATGAAATGAACACACACACACAGTCAGAACACAGCCTACACATGAGAGACACCTTTGATGTTTCTCAGACATCCTGACAAATCCTGAATGCCGTCGTGCATAGCACAAGTGTGTGAATGTGTGAGAGTGTATGTGTGGGTGGGTGGGTGCTAGAGAAAAAAAGTTTGTGAGTGGGGGTTGGGGCGGGGGGGGGGGGGGGTTGGGGCTGGGGGCGGCGTCCTGTGTGCTGCCTATTGTACAGTACAGTCCCGTCACACATTTCACATGACTCCATGTGGCCGCTGGCATTCAAAAGCTCTAAGCCTGGTCTGTATGGCAGAAAGGCACCCGCGTCAGATTATTCGGCGTTTAAATTATTGGATTATTTTTCTTGTAGAACTAAGAATAAACTCCAGTCCCCAAGTAACGATTTGACGAAGCGAGAGGAGAACCTGGGGCTGATTTGCTTTAGTGGTAGGCTAACAAAATCCTGTGGTGAGCACTGTTGCCTTGCACCTCAAGGGTCGGTGTTGGTGTCTATGGAGTTTACATGCTTGGTGGGTTTCCTCCGGGTACTCCGGTTCCCAAATTGACCCCCCCACCCCTACCACACCCACGACCATGAATACAGGATAAAGCGGTATAGACAATACCATGTGGACGACGCAAAAAAACTAAGAACGCTTTCACATCTTGAAATATTGATAATATCATCAGGCATAGACCGACTTCATTGTTCTCTTTGTCCTTAATGGCTTCTGCAAACCGACTAGGTGCATACTGCCACCTGCTGTATCGGAGAGTGAAAATACGTACGCAAGTGAACCCGAGTACGGAGAGAAATAATAATGTGCCCGCGGTTCCAGTGGGGGGAGGGGGAGCAATTGTTCCCGGTGACGGTACAAATCGATCGTGCCTAGTGTCCTAAAAAGGTTTAGCGTTGTTTAGATGATAGATTTGGTAAGTAGAGCATTACAGACTTTCAAATACTTGAAAGAAAAAAAAAGAAAAAGAAAAACCACAGAGCTGTTTGTCTGTCTTTAAAGCGTGCATGTGTGTGTGTGTGATTCCGATTTCAGCCTCACATCACGAGTCATGGTGCGAATGCAAAAAAATCCTGATTTTGGAAAGAGAGCCATCGAGACGAGTCTCCACACGGGCATTTGGAACCTCTCTCACAACCATCTCCCTTCTCCGCTCCTGGCAAATGTGCATCTCTGTAGCTTTCTCTCCATCTCTCCATCTCCCTCTATCCACATTCGTCTCCCTCTCTGCCTCCTCCTCCTCCTCCTCCGACCTCGTCGTCTCTTTCATCAGAGCTGGCAGTGCGACCGTACTCCGCATTCTGCACTAATTAACAGCCTTCAGAAGGAGACCACCAAACTGGCACACTCTGGGCGCAAATCGTGGTTTTTTTTCCATCACACACACACACACACACACACACACACACACACACACACACACACACAGATACACACACTCTTAGACACAACATGTCATGTCAGTGTGTTACGGTACCGGAGCCACACAAGCGCTCTCTGTCAGTCATGGCGCTTTAAGATCGCGGAGGTGTGAACACAGAAGCCGCGTCGGCGCCTCCCGCAGGACACGACGGCTCGAGCGACTTTTTCTCTGGTCGCTCCATGGCCTGACTGGCACAAATTATTACTGATGATGCTGCGCATGTCCTAAACATGGAGAGTTTAACTTAATGCGTTCTGACTGCGGCTTCCTCAAAGCTAAAAAACACAATGAGACCTTTTTACTCCCGAGCGCCGAGCTAGACGTCACGGCAAGTTCGAAGAAGTTCACGTTTCTAAATAAATACACGTGTCATGGGATGTCATGACGTCATGATATACTGTATGTTTTGTCTTTTCCGATGCCAGAGCTGACAATAGATGATGTTTTAGATGTTGTTAGATGAGCTAAATGTAGTTTAGCTTTGGTTATGCAAGATGATCGAGTAACCTAAACTCACAGAGTAAACGTAAACGTAAGTTATCTACATAAACTGCAACAAACAGACAAATAATCCAACCTGATATTATTTATATCTGCATTAATTTGCTTATTATAGCCCACAGGGGACTTCAAGCACAGGAGATGAACATTTAAATGGTTCTTAATTAAAGAAGTCCGTACATCCACGTACGACGACCGCGGCCGAAGTGGCTCAGAGCCTGTCGTAGTCGTGAACATTCAGCGAGTCGAACTCCTGATCTTTGTAAATCGACGGATACAGTAACTTGTCACCAACTTCCAGATTGCACGTTATGTACAATAATACAAACAATCACTGTCATACATTACACTTTAATTATATACTGTAGATATATACAGTAATACAGGAGAACCTCGGCTTACAAGTTTTATAAGTTCCAGATTTGAGTTCTTAAGAAGAAAGTTCATATTGTGAAGCACGTTGTCCCATAGGAAATAATGTAAACGCAGATAACCCGTTCCAGCCGGCCAAAAATATTACCAATATTACCAATTTCCAACACTATAATCATATTTTTGCATAGATAAACAAATCAAAACATTTAGAAAAGACATGTAAATAAAGTGAAATGTGAAATAAATAGACATTAAACCTCACTTAACCTCGAGTCATGATTCCTCTCGGCTCCGGCTACAAACTGAAAATGACTTGATTTTCTTTTTGGGACCCATGGTGCAGTGTCATCACTAAATCTTGTTCAAAACGCAAAAAACACAACCTACTGCGTCACAAACTACTTTCAATTCGGTTCATTTGATAAAAAATTTCTATTCTTACGGTGTAAATTGATAAAGGAGGTGATTCGTATGCCGAGGTTCCACTGTATATCCGATTAACTTACATAATTATTGGTTAGAACTTCAGCGATTATCCTTCAGCCTTATTATTTTTTGTGCTTTATACGTTTTTGTGTTGCTGTTTGTGCCATGAACAATTTAATTTGGTTATCCATATACGTCACTTAAAGAATAAAAAAAAAAAATCTGATCACTAATATTATATTAAACGACAAATCCGAGACAGAAACACACACTCCATCATCACCCTCTGTGAGATTTCACACCGACGCTTCAAGGATCTTTCGTCTCCCGGCTAAATCTCACAACACTACCCGAGACCGGACGACAACCGGACGACAGACGGTCACGTCGAATCGGTCCTACTGAGGCTGAGAGACTCACACGCCGTCCCCGTCAGGGACGATTCATCGCTCGCCCTCATCCATCACTCCAAACGCGACAGGACCGGAGCCGCCGGTCTCCGTAGCAACGGCCCACTGATTATGCTCATTAGCATAATCGTCTTTTTTTTTTTGGCCCAGTGTGACAGCAGTCACAGGCTGGAAAGAGTCACGCCAGGACACTGAACGAGTTTGTTCTTTATTTGTTACGCGTCGCCGCGTCTGCACAGCGTATCCTGCATGACCGGAGCTTTTATTTATCAATCAGGGGCCTTGTGCAAATACACACGCCGCCCACGGAGGATCATGTTCACGTTGCACACGATATGTCACTCCAGGAGCGACTCCATGTCACCTGCGTCTGGGGCCGACGGCGACCGATTGGTTACACGTGTTGACGTGGAACACGTATCCCATGGCTGCTCAGCTGCGTACGTCAGCGCCGGAGACCAACACTCGGTACTGATGCTGCACATATGACCATATAATATTGATTACTGTTGAATTAGATTACTCTAATTTAAAAACTAAACGCAACTGATTTGATGTATTTTATATATAATATTTCAAATCCTTACAAATCATTTCTTCCTTTTCAGAGTTACAGTTTAGTTTCTTGTATGGATTAAAAATTTTTTTTATAATTTTATGCTTTTATTTAAAATTGTAAAGCCGTTTTTAGGTATATTTTAATGGACGTTTAAGTCAAACCTGGGACTTTTGATGGTACAGAATAACAGAGAGTAAAAACTCCCTTTATTTCTCTATATAATCCGCTGCTACACTAATGCACTTACCCCAGTGTGTCACTAGCGCTTGGACACCATCAAGGTAGAACGCTCTCTCAGCATGACGAAGCCATGTCTGGTTCATGTCTAATACGCCGGCCTCCCAGGAACCCCTTTAATGCAACAAACATGTGGAAATGACTTGAAGCAAGGCACTTGCTGAATATTCATGGGAACGACTGCAACGGGCTACGAGCCGAATCGTCTGCCAGAATCCCCATTAGCGGACCGACGGCCTTCTTTAAGACGTTTGCACCGTTCAAATGCTTGAAATCTTCTGTTAATGTTAATCAGATTTACGCCTCTTTAATGACAAGTCTTAAGTCTTACAGTAAATCTTAAGTCCCGGTTTGAACCGAACGCCCCTTGTACATTACATATTATAGATCATGATGCACATGGTGTACACATCCTGAAATAATGAAAACTTCAATGACCCCAATTGTAGATTTTTTGTTTTGTTTTTGCTGTAATAGTTCCCAGGGCGTATAAATATACGCACATACTGTATATACACCGTGGTGGACAGGTTTGTCCAGTCGCTCAGTGTGAATTCGAGAAGAGTGAATACTTTTGGTCGAGTAATTGGTCAGATTTGTAAAAGTCTCATCTTAGTGGTTTTGGTGTTGGACTATTGAGTGGAAGGTCCTGGGTTTAAACCCCAGCACCACCAAACTGCTACTGTTGGGGCCTTGAGCAAGTCCCTTAACCATCAACCGCTCACATGCGTAATGACATAAATGTAAGTTTCTCCGGATCTGCAAATACCATAAATGTAAAAGAAAAAATTATAAATAAATAAATGTTTCCCAGGAGCAGGTATGATTACAAAACAAAAACCATAATTAAAAAAATTTAATCAACCCACCTAACTGAATTGTTTTAGAACAGTTTCACTTCCTGTATTTGGGTCTATTTTGAATCGAGTTACTCAAGAAAAACTTTCGACCATCTCAGACCGGTTGATGTTTTTTCGTCTGCACCTGATCACGATTGCAGCGTTTACACTTGAACCTTAACCAAAAAGAGGAGGGGGAAAAAAACAACATCAAAAAGCACATGGGTTCTACTCAAATGAATTACGTTTGGAAGTTTGTCAACGTTGGATCGATGCTGCATGAATCAGCACAATGAAACCCTGGCACGCTTCCTGCTCAGAGCTTTTAAAAAAGCGAACAGGCCTTCGCAATCGGGGATCTTTCTTGGTAAAACCCAGCTCAGTGCAACAAGGTCGTGAGATGTATACCAGGCCACTAGGACACCACACTGCCTGTGGCTACTGGGGCGAGTGGCTCCGCTGACCTCGCGCTACTGACGCCGGGACTGCACACAATCAACTTTCCGTGACCTCGTTAAAACCGTATTTACGACACCGTCTCAGAGAAAGGGAGGCGATCTAGGACGTGTTCTGTTTTTAGGTCATTAGCGATGCGGCGATCGGACCAGATCTGAGGCCGGCGCGGGCCGACGTCCTGCGAGATGCGTCCCAGCGTATCTCTGAAGATCTGCAGCCGCACAGAACTCGCATTGTGTGTGCGGATTTGCGGAGCGGCTTAGGGCACTGACGAGAACAAGGCGTCCTCTGAGAGGGGCGGACGGAGGAGTCTCATCTCGACAGGGGCTCGCACCACTCCCAGAGCGAAGACAGCTCCGGAGGGATGGAGACGAAGGAAAAGATGACGACACTCAAGTATGTGGAGGAAGGAGATTTGGGTTGATTAGAGATGAAAAAAAGAGAAGACACAAAGAAGGGATGATCAAAGTTGGACGGATGGATGGCATGGGTTTAGAGATGAACATGAACAATCAATGAACATGTTTCCAATTCAATCTACTGACGTCCTGTATGTTCCTCCATATTGTAAACATCGAGAACATTAAGCCTCACTTATCAAACTGGATGCAGTTTGGATATTAATTGATCAGTTCATACTTTGATCCACTTGAGATAAAATATTGATGATGATGTCTCAGCATTAACTACCACCGTATGCATGCGAGGGGGTTAAAATGTTGCAGTTCCTATATGATCCTACAGGTGGCGTGCTCTAAACTATTCACA
The DNA here is from genome assembly GCA_030522415.1 of Channallabes apus. Lineage (NCBI taxonomy): Eukaryota > Metazoa > Chordata > Actinopteri > Siluriformes > Clariidae > Channallabes > Channallabes apus. The sequence goes on from CM060113.1 coordinate 39,336,754, forward strand.
CATTGAAGGGAATGAAGTAAGAGTGCAATGGGACGCGTTTACAAATTCCTACTTTTCAGTACAGGACGTTCTCTTCGGTGTGTGTGTGTGTGTGTGTGTGTGTGTGTGTGTGTGTGTGTGTGTCATGATGCAAGTGAATACAGTCTGGCTTTATCTATAGTAGTGTTTCAAATGAAATGAGCAGCAGGATGTTGCTGGGGACTTCCAGCTAAATATTCAATTATTGCTTAAGATTGCTGCAATGTATTGGCACCCCGTCCAGGGTGTACCCCGCTTCGTCTCTCAAGTCTCCTGGGATAGGCTCCTGCCCCCCACCCGCGACCCTGTATACAGGATAAAGCGGTATAGACTCTGATTATATATTCTACATTTGTACAGACAGGTTTTTATTATGTATATTTAGTTTTATCCTCTATAGCTACATTTTCCTTAACTTCCTACATTTTTCTATATTTTATTCCATATTCATTTCCTATTAATAATCTTTTTTAAGGTCACTGGCGGTCACATATCCTAGCTCGGCGTCCCTGGAGCAGATAGAGTTAATGGCTGAGTGAGGCTCAAGCACGAACCAGTGGCAGCTTTGGTGGTGCTGGGGCTCGAACCCCCGACCCTCTGATCAGTAACCCAGAGCCTTAACCATTTGGGTTACAGTTCTATGTGTATTCATGGAACATATCATATCTCTCCCCCCTCCCTCCCCCTCCCGCCGCCTTCGCCTTACTCCAAACCGCACGGACCATACGGAATAACCGTGTCTTTTGAATACCGTTCCACCCTTAGCGAGAGGGGAGTGCTACCTGCTGCGACCTGCTCTTGCATGTTTTAAATATCTACCGCTGGAATTCAGCAGCCGTTCGTTCTTAGCCTTCCATCAGAAACGTGTTGGTGTGTGACGAGGTTTCCTCTTCTTTTCGCAGTACAGGAAAGTGTGGCAAAGTTCATGTCTGTAACTACACCCCCGCTGCAGCAGATGCAGAAGACAGAAGAGATCAGGTTTGAGTAGCGCCAAGCTCTTGAGCGACGACGGCCGCCGCGCAGCACCCGGCTCTCTGACCGACTGCATGGTCGAAGCGGTGAAACTTCGGCTTCTGGATCTCAATAGCAGTGTTATGGACGTTGACTGGCTATCACTGTTCCCCTGCACCGCTACACTCAGCAGACGCTTTTCCATTCGGTCAGCGGCGAGCAGCACACTGGTCCCTTCCAAACTCAGCGCCACTTCATTAAATGACTTCAGACTCCTGGCACAGGCAGTGGGAAAAGTCGATATTAACTGTGTTTGTGTGTGTGTGTGTATGTGTGTGAGATCTACGGCGCAACCAACAAAGCCTGCTGTTGTTGTTCCCCCGCCTCGTTTCTCACACCTGAGAACTTTACGGTGTGTGTGATAAATAATGGACAAAGCGCAAGGACCTGGAGTAACAGATTTCCAAAAAAACGTCTGGATCGATCAGGCCGAGCGATCCAGTCCAGTCTGTAGCGCAGATGCAAAAGCCAGCACGACCGGGTGATTCGAAGTGGCGCAGAGCGGGTAGGGGTGCGAGCGAGGCGACCCCAGGCCGCGGATCGAGATGTTTGCGTGAGCTCATTGCTTTCAGCAAGCCTGCAAAAACAGCTGAGTAACAAAACGAGTACAGTTCGCCCGACAGGTCCTGCGTCGTCCAGACAGAGCGGTTGGCTGACGGCCGGCGCAAAACCATAAAACCCTGAATTCTTTCACTGCAAAATAATAAATGACTCAGGAATAAAAAAAAAATAATAATAGAGCTGAGAATATTTCAAGATTTGGATAAATAGCGACTAAGACAGCCGGGAGTTATAACAAAGCTTTTAGCATTTAGTCGAATAGTATAAAGAGGCCTGGGTCCGGGATCATGAATTCATCCAGCATACACTCGACAAGCGTGTCAGATGATTAGACAAAGTGACACGCCCACTAGATTTGATCCGTGATCTGATTATATCGCATTGAATAAACGTTTTAGCCTCCTGTTTAAAAAATCCAGCTCGTCCCAGGAAGAGAGAGAGAGAGAGAGAGAGAGAGAGAGAGAGAGAGAGAGCTGGATTCCAGATGCCAAACGGCAGAAAATCGCAGCACAACTCAGGCGTGTGATGGCTGCAGGGATTCTCTAATTCCTGCGGATTTCCACTCGACTTACAACGCGTTAAAGGCCTCTCGCTCTCAGCCGCATCGGACCCGACGTGCGCCGGTGCCGCTACCAGACTCCAGGCACCAGGGAGGAAGAGCTCCACTGCACTCCCGGAATCGGCGTGGGGTTTACAGCGGTGGAGGCTCTTACAACTGGCCTGCGCGTACGATCTCGGGAACGGCCTAATTACTCAGTCGGGTGCACTTTTGCTCCCCGCTCTGGTTTCAGGGTCGTTTCTGATGTAGCGAGGCAGCAAAAACAAGCCGGGCTTTAGCAGCGTCCTGCTCTGGTACAATGGCTGCCTTTTACAGCACCGCCGCTGGCGCGCGGGTAGACGTAGGGAGCTGCGGCGAAGAAATGCCGTGATGTCATTGACGAGAGGAGGAGGGGGGTGATGAACAGCAAGGGTCGAGAGACGAGAGACAGAGACACAGAGAGTTCTTTACTGTTATAATTTATTTTTAAAAGTGTTTCAATGTAATTGATCCTAGACTAATATAGATTGCTAGACAAAACAATCTCACTCGTCGTCTATACCGTTTGATCCTGTACACACCACCACGTTACAGGAACTCGGCTCGGAGTTTTCATTACATCCCTCCGTACAGTCCTGACCTCCACATGATTGGATCATTAATGGAGTTCCTGGGAGGCCGGCGTTTCAGATCATGGCTCGGCTTACTGAGAGAACTTTCTACCTTGATGTTGTCCAAGCTCTAGTGATACGCTGAGAGAAGTGCATTAGTGAATACATAGAAATAAAGGAAGGTTTTACTCTCTTGATAGGTTTTACTCCCTTGATATATACGTCTACTTTCGCCTGTTTAGAGAAAACAACTTTCTCAGGATTCGTTTACATTTAAAGTTGCGAAATGTCCACGAAACAGGTTAGTTCCTGTTAACGTTTATGTTACAGCACCTACACCCAGCATCTTCCCTCGCCAGCTTCTCCTTTCTCCTTCTCTTGAAGACACACCAAGACACTAACCCGCCACCGTGTTACTGAGAAAAACGCACCACGTGAAGTCCTCCGACCTGAACAAGTTTGTACGCTGGCTCTCGAAGAACCGACACTTTCACACTTGATAGTCTGAAACGATCCTTGGAAATTTGTTTATGGAAAATTAACCAATTAGAATTGAGGATTCAGCAGCAGAACAATTTAAAAATATACCTTATGTTACTGTATTTAATGCATTAACATGAAACCCCTTTGTTTCCGGCATAAATGGGCAAAAAAAATGTTTAGGAATTTTGTTTGAATTTGAAACACAGATACCTGCGCCTTAAAATACATCAAAGTTACAAATGTACGCCAATTATAAAATTACACATCCTGCTACGATAAGGGTGTATGTGTGTGTGTGTGTGTGTGTGTATGTGTGTGTAGGTTTGTAGGAAACAGGGTGAAAAAGGACCACCATGAGTCAATTCCAGCAGGTCAAACCCAGCGCTATTTAATAGGCTAAAGTGACAGACGGCTCCAGCGCGCGGCCTCGCCGATTCAACTCCGTTTGTTTGTTCTAATTAAAACGAGCTAGCGTGGAATGCCTGGCCTAATGAAGCCATTCATCTTCACCGCGCAGCTCCGCGGCTAACGAGAGAAAGAGACGATCCCCTCTCGAGCGGAAGGTCAGGAGTTTTCACACGAATCGTTCACACGTTATGTAAACACACACACACACACACACACACACACACACACACGCGGAATCATCATAAGCATCGTCATCACATGGTTTCAATCTCGTCCACATACACTTCACTTCCTTTTATGTACAGACATGCTCTTTCAGTCGGCTCGGCGGTTTAAAAATGCACGATCCCAGATACACTCATAATCCACAAAACCACAAGGTTTTTAAAATATATATTATATACAGTATGTAAAGGAATCACTTTCTGTTCTGTGAACTTGTACTTATCTTGTTGTCTTGATACAGTACCAAAAAAATGCATGCAACAAAAAAAATAAATTATTTTCTTTTTGTCTGCATGTTTGTTTATATTATTCTCTTTATTTTCAAGTCATTCATTAACACATTTTCATAATCTACATTTTCATATCCTACTGTACTGTACAGCATCCTGGTTTTAAATGGAGCTCTGCTGCCCCCGTGTGGTCACATACAGGAACTTACAGAAATTGCAGTCAGCCACAATCTACTCATTTGCTGAGCCCGAACTCTGCACAACATTAACATCATTAACTCTGATGACAAAATATGGACAATAATAAGGAAAAAAATGTAAATGCTTTCTGCGTTTGGAGTAAATTTTATGAAAATCATGAACATTTTTTTTAAAAAAGGAGCTAAAGTGGCGTAGTGGTTAGCACTGCCGCCCCGCACCTCCAGAGTCCGGTTTCGATTCCCACCTTGAGGGGGTTTCCTCCAGGTACTCCGGTTTCCTCCCGGTACTCCGGTTTCCTCCCGGTACCCCAAAGACATGCAGGAGTCCTGGTTATTTATACCACAGTAATAGAAATAGAATAGATTCTGTAACTAGAAGACGCCACAGGTCTCCACGGCCCCTACAGTAGTACAGGACTACAGAGGTTTTTAGATGGATGGAGTTAAGAATATATTGCAACGTCCACTAGATGGCAGTATTTGAAAATAAATTAACCCTATAAGATGAGGACACAATTATGTTGAATGTTCAAATTGTGTTGAAACTGAGTCTTTCCCATGACGTGTGGTGAGGATAGACTCCTTTTTTTTACAGTATCTCTCTCTCTCTCTCTCTCTCTCACACACACACACACACACACACACACACACACACACCTGTGGTAATTTAATGTCATTTATTTATGTAGATACAGTAGATAGACAAACAGACAGACCGACAGATAGATAGAGCGAGAGAGACAGACAAACAGATAGATAGATAGATAGATAGATAGATATTGTAAATAGACAGACAGACAGATAGACAGACAGACAGAGCGAGAGACACAAACAGACAGACAGAGCGAGAGACACAGACAGACAGACAGAGCGAGAGACACAGACATACAGACAGATAGACAAACAGACAGACAGAGCGAGAGAGACAGACAGACAGATAATAGAGACACAGACAGACAGATCGAGAGAGACAGACAGCTAGACAGACAGACAGATAGAGACACAGACAGATAGAGACACAGACAGAGTGAGAGACACAGACATACAGACAGATAGAGAGACACAGACAGATAGACAGACAGACAGACAGACAGAGCGAGAGACACAGACAGACAGACAGACAGAGCGAGAGACAGACAGACAGACATAGATAGATAGATTGATAGAGAGACAGACAGACAGACAGACATAGATAGATAGATTGATAGAGAGACAGACAGACAGACAGACAGAGCGAGAGACACAGACAGACAGACACATAGAGACAGACAGACAGAGCGAGAGACAGACAGACAGACAGACATAGATAGATAGATTGATAGAGAGACAGACAGACAGACAGACAGACAGAGCGAGAGACACAGACAGACAGACATATAGAGACAGACAGACAGAGCGAGAGACACAGACAGATAGATAGATAGATAGATAGATAGATAGATAGATAGATAGATAGACAGACAGATAGAGCGAGAGAGAGACAGACAGACAGATAGATAGATAAACAGATAGATAGATAAACAGATAGATAGATAAACAGACAGATAAACAGATAGATAGATAGACAGACAGAGAGATAGACAGAGAGAGAGATAGATAGAAATTACTGTGTAAAACGTTTAGACACCTTTATTTGTTAAATAGAAACGTACAGTTAGTTATGTATGTTTCTACATTATTAAGTAAATTAAACACATGAAATTGTAGATTTTCTAATATTATCATCCAGACATAAAGTTTGTGGTTTTTTAATTCTCCAACATGGCGACACGGTTCCTTAGAAATCTGCACCTGATACTCGGGACGGGAATCCCAGGGACCGTCTGATACGATGTCCTCACTGTCCCCAGGCGCTGATTCAGTTTACACTGTGATTCTTTAAGTAGTGTGATTTGATAAATGTCCTGATTCACTATTAAAATACGTTTCTGGGCCTCAGAGTGGCGCAGTGGTAAAGTGCTCGCCCCATCATCTGGAGTTCGCTGGATCGATCCCCAGGTGATGCTGTAACCTCTCGCAGCCGGAGGTCTAGAGAGAGTTGATTGGCCGAGCTCTCTCAGAGGGGAGGGATGAGAGGTACCCCCAACTGGTAGTAAGCAGCAAGCAAGCAGTTCGAAAAGATACGTCGGTGTGAGCGCCCCCTAGTGACGGGGAGGAATTGGACACGACTAAATTAGGGAGAAAATCGGGGGGAAAACCCAAAAAAGATTTCATAAAATACGTTTCTGATTTTCTAACAGTTTTAAAATCTCGTACTCGTCCGTATCTCTGGCGTGTCATTATCGTTCCTTCTAAAGAACCCGAGCAGATCATTAGCTCCTAAACACAGGATTCTCTGCTGCCTGCCAGTGCGTGAATAGATTAGAATGCGCCACCTACAGGATTATAGGGGAACTGTAACTTTACAGTGCATATAGTCAGTGTGATGATACATGAATTTCCACACTGTATGTTTACTGTATTAATAAACACACAAGTACCAGGATTTAAAGTATAAACATAATTTGAAGCTTCACAGAATTTCTTTATATTTGTTCCAACATCTAACAAGTACGACCAGTTTAGCATCAATTTGGTACATAATTAATAGGTAAGATTTTGAATTTAATCAGAATTTAACTCTGATCAAATTACAGTTCGGATTCTGCTTTAATTATTGAGTGTAATATTGGATTAACATACTTTTGCTCTGATATTAATCTACAAATCTAGATCATATAGTTCAAATCAATACAGTTTATTCTATAATTGTCTATAAATATGCTTTGAAGTCAGGATAATTGCTTTAAATTCATCTTTTTAATGCAAGATAATATTAATATCATAAATATTTACAAAAATTTTTAAAGTAGGCAATAACCCCCCCCCCTCCCTCCCCCACAACAATCTAACTTAGTCGTGTCCACGCCCACATTAAGCCTACAACCACCAGGTGTGCTGCTACAGAGCAACTGAAATCAACCTGGAGTTCTTGTTATATAACCTGATCATTGATCATTTCCCTTATCAGCTCATCCTCAAGTGTTTTATTTCTCTTATACACCAAGACGACAATTTCCCATAATGTTTGACGTGTTTACAGGTTTTAATTACAGAAAAACACATGGGAATTTTTCATCCCTTTATAGTCATGGTCATACATGTTCAGTGTTGTGGAACGCGACGAAACCAGTTAGTTCCTGTTAACACATACATCATAGTGAAAGAACGGTAAGAAAGCAGCTTCTGACTGTTACAACAGCGCCGACACTGGAGACTCCTTCTGTAAATCATATACGAACATCAAAAAACAAAAACAAACAAAAATGCAAGTCTGTGCAGATACTGTTAATATGGAAGAAACGGTGCATTAAATATACTGAATATGTATATAGTGTATAATTCACCACCTGGATTTAACTGAGCAAATCGTTCAGAGTCGTCCATTTTAATATAGTCCAGCTGGAAACAAGTTATTTAACCCTAACTGATGCGGTGAGGAGCTTCTCGTTTCTGAAACCGAGTCAGATATACACTACCGTTCAAAAGTTTGGGGTCACTTTCTAACTCCATGATCGTTCCTGATTTTTATTTCTTTCCAAAAAAACTGCATGAATCTCCTTTGAACAGTTGATATTGAGATGTTTCTGCTACTTCTGCTCTGTAAAGACTTCATAACGCCTCTAATCTGAGCTGCTGTTAATTGGTCATTTTTCAGGCTGATAACTCTAAATGAACTTCTCGTCTGCAGCAGAGGGAGGTTTTGGTCTCGTCCTCCTGGGACGGCCTTCATGAGAGACAGTTTCATTATGGTGCTGGACGGATTTTGCAAATGCACTTGACAATACTGTTCTTGCAGGAACTATTACAGAAAGGCCGACCTCTGTGTCTTAAAATAACAACTAACTGGTGTTTTTCTTGTTGTTACGTAATTACCTAATTCCATATGTGTTATTTTATAGGTTCGAAATCCCCAGTATTGTTGTAGAATGTAGAAAATAAACTCACTAACCAAAAACAAAGAAATTTGCAAGTGTTCTAAAACCTTTGAACTGTAGTGTTCTGTATCCTGTGGTCGTGACAAAGTTGTTACTCTGTTTCAGAAAGTTCAAATTATTGTCCTGCATCAATGAAAGAAAACAACCGCTGCATCTAATTGAACCGGGTATAAGAACTGTAACACCTTATTAAAACCTGGAGGGATAGTGGTGAGATAATCATCCTCGAGGAAGAAAAGGGGTAGAAAAACTTTTTGAATGAACATCATCAGAGATCACTTAAACATTTAGTAGTAAAAACAAATCTTTAAAAAAACAAACAAAACAAAAAAGCAATAGATTTCAATGGCGATGTTTAGTAGTGAAAGTAAGAGCACAATGCAAAGAGCATTCAAGGGATCGGGACTAAACAGCTGCGTAACCTTAAGAAAACCATTCATTATCAGTTTGAACTGAGTGGTTCAGGGATCATGAGACATCACAGTCACACAGAGTCCTGACCTTAACCCCATTACTAATCTTTGGGATGTGTTGGAGACGCCTTTACGCCGCGGTCCGACTCTCTCATCATCAATACAAGACCTTGGACAGAACTTAATGCGACTATGAACGGAAATGTCGTCACGGCGAGTTAACCAAAGCAAAGGCGGTCCGACGAAATATTAGCAACTTGTAAATATTTTGAATAGAGTTAGATAAATGTATCAATTATTTCCTAGTAAAAGACATTAGAATATGATAAACCAAATATGATGTCGAGATTTTTTTTCCCCAAAATTCAAGCAAAACGATTCTTTTCTACCAGCAAATTATTTTTCTAATGTTAAGCACTGATACCTAAAACAAAGTGAAATGGATGTTCCAACACTGCGATAGCATTTCAATTGAGAAACGTGTACGAGCATGTAAAAACAACAACAACAACAAAATTACAGATTTTAATTATAATAATCCCATAATTAGATTAGATATATAAATACGTTCTGTAAAACGATGTGCTTGGCTAGTAGCGTGATGTGTAGGATGTGAATCCTTTCTGATTTGCAAAAACACAAAAAGAAAGTAAGAAAAGAAAGAAGGAAAGAACGACTCAGGATCAGGTTTGAGAAATAACACAAGCTCCTTCTCAGCACTGCAGATACCATTAAAAGTTTCACAGAAACGTGTGTGTTGGAGAGGGACTGGTTATATTTCGAGTAAGCATGAGTGACATCCGCTCCCCTCTGATGCATTTCATTTCCAGTGAAGAGAGGAAACTATGACGTCAGCTTGCCCCAGATGTATCTGTCAGGTTTTTCTTAACCGCGGCTGACTAACAGCTGCTGATCAGAAACGCTTTCACTTCCTGCTTAACCTCACGGTAAACAACAACAAAGAAACAAAGGGGTCCAGTTAGCGGGATTTTGCACTACAGCGTTCACGTCTTTTCAATTTTACTCACCTCGAACGTGACACGTGAAGAGAGGGGCGGCGGTTGTGAGGGGCGGCGGTTGACAGCTGAAATGACGCATAACGCTATTAGGGTGTTCACACATCTATTTAATTTCCACTTCGACCAAAACATGCTGTTCTTATTAGTATCAGCTAACTATGAGGGGCGTTCAAGTCAAACCGGGATTTGTGATTGCCGTTATGAGGGCAGAAAATCTCTGTGTGTGTCTATATAATCCCCTACGACACTAGACTGCCTGCTTCCTGTCTGAAACACTGGCCTCCCAGGAACTCCTTTAATGGCCCAAACATGTGGAAATGTCTTGGAGCGAGGTGCGGACTGTACAGGGGGACGCGGCAATAACTCCCAACCGCGTTCCTGTAACGTGCGAGTGGTGTTGGTGAATGATCGTGTGTACAGTTCACACAGACAGATGCGTCTCTCTCGCAAGCTGGCGGTCGATTTTCAACAGATATCAGAATCAGGCGTTCCACTCGCAGCGGGCTCCGAGCCACCTCGACTTCCAGGCTTCCTTAAAACGTTTGTACCATTCGAATGTTTTACTGCAGCTAAGAGTCTCATCGATTTTTACGCCTTCATTCAGTAAAAAAAAAAAAATAAAAAAATAAAAAATATTCAAAAAAGTCCCGGTTTGACTTGAACAACGATCATATTAAACTGTAGTTACAATTATATGTTGGTAGAACGTCGGCGAGGCAACTTTCTGCTCTGTTTTGCATTAGAGCAGATCTCTATACTTCCCTCTCTTTTGAAAATCATTTTAAGAAGGGAAAAAAAAAGAAAAAAAAGTGGCATTGCTGTGACAAACAAGCCACCTGCTGCATCACGTCTAAAACATGTAGTGTGAAAGAAGCAGCTGGTTTTCATGTGTTTTTGCATGTGTGTGTGTGTGTGTGTATATGTGTATGTGTGTGTGTGTGTATTCCACAAAACCTTGAGTTTAACCCATCGAGGGAACAAGTTATCCCCAGATAAATTTTATTGCTAACTGTACCAATTCTCTTAATTTCTACTCGGGTTAAGTGCCAGTCACTACAGCAGGGAAAAAAAAAACAAACAAAAAAAAAACGTAAGATGTCATTTCTGAGAAGGCGAGGTCTCCCGAAAAACCGCAGCAGCAGGTGACAGAGAACGTCAAGGTTCTCTCAACCACAACTGCTACATAAAGCCAGCAGACTTTTTAATTCCTGCTTGATTAGAGGCAGGGAGGGGGTGGGGGGGGTGGGGGTTGTGAATGGGGTGTGTATGGGGGGGTGGGGGGGTGTATGATTTGTTGCGGGGTTATTTCAACACAACCTGACACAGATCATGACCGTGATACCGCTGTGTGATTCAGCACTGGTCAGGCTGCCTGGAACTGGCGAGCCGCAGAGTGACGACTGAATCACGCAGGAAAGAAACGCACTTTTTGGCCGCTTTTATACGTGCGGGTTAAAAAACAGCGACGTGTTCCTAACTGTAGTTGTGTTGGCAGGAAGTGATTTCCTCCTCCTCCTCATCCTCCTCCTCCTTGTGTAGGTCTAGACGAGCGCTGTTATCGCAGCAGTGACACAGCACACACACACACAAAGACACACACACACACACACACACAAAAAAAAAAAAAAAAAAAAAACATGCATACATCCTGTGCCATTGCGCTGTACATTGTTGATACCATACAGTCATGTCGGGAGGAAATGTACATAAGAAGTAAGTTCAAGGCAAACAAAGGAGGCAAGGTCACTTCACAGAATTCGCATACCCGAGCACGGTTATCTCACGATAAACAGCAACTCAGTCATGAGATTCTACTACGCATTTCCTATTCCTACATTATTCCTTTTTTTCTTGTTTTTTTAACTCTGCATTATACTGTATCTTGCTCAAAGTCTCCACAATGCAGGTACACATTTTGCTTTCACCAATCACGCCAGCAAAAACCACATGAATTCCACATGCTCGAGTCAGGACTATCAGTGCCCTGAGTAAGCATGCATACCAAGTCAAACGTTACACAAGACACAAACAAATGCCCATGCTTCCCGAGCGGGCTAGAAAGAATAAAAGAAAAGTCTAGGTTTAAAGCAAGAATGCAACCTTCGATGGATCTCTCACAAGGTGTTTGATTATGAAGCACAGCAATTTACCTTAACTTTCCATAAAACAAAAAACAGAAATCGATGTGTTACCACGCATCATGCAATAATAGAAAATATACACGATGGTCTGAAAGTCTGGATGCGGTGGCATTTTTCCGGTCCCATACATTCCTATTTCTTTGACAAGTTAACACGGGTCTCCAAGGTCTCCACAAAGTGTGCCTGCTAATGCACCGGCTAAAATACTCCTCAGACTATGGCTTTTTTCATATGTTTCGTACCTACTTCCTGTTACACTCCTTTTCCGAACATGCCGTTTTAGTGTCTATTTAAACAAGCTATTTCTAAATCACGTGTTTGCAGAGAACAGCAGTCAAGAAACAACTCAGGGAAGAGGGATCATCTTACTCAGAGATGGGAATCGAACCCTCGATCCTAGAGGTGAGAAGCTCAATTTGAGCATTTGTTCCAATTTATACTTTTGGATACATTTTTTTTTTTTTTTTTTTTGGTGTTTAAATCCAGACTTTTGGCCCACTGTGTACTTGCGTTGTAAGAGGAATAAAACACATCCAAATGTTTTGGTTATAGCAAAATAGTTAACTGTTTGTTTAATTTGTTTGTAAAAAAAACAAACAATCACACGACCTTGTTACACTATATTTTATAATTTCTTTCCTGCAGTTTGTTTATTTATTTCTACTGTATATATTTGTTTGTTGATTTTTGTACAGCATGTTTTATTTCTCACAAGTCACTATTTTCAAAATAATTACTCAGATAGACCTTTATAATAATAATAATAATAATAATAATAATAGTGAGCTCATTTAACTTGTCACTTCAGTGGACTGGCTTTAATCTAAACCTTAATGATAAGTTTTTAAAAACAAGTATAAAAATATTTTTTCTACAGTTTGTTTATTTATTTATATATTAGTTTGTTTATTTATTTTTGAGCTTTTTTTTAAATAAACAAATTATTATTATTATTATAGCAATTAGACAATTTAACTTGTCACATTCATGGAATGCCTTTCATCTAAACCTTAACAATTACTAAAATATATATATATATTATAAAACTTTCCCAGAAACCGCATTATTTTACAGTTTAAAAGTTTGTGCCCCCCTCTCCCCCCTGCTCAGTACGGTTAGCACGTAGCCAACAACATCCTCTCAAGTGCAGAACGTTACGCCAAAGAGTTGCGCAATAACATTTACGCTTATTTATTGTCTTTATTTCATTCTTCTTGTTGAACATAGAATGATTAAAAAGTTCGGAATGTTGATGGTACGAGTTTAAACACGCCGAATAAAGTAGAAACCGCGAAACCCTTCTGTAATTAGTGAGAGAAATAAAAAAGAAGGAAAAGAGAGAGACAGGACAGCCCACTCGCGTGCTAAAGCCTGAGCCAAAAACAGTGTTATTTAAACTGCCTTTAATGTGCTGCGGTTACTATGGTAACCTGTTACATTGTATCACTCCGGCGTTCTGTGGTCGCGCGCGCGTTTGTTTGTTGTTTTGTCATTAAAGTGAGTAAACAGCGGCGGATATAACTGTGTGTGTGTGTGTGTGTGTGTGTGCCAATGCAGGATCTACCTACTATATCACTGCTGTGTGTGTGTGTGTGTGTGTGTTAGCGTTTAAGGATTAATCCGAATGCTCATCTTACCTGTGAGAAGTAAAGCGGCGCGTCCAGCAGGACTCCTACTACACTGTTTTGTGAGCAACGTGTAACGTGTAAAGCGTGTTGTTTACAAAGTGTGCAAACACCATTCCGATTGGCTCGGGACAAAACAAGGCGACGCCCCGAAACCTCAGCCCTCAAGCTTCACTCTTTCTTTTCTTCTCTTCTCTTACTGTTTTTCTTTTTTTTTTTCGCCTTTCCTTTTAATTCACTGCCTGGTGCTTCGAGCTCAGTTTGGTCACTAGGTGGCGCCCTCTGTCCCTAAATGACAGGCTCTGAGTGTTGGCAGATTGTACACCATGGTGGTGATCAGAGACAGAGGACTCCGACTTAATATTACAATCCACGTTGTCTACCACACTGGGCCCGTATTCACTAAGCTTATGAAGCCTAAAAGTTGGTCCTAGTGAAGAAATTCTAAGAAAATTCTTAGAATGTACATTTTCTTAGAATTTCCCCTTAATTTAGGACTAAATCTTAGTAAAGGTAAAAAAAAATCATGAAACATATTAGCCCTAAAAACATCTCCTAAGGGGAAAATTGTTAAGAGTAGAGAGGAGGACTTTTAAGAAAATGGCGATAAGAAGAAATATTCTCCAAACACTAAACGTTAAAGGAAACACTGCTCTTCTGTAAAATTTGGTTTTAATTGTTTCTTTACTTCTTCCACCTCTCTTGGCTATATACCATCCATAGGTGCAACTTAAATAGACTGTCCTGTAATCGTGTAAATCTGTAAAAATGTGAGCCATTTTGCTCCCATCAATCTGGAATGGATCACAAGTAATAAAATCAGTATGATAAATTAATGTAAGAACTTAACAAGAGTGGAAATTGGTTGCTTCCTAAGTAAACACATTTTCATCATTTGGCTATTTTAATTAACATTAGGACATCTAGCCTATAACAGATACTGTGCATGAAATAGCATGTAGTCATGATTATACAATTTCTTCATATACAAACATTATGATTTTACTGTCTATTCTATTATCATATATTCTATTTTCAAGATCTTTGCAGAGTTCAGAAGTTATTTTTAGCAACCAATCACAGTCCTTGAATTGTTGCATCATCCCTAACAACGGCGTCAACCACGCCTAAAAAGTTTTCTAAATCACTTTTAGTCTAAGACTCCCAGCTAGAAATTTTTAGGCTAAGATAGGAGCTCTCTAAGAGAATTCTAAGAAGCTCAAAACAGGAGATCTTAAGCCTTCTTAAGCCTAAAAGTTGCTCCTAGTTATGAAATTCTAAGAAAATTCTTAGAATTATGACATTTTCTTAGAATTTCCCCTTAAATTTAGGATTTAATCTTATTAAAAATACGAATGATTCACGAAACATCTTAGATCTAAAAACAGCTCCTAAAAGGTAAAAATTGTTAAGATTAGAGAGGTGAACTTAAGCTTCTTACAATTCTCTTAGACAGCTCCGATCTTAGCTTTAAAAGTCCTAGCTGGGAGTTTTGGATTAAAAGTACTTTAGGAAACTTCTCAAAGCAACTCTGAGGAAGGAAAGTACAAAAACCTTTATCTTCTCGTGAAAATATAATGTATGATAATAGAATAGACAGTGAAATTGTATATAAAGAAGTTGTATAATCATGAATGCAGGCTACTTTTTGCAAAGTTTCTGTTATAGGCTAAATATCTTGAAGTTAATTAAAACAGCCAATTTGCATATCTATTTAAGTTGCACAGTGTTGCACTTTTGCGTTTAGTGTTTGGAGAATATTTCTTCTTTCCGCTTTTTTGTCCTCTGCTATAGAAACTATTAAGCCTCTTAAAAGTCCTCCTCTCTACTCTTATCACTTTTCCCCTTAGGAGCTGTTTTTAGGGCTAAGATGTTTCATGAATATTTTGATCTTTACTAAGATTTAGTCCTAAATTAAGGGGAGATTCTAAGAAAATGTCAATTCTAATTTCTTAGAATTTCCTCACTAGGAGCGACTTTTTGGCTTAAGAAGCTTTGCGAAAAGGGTCCCAGAAGACAACAAAGGATGGTTCTGAAAGAATTACTGGTGCTCCCCTGGCCCCCCTTCAAGAACTTTATATCTCCAGAGTGAAGAAAACGGAAAACCTCATGAACAAGTAAACGTTCTCCACACGGTGCAATAAAAATACACCAATCTATACATGATAATACCCCACATTCTATTCCATTTCTTGTTAATTGTTTTTTTTTCTGGTACCAAAACTAATTTCTCATACAGCTCTGGAAAAGAAGTCATTCTACTAAATTCAAAATATAACTATTGTTATATTTGAGTGTATATTCAAATGAAATTACATCATCACAACCAGAGGTGTCAAGTAACGAAGTACAAATACTTCGTTACCTTACTTAAGTAGAAATTTTGGGTATCTATACTTTACTGGAGTAATTATTTTTCAGCTAACTTTTTACTTCTACTCCTTACATTTTTAGCAAGCAATTATCTGTACTTTCTACTCCTTACATTTTAAAAATAGCCTCGTTACTCTATTTTTATGATCAGAACGTGCAACCCCCCCGGTCGCATGATAAGAACACGCACAACCCAAAGTCGCATGATAAGAACGCGCAACCCCCCGGTCGTACAGGTATGAACAAATTGCGAGACCTGAGTGCTTTTTTCACCCCTCAACCTACTTTTACTTTTATACTTTAAGTAGTTTTGAAACCAGTACTTTTTTAACTTTTACTTAAGTAAAAAGCTTGGGTTGATACTTCAACTTCTAAAGAAGTATTTTTGAACCCTAGTATCTATACTTCTACTCAAGTAATGGATGTGAATACTTTTCACACCACTGATCACAACACATCAAAATAACCCAAGATCATGCAGTATGTGCAGAGCTTTAATAACTCAAATAAAACATTAATTTTAAAACACAATTAGTGAACAAATTTTGTTAATGCATTGACTAAATAAAATCTGTATTTGGTGGAATAATCCTGATTTACAGCTTGAAATGCGGTTCTTGACCAGTTTTTCACATTGCTTTTGGGTAAATTTATACCTCTTTTTTTTTTGGCAAAAAAGCAAACAGCTCAGCTTTACTTGATGGTTTGTGATCATCCATCTTCCTCTTGATAACATTCCAAAAGGGATCTGGAGTAAATTGCAGTGGATTATTTTTTTTCGGAGCTGTATGTCCACACATACTTGCCAATAAAGCTCTTTCTGATTCTAATTCTGAAATCAGAAGTTAATCTTTGTCCTGTTTAAGTCCGATGGAGCGAAATCAGGACTATAGGGAGGATGCTTTAACATCTCAAAATAAAGTTTTAACAGCGTATCGACAGTGTGGATCATGGCACCCTCAGATATCAGTCCTCAGTGTTTAATCCGAAGTTTAGGCTTCAGCTCTTCAATAAGCATCTCACTGTAATGAGCACTGCTGATTGTTGAACCTTTTTCCTGATAATGTTCCAATCCTGGCGGAGAATCCCAGAAACCTCTAAGCCTTGATGACTTTTGCAGCTGATGGTTGACTTTTGAACTTTTTCTCGGTCTGCGATTGAGGATGTTTCATACGTCCCATACTCTGTTGCTTACTCTCAGGCTCGAAGTGACGAATCCGTGTCTCTTCACCAGTAATGATTCTCTTTAAGAAACTTTCTCCTTGCTTAGAGTATCTAAATCTATCGGCCTAAATTTTGTTTGCACTTTCCAAAATCTTCTGTTTAAGGTCGTCTGTGAGTTGTTTCAGTACCAGGTACACCCTGAGACCACTAAAATTCTTTATACGTAAAAGTGCAACCCAGGTGACAACATACAGACATATAGACATGCAAGGAGTAAACAGACCCCGATCGTTTTATGATAAAATGTGCGTGCTGTGATTATTATGACTGCTTCATACCTATTGTTACACTTTATTGGTAAAGTCAGAGTGCTCTGTCCCAGAGAGAGAAAAAAACTATAGGAATCTTGAAATCTCCCCCTTTCTTCCCTTAACAGAATTGTTATACATAAATACAGCCCAGGTTGAAATGTAAAGCATACAAATGCTATTGTGTTCTACTAAGTTAGGAAGAAAAATTAAGAGCCTCCTGAGCAAGATCCAAGTGTTCATCAGCAGCTGCCTCAGACACATCATATACATCAAATGGTTTGATGAGAGTAAGAATGAAGAGCCATAGGAAAAGCCCAAACAGCTCTCAGTAGAGAAGGAAATCAAAAGTGAAAATGGAGACGGATAGAGAATACAGTACGGAAGCTGAGGAATTCCATCACTCGACAAGCTCTGCAGGGGAGCCCTAGGGTAAATGTTGTTGAGGAAGGTTCAGTAACACTGGGAGATGGGGAGTCACAGCGGGGATGGGAAGAGTTGGGTGGAAATTGAGAGATCTTGAGGACAGGACTAACTGTGGAGGAACATCGACACTGGCGTCTATATGAAAGTAATGGTCAGGATTTCACTTACTTTGTATACAGGGAGGGGGAAATTAACTAGACAATATTTAACGGCTATAGAACTTGTGGTATCACTGGAGCACGACCCCATGGTTGCTCTTACCCATCAAACACAGGGAGAAAATGCAAACTCCATGCACACAGACCTGAAGGTGGGACTTGAACCTTCAACCCTGCAAATGCAAGGCTACAGTGATAACCACTACCATATTAACTAAACTAGCTGATTTTAAGTAGCACAACTCTTCATTCAGATAGACTTGAATTAGTGACATTACTATGTTATACTATAATGCATGTTGCTTTAATACTTTTGGCCACCAATGTATATTGTGGAATTAGTATGATAAGTAATAGTAATAGTAATGTTTCTCGTTAACGTTTCATATTTTTTTAGTTTTATATATTTTTACAGAAAATGTAAATGTGTGTGCCAAAGAAGCTACTTCTGAAGTTTATGCAACATGGAAGTGACTAATCGCTCATTCATGTCTTTATGCATGTTGCCTTGTGCACTGGTGCGCATGTTGGAACTGGTGTGAGATTGTTTTTCAGGAGTTGGGCTCGGCCCCTTACTTCCAGTAAAAGGAAATCTTAATGCTTTAGCACACCAAGACATTTTCGTCAATTTCATGCTCCCAACTTTGTAGAAACAGTGTGGGGACGGTCCATTCCTATTGCAACATGACTCCGCACCAGTGCACAAAGCAAGGTCCATAAAAACATGGATGAGCGAGTTTGGTGTGAAAGAACCTGCACATAGCCCTGGGCCTGAGTGGCGCAGTGGTAAAGTGCTCACCCTATCATCTGGGGTTCGGTTCCCGGTTGATGCTGTAACCTCTCTCAGAGGGGAAGGATGAGAGGTACTTCGTACTACTCTCTTCCCACATTAATCACGGCTCTACAGCCAATCGGGGGACGTCTGTGAGCTCGCGCACGCGGAGGGAGCGGATAGCGCTGTCCTCCGAGTGTGTTACTCCGCCCATAATGGTGCGTGAGCGAGCAGTTCGAAAAGATGCGGTCGGCTGGCGTCACGCGGTTCGGAGGAAACACGTGATAGTCTTCGACCCTCCCGACTGAGTGGTAGGAGTAGCCTTAATGTGGGAGCGCCCCCTAGTGACGGGGAGGAATTGGACACGACTAAATTAGGGGGGGGGGAAAGAGTTGTGGAGAGAGTTTAAGATCTGGGTCAGGGCTAGGAAGTCTTCCAGTCTCCAACAACTGGAGGCTTGGGGAAACGTTCCACAACAGACCTTGTGGAGACCTACAAGAAGCGTTTGCCGGCCTACGTCATTACGAACAAAGGCTTTCCTATAGCTTATTGAAACATTTGTAATATATAAAGGGTGTAAATAATTCTGAACATGGTTATTCTTGAATATTTGTCAGTAAAAAAAAAAAACCGCATGAATCTTTTCTCCTGGCTTTCCTGAGGTATCACACGTTGTTTGTCACATATTAAATATATGGAACTAATTTACCACAGAATTCACCTCAAAAACACCTAAATGGAAAGGTTTTGTCTTTTTCTGAGGTATTTCTGGTGAAGTTCTGACGCGAGTCGGGTCAGACGCTCGATTGTTCGGGGTTTGCTTTATGACGTCAGAGACCCCCCCCCCCCTCCCTACGTTTGTGTCGTGCTTATTTTTTTTTAAGGCGACTTCCGCATAATTAAGGCGAGGCCCCGCCCACTTTCCCCAGCCAGCCTCGGCGTTGTTTGGGGGCCGCTCAGAAGCAGGCAGGCAGGCAGGCAAGGCGCTCGCTCGGTACCGAAGATGGCGGCGGCTCCGGTGTACTGCGTCTGCCGGCAGCCTTACGACGTGAGCCGGTTCATGATCGAGTGCGACATCTGTAAGGACTGGTTTCACGGCAGGTAAGGAGAGAATATGTGTGAGCAGAATATAACGTGAAAAGATGTTACCCAGGTTTCCTGTCGGAGTCTCTCTCTGTCTCTCACACACAAACACACATCTAGATGTATCTATTGTATCTGTATATAATTAAGATTACACTGTGTGTTCGTGTTAACATCATCATTATCATGTTGCTTTGGGAGAGAGAGAGAGAGAGAGAGAGAGACCCGTTAACTGTAAACTCGACTCGTCCAGTCTCACGTCATGTCGTTTCCGGTGCTGTTCTGCTTCACATTGTTTACTTTTTGCCCCTTTGGTTTGTCTCAAGTGCTAGCTGGCTAACTGGCTAACCGTGCAGCTTACTGGCTCGTGTTAAAGTGAGGCACGTGACATAAACCAAAACAGGACGCGATGGTTACTTTGTTGCCGATATCCGCGCTTTGAAGTTATGTCTTTTGTTTCTATTGATCAGTTCGTTGCCTTTTAAATTGTAACTTGTGTATTGTGTGTACTGTATATACTAATGGGGTTGCAAAAGTGTGTATGCAAAAGGGAAACACATCCACATACATGTATAACATTTATATAGATATGTTTTTTTTTTATGTTAGATTGCTAAGGGAACCGTCTGTGCATGATTGCAACATTGTATCTAAACACAGAGGTCTGTTTGACTTTTCCTGTGCTCGTGCTTGTTATTGCGTGGTTATATTCAGTTCCTCGTGTGTGTGTGTGTGTGTGAAGACTTTTTGGGACAAACTTTATATGGATAAATATATATATTTTTTGCTTCGTCCCTTTTACCCCATTCTTATTGTTTTTTTTTATTATATATACATATATAGTTACTTTGTTGATGAAAATACACTTCATGTTCTTGGCTGTAAACACACTGCTGCACGTGTTGTGTTGGAGTTTTTTGTTGTTGATTTGATGTTAATGCTGTACTATAGTTCTGGTGCCAAAAGTTACACACACACACACACGGTGTGGTTGGTGAACCTGCTGAAAGGGGGCACTAAACAAAGAGCAGCCGGTTCACTGAAACCCCATTCAGTGTTTGTGTGTACTTTCCTATTTATGTGTTTGTTTATTTTAACGCAGAAGCATTTCCAGTGATTGATCTTTTGCCGCGCGCGTGTGTGTGCGTGCGCGCGCGAGAGAGAGTGTCTGTGTTGTGATTTCTCGTTTCCATGAAAATCAGCCATCAAGCTTTTCCCTACTGCTGGAGTGTTTAGTCCTTTTGATTGGCAGCTGGGTTTGGAGAGGGGCGGGGGGGGGGGGGGGGTTAGGAAAGGGGGGGGGGCCGGACCTTTAAATGCTCCTGTTTTTTTTTTCCTTTGCAAATATGGGCCCACGTGGTGGGAGCCGCCTAGTGGGCAGAATCAGGCCACGCCCCTTAAAGGGTCACGCACACCTATTTAAAGTCTTTCCAAAAAAAAAAAAAAAATAAGCCACAACGTCACAAGGGTCAAATTATTGGCCTACATCAGGGGTAATGATTAAAAGTGTTTAAGATTATCCATCTGGTCAACAAAACTTTCTTCAAGCCAATATCTGAATTTCATGTTTGTGTTATTTCTGTGATTCAGATCTCTATATAAATGCTGTCGTCGTATAAGTCTGTATAAAATAAGCGATTTCCACAGCAGTGATGAAGTTCATAAGCACGTTCCAGTAATTAAAAAAAATCTCTTCAGTTGTTTTCCTTGCATGTTACAGTCCAATAATTTGACCCTTCTCAAATAATTATAATACTTTAAAACAGTAATTTGTGGTGATTCATTCTGGTCTAGTCTAGTGTTTATCCAAACAAATATGTGTCTGTGTGTGTATACGTAATATACAGTACTGTGCAGAAGCCATAGGCACCCATATTATATGCTGTACGAAGTTCGTTATATATGTTTATCATGTCTGCATAATTATGTACAAAATTATTCAGTATTTCCGTATACAATTAAAAAATTAATAAATTGATAACATTACAGGAGAATATATTCATGGCTGTAAAGAAAAAAAATATATAGTACAAGACAGACCAGTTTTCAGATTGAAACAAAAAAAACCTAATGTATGCTCCTGGGATTTGCATAAAAATAGAAAGGAGCGAAAGTTACCAGAGGAACTTATATTCTCCAGCAAGCTCAGTAAAACCTAACAGCTAACATATAAACACAGACTCGGTTTCTTCAGCGGCAGCCTCCAGAGGGAGACGAGCTCAGAGGATTACCAGCCTGTTCACTATTCATGCGTGACGGTGATGAGGGACACGGCCTAATGTCTGCTTAACAGTACAGCAGCGCAGACTTCACCTGCCTGTGTGTGCGTGTGTGATACTTTCCCGTTTTTTTACACAGGTTATTCTTTGAAAGGTCCCATCTGTAATCCTGGTTAGGAGTGTGAAATGAAATTCTAAGCATAATCATGCCATTATCTGTTCTGTGTGCGCGTGTGAGAGAGGAGAATAAGATTGATGGAGGCTCCGTCTGCCCGAGGCAGCAAAAAAGCTCCATCCATCACTGTCCCCGAGCGATGAAAAAGCAGGCCTAAAAATGTTTAGTTTATTAGCCGTGAATACGGAGCACAGCGCTGACTGGAAGTGAACGATAATACAATTTCCCTGTAAGCTTTTAGCGAGATACGTTGCACCAGAATTGCAATAACTATAAGTAATTATTTTATTCTTTTATTTACGTACCGGCTTTTAAGCACACGCTCAGAAACGTGGCTGGTTTTTATTAAAAAGGGGGGGAAATACACTTCTGTAAACATTCGTGCATGTGAATAAGAACAAAAGTTTTCTTTCCATATATGGAAAAACTAGCTGAAGGTGACGCCAAGGAGGGAAACGTTAAACTATATTGAAAAGATTGCTTATTAACATGCTAATTAATGAGCAGCTTTCGCAGGCAAGCGAGACCAAAACGTACCTCTGCTGCAGAGGAGACGTTCATTTAGAGTCACCAGCGTCAGAAATCACCAATTAACAACCTGCACATCAGATTAGAGCCGTTATGAAGATTTACAGAGCAGAAGAATCTGTTTTACATTGTAGAAAGAAATAAAAATCAAGTTTGCAAAGTTAGAAAGCGTCCAAACTTTTGACTGGTAGTGTATATGTAAGAGGATCATAAACCTGTGCTCCTATAAACCAGCGCATTATTAATAATACGATCGTGGTTTGGTTATGACGTTGTGCGACTGGCAAGTTATAAGTTAACTTTCTCCCCTCTAGCCTACATACTTTGAGTTTACATTAGATCTGTAGCTGTCGAATATTTTACAGTGTCATACATTCTATTTGAAAGCCTTTTTTCAGATACAAAAACAAAACATAAAAAAAGGTATTACTAAGGTAAAAAACTAAGGCACACAGTAAAATAAATACTTTACAAAACCACTAAGCTGTGCAACTTAACTTTCAGAACTAAAAGGTCTCTTCTTTGGCTCGCTGATAATTTTATCGCTCCCTTTCATTTAGCGGTCCGCAACAGAACGAGCCCCCAAAGCAATACACAGCTAACTGTCTGCGTCTCCTTCCGCGTTGTGGGGTGACGTAAGCGCTGCTTCTTCGTCGGTGTTTACTGGCGCCCTGCCTCCGAAAACTAATAATTGCGCAAAAACATAACGCAAGCTTTTAAAATTAGTTAAAAGAAGCTTCCAGGAAGAAGACTTACATTTGTATCTTATTATATGTACAGCTGAGCAGTTGAGGTGTAAGGGCCTTGCTCAAGGGCCCAACAGGGACAACCTGGCACCGCCTGAACCATAGTCCAATGCCCTAACCACTCTGCCATAACCATTGAGCTACCCTTGGTACTGCAACAGTTAATTATATTTTTACACATTCCTGTAGTCTTACTATGCAAATGTTTGTTCTCTTACCAAATTTGGATGATTAAATAATTTCTCATGATATTTTACAGTGAAGGAAATTGTGACTAGCGAAGATCAATATCGCACCCTAGCCTAGCAAGCCATTTTCATTTTGGTCCTTTAGACATTTTCTTATTGTCTTGTGTAGCTTTGTGGTCTTGGAAAGTTTCCTCGTTGAACAAGGTCGCTATGGTTACCACACGAGAGATGCACCCTGTATGAGAAACCACACCAACCCGGAAATCTGACCCCCGAGGTGAATAGAGAGTGTGTGTGTGTGTTTTTGCATGTGTGTGAGAGTGCAGTTTTGGAGGCCTCTCGGTCGAACCTGCAGGAACGATTGACGTTTCACCTGCACGCGCAGCGCAAAGGGCCACCGTAGGAAGTCTCCAGCCTCAGTGCGACTGATGGTCTGCTTCCTCTGCAGCACTTCCTCTACCCGAGCAACGTAAATGGTTTCACGCCGTCTGGATCTCGGAACAGGACGAGCCAGAGAACCTCACTTCGTCTTTCCTGCCCTTTTCATTATGCCGCACTTCCGGTTCCTCATCTGTCTGATGCGTGAGCGCTTTCCCATGGACGCTTTCATCCTCGGGTAGCCGTGGGACAAGTCGGTCTCCGTCGCACTTTTCTAGGCAGGACATTGATTGAGGTCTTCATGAGGCCATTGTCAGGTTCTGCTCAGGCTTCGTTGTCAGGTTTCACAAACTCCTGCAGCGACGGAAGAAACCTTAAACCTCATCTTATAAAGGTGTGTGTGTGTTTGTGGGTGTGTGTGTGTGGGTGTTTTGACTCGACCGGAGAAGTTGACCTCGGTCACCGCTGCAGTGGTTTGCACTCAATCAGAGGTGATGACTTGGGCTTGTATAGACCGTGTGTGTTTGTTTATTGATTACCTTATGATAAAGGGTTTTTATCACACTTTAATCTTTTCACATCTCTATAATCTCAGCCTGGTTTGTCCAGCCGTCGCTGTGTTGGACTTGAGAAGTTCTCACTCACAGAGCCATTGCAGGAACATGTTATTAAAGTTGTGATAAATCATTAACGCTGCTAATCGATTCATCGCTGTTCGAAATGTAACCGATTTTTAAATGTATGAACTGATGATGTTTGTTTTGCATAATAATTCTCAGGCGACGCGCAGTATTTTGAGAGTCTTTGTTTAGGTTCGTTAAAGAGAAAGAGTGTTCGAAACCTGATTGGTTTTTATTTTGTGCGTTTTTTTTAAACGATTTGCAATGAATTAGTCAGGTTTGTGCAGTAAAACTTGTTAAGATAGAATAAAATCCGCGTCTCTTATCATTAATTATAAACGATGAGTCCTTTATAGATTGTTGACCTTAGTAGCGATACACGAATTTCAGACCCCTTAGATTTTCTATTCTGTTACCAAGTAAACATGAAATACAAACAAATATTTGAAACGTTCAGGAGTTTTTCATTTTCACGCATTTCTTTTTTTTTTTTTCTTTCTTTCTTTTGTTTGTTTCAACTTACTCGTAGCATAGTTTTGAGTAAAAAAAAAAAAGGTGTGTGAATTGCACGGCAAGTTGAAGCTTGTGTCCTTGAGCCCTTATGTGTATATAATTATAAATGAGCGCTATTGTATGACAAACAGTCGAGAGCCTGGAATAAAAAAAGAAAGATTGCTGTATTTATTACAGTGATCAGTAATAACATGAACAGTAGACAGGACATCGTTTTATCTACCATCACATTCCAGAAGCTGAAACACACCTGCTAATGCAAAGTTCATGTCTTTCCTTATGAACCAGAGTTCGTTCATGCTAAGCGGGGGCTCGAGCGTAACTGCTCTGTTCTGCTCTGTTCTGCTCCTGGTGTTTACAAGACCGACTTTGCTGAAATGTGAAGAACGAGGACCAGCTCGGACCCGTGATTGGGACAAAAACGTGTTCAGCTGTAGCATTTTTACTGTCTATATGTGCTGGGGAAATGTGTGTGTGTGTGTGTGTGTGTGAGAAGGAGAGATGAAATACAGAGAATTCTGCCTGTCATCACTATGGAGACACACTTCTACTTCTCTCACCCGAGGAGAACTATTGGACGGATCGGTAAGAGCGCCATTGGTTGAAATGTTTTCCTGCCCTCTAAGGATCGAGCTCTAAGGATGAGAAGCAGACTAACGTGTGTAATTCCTCGAGTTCGCCCAGGTCGTTCGGTTTATCGGTCCCAGAAATCTCCCAGGCTGTTGATGGAGCACCTCTAAGCCTCTCTGATTCCTTTCGTTATTTCTCCCGCGCTCGTTCCTCCTCCTTCGGGTTCATCAAATCAAAGCAGAATAACCAGTTCACTCCGGTCGGGTCAAAAGATTATCAGATTTAAACGCCGAGGAATCTCCTGGTGGTTTTTGTTTTTGCAAAGGTCAAAGAGCATTGATGTTCAGAACGTTGGAATGATCACCTTTTCCAGAAGGACACGAGTTCGTACACCCCTTTAACCCGTCGAAAGAAAAAAAAAAAGAAGCCTATAGTGTTTTTGTTTGTTAAGAAATGCCTAAAAGCTGAAACACTTGCAGGATCGCATCAATCTTTCATACTGCACCACGCAATCCTGGTGCAATAACCATCTAATGCAATCACCAAGCAAGAGTTAAAGCACCACGCTTTAATGCTGAAAAGGGATTAGAGAAATGGCCTTTATGCAGAACGTTTAGTAAACACTCTGCTTACAAATTACAGCATTGGTTTCCAAACCCGAGCGCCGCGCTCTTACTCTCGTCATTAAGCGCGCCAGACTTGTCAAAGCTGATCAGCGGAGTCGGAGTAACGAGCTTTAGAGGCAGCTTTGTCTTCCTGTCGAGAGTCTTTCCGCAATCCACCGCTGTCTCCCGCTGAGTCCCTGTGCTCAGCTGACACACTTTCAGAGCCTGTTGCATCACCCCGAGAGCTTTTGTCGAGGTGGCAACAAGCCCGGTGATGCAAGCCGGCCTTTCCTGAAAGGGGTCGAGAGCGAGCGCGAAGGAGAAAGAAAGAATGCGAGAGAGAGAGAGAATTTGTTACTTTCTCGATTGTTCTGTTTTGTCCCGAATGGAATTCTTTAATCAAGGAAAGTTTCCTTGTGTGTCTCCCACGTCCCCGAGGCTGTTTTTAGCACCGCTTCTCGTTCACTCTGTCCTTTTTTTTCCCCCTTCCTATCCTTTTTTTTCCGGCGTGAAACGGCGCAGTAGGTCAGCATGACACAACCGGCGCAGTGACTCACATCCTGAGCGCTCGTCTCGTTACGTCACCGGTGAAAAGCACCGATTCTTTGCTGGCGCAGGACGCCCAGGGCAGGGAGAGGGAGAACTGGCAGCGAGTCAGAATCCTCAGCGCGCCTCGGTGAAGGAAGCCGACCCAAAGGGAATGCGGATGTGGGAGTGTTCGCAGTCACTTCCGATCTCTCCTCCAGAGCCAGGTTTTTATCTCCGTGCGCAGCCTTGTCCTTCGTTTTTTTTTTTAAAAAGACTTCTCCGGCTGTTTCTGCTTCTTTACGGTGGGGTTTTTCAAAGTGCAGATAAATTTACGAGTTTACAAGTTTTTTTTTTTTTTCTTTAAACCCCAGACTGCTATCGGACATTGTCCTGACCATCGTCCCCCCCCCTCCCCCACACACACGCCGCTTAGTAGGAGATCCGAGCCGTAGCTTTGATGTGGACACCTCGGCCGCCGTTCCGGTGCTGCTTCCCCCCCCCCCCCCCCAAAAGCCCCGTCGCACCACATGTTGCACCCCTGCATTTCCTCCCCCTGGAGCAACCTAAGTATATCTGCACATCTGGAGCGCTGATTGAAGCAGGCGTGTCTGTCTGGAACCATAATCAGCCCAAGCTCATCCGGCAGACCCAGAGTTACTTTCAGGTCATGGGAGCCTGTTCGATCACATCTTTCAGCGAATCAGATTCACACGGCGGCGTGTTTACACAGGCTTCTGTTCCCAGTCATGTGGTGTTATTCTTTTAATATGCTGGTGTTAAAAACACGCTTTGTGCCAGAACACGAAATGATGAGTTCTTTAGTACTCGCTGTAGATCCTGCTACATTCCTTTTAATGAATGTGTCTGAGATCTTTCATAGAGTTTTTTGGTTTGACCTTTACAAACGAAAATGTTACTAAATGATGAGATTTTATGCCTATAGGTTAGCGGGTAGCGATGTCGCCTTGCGCCTGCAGGATCGAGGTTTCGGTTCCCGCCTTGGGTCTGTGTGCATGGAGCTTGCATGTTCTCCCCGGGTTTGGTGGGGCCTTTAAGCAAGTCCCTCAATCCTGAACTGTATACTGAGATGTGAACTGAGGCAATCAGGTTTCACGCTTTAAGGTCCTGAAGCCCATAAGCAAGACAAGTGAGCAAATGTTTCCAACCACTATGACAACAGACATTTGTCATTATATAGCATGAAGGGCCTGCTTGTTCTTCAAAGAAATTTTTTTTTCTTCAAGCATCTGTGTCTTAACATTTGGGTGTCTTAACATCCTGAAAATGACATGAACATCAGGTTAGAATCTACTATCATTAGGACGCTTGAGCGGCTGGGCCCTGACTGCAGCACGGGGCCCTCACAAGATTTTGCTGCATAGCTCATACACACTTGCACATGCGGTATACAGATAGACATTTAGATCTTATTGAGCTAAACGAATTCCGCTGTGCAAGTCTTCGACTCTACTCAACAGGAAGTTAGGTATTTTGGTGTTGTACACAGAGCAAAACTTGTCCAGTGGATTTCGACATAATCCTCCTAGGGGGTTTATGTGATCACCACCAAACTACGCTATTATTATCTAAAGACATTGAGGTGGCAGAATTACGAAGGGATTGTTCGTATCTCAAACGGTTTAGCCGCGACGATGCCTGAACCTTATGACGAAAAGTGGCAAATAACTTTGAGTGACATCATACTGAGATGCTTTTTTTCTCCAGCATCTGGGGGAAGGTCTTAAAATAAAATAAAATTACTCCTATTCTTAAATTATGTCATAATGGTCTTGGTACAGTATATGCCCTTTAAATGCCTGTGCCCACAGTAATTCTGGTGCGGCAATGGCGTAGGTGCTTGGACCCGATCATCGCTGCTTGCAACTTACCTTTTTCCCCTTTTCCTCTCTTCCACTTTTCTCAGTATTGGTACCAGAGGGCCTAATGATCCAGTACCTAGGGGGGGATAGATTATTATTTTTCTTTATTTTTTGCTTAACACTGTTAAGTTGTGTACAGTTACAAACAGCAAGACTTTGCAGACAGTTAACCACATTTCAGAGAAAGGTTTCTTACAGACTATAAACACTGTATGATCTTCTAACGACACCTTTTCATATTGTGTTTCAGCTGTGTCCAAGTCGAAGAGCATCATGCGGTGGACATTGACGTTTATCACTGCCCCAACTGTGAAGTTCCACATGGACCCTCCTTGAGTAAGTCCTCTCCTCTCCTTTCTCTTATCTTTCCTCGTCACTCGGCTCTCGTCCTCTTATCTCTCCCCCTCCCTCTCATTTTATTGATTTCCCCTTTTTGATTTAAGCACCGGTGATTTCCCTGCCCCCCCGGGAGGAAGACATTATTAGCCTGATTAACCAGAGTATTCATCAGAAGGTTGAGGTTGAAAGGTCTCTCCCTTTTTTTTTTTATCTTGGAGATCCATCCGTCACATTACTCCATTGTGAATTTTGCAACTGGTCCTCTTTAAATAAATATCCAGCTCACGTGTCCTTGTAATTGAGCTCTTATGATAAGGACATAAGTATGTATTTGAACAGGTGCATTGATGATAACTTGTTCATGTTGCAGCCAGAAATGCCACCATCCAAGCCGTGTGGTGATATAATGTTACGAAAACTTGTCAAGGTTGAAATCTTATCTCCATCTATCGCGTGAATAGAGAGTATACATGCTGTGGTTATAATGTACTACTGTACTTAAGGATATCGTCATTTGGGTGATAACCGATAGAAATTATATAACATCGACATTATAGATTATAATATTCTCATAGATCGCTTACAAAATCACATAGGCATTCAGGGACAGGCATTAAAATGGTTTAGATCATACCTGTCTGATCCATTACCATTTTGTAGATCTAAATGGAGAACCGTCTGGTGTAATGCCAGTGAAATATGGGGTCCCACAAGGGTCAGTTTTAGGACCTCTGTTGTTCTCAATATACATGCTTCCCTTGGGTAACATCATTAGAAGACATGGGATTAGTCGCTGTCACCCCTGGCTTGCTCATCAGAGACATTACATTCATCTCATCATTATCTAGACACATTTTTCTCACACATACACACTTCCAAAAATTCTTTTTTTTTTATTTTTCATTTTTGTGAAGATGCTTTGA
This sequence comes from Channallabes apus, assembly GCA_030522415.1. Classification (NCBI taxonomy): domain Eukaryota; kingdom Metazoa; phylum Chordata; class Actinopteri; order Siluriformes; family Clariidae; genus Channallabes; species Channallabes apus. The sequence continues at coordinate 39,366,710 of CM060113.1, forward strand.
AACAAAGACCACACATATCAAGTTCAAGACCAGGTGTGGCCAAGCTCAGTTTTAGCCTTAAGGTAGTCAAGGTCAAGTCAAGTTCGAGACCAAATGAATGAGGGACAGCTTCAAGATTAGGAAGTTTAAAAAAAACAAAACATTTTTAAACAAGTTTTGACCATGCATATTTTATTCATTCATTAATTTCACCAATGCTTAGGCAGTTCTCTAAAAGAAGGCATTATTTCCTCAAATCAGAAGGTCATTGGTTCAACACCCAGCACTGCCAAGCTGCCACTGTTGATCCCTTGCGGATGTCAGAACCTTGCTCTCTGAGCCCAACTTCCCTAAAATCCCACATATGCACAGAAAAGATGCGATAATGTACGTCTGTGAAATAAAGCCTTTTTCTTCTTTAGCTCGGCCAAGTCAGTACGGAAAATGCCTTGAGCCCGGACACAAGGATTAGAGCACAATATACACTATATGGACAAAAGGTTATGAACTCCGAGGGTTATGAATAGGCATATGTGTGTGTGTTGAAGATTCCATTCCGGATTTATTCCATCTTTCCTTGTATAATAAGCCCCATTATAAGCCCTCTAGGAATGTCTTCCACAAGATGTGGCTTTCAGTCAAACCTTAAACGTTAAATCATCCTGTAATCATCCTAATTATGCTACTTTCACTCTGCTATAAATACAGAAACACGACAGAAGGTTTGTTGCAGTTTAAAGGCTTTCGTTTCGACGTTGAAATCCCTCTGTTCTTCTGACCTTATTATAGTGAAGAAGCGAAAGAACTGGCACAGGCACGACTACACCGAGCCGGACGATGGCAGCAAGCCTGTGCAAGCCGGGACCGTGGTATTCGTGCGCCAGCTGCAGTCCAGGACCTTCGCCAGGTACGTGAGCAAGGCCGAGGCTACGTGACACCATCGCAACCGAGTCTGTTTGTGACACGCGAGCGAGTCGTGGATACAGCTGCCGTCTGTTTGAATAAGAAACAGCTGTTCTACTGACAGCAGCAGCAGCAAACGGAATGCCGTTGCTAGTAACGTTAGCAGCGCTAATAAAACTTCACTAGCCAGGAAAAAAAGCACATGCACAGAAAGAGTGAGTTTTCTTTTCTGTCCAGAATATCTGATCCAAATGGTGAAAAGCAGGGACGAGTGTTTATTCTTCAGGAGGTTTCCTCTTTTTAATCTTTTTTTTTTTTTTACCCCAAAAATCTTTTCGTTCAGCGGCGAAGAGATTATGCTGAAGATGCACGGCAGCCAGGTGACGCAGCGCTACCTGGAGAGACGCGGTTTCCGCTACCCCATCGCCGTGACTCAGAAAGATGGCCTGGGCCTTCAGCTTCCCTCTCCTGACTTCTCCGTGAAAGATGTCGAGCGATATGTTGGTAAGAGGAGTGTGCGAGTGTGTTTGAGTCAGAGCGAGAGTGCGGTCGCGAGAGTGAGTAAGAGCGAGTGTATGCGCGAAAGTGAATAAACAAGAGCGAGCGAGTGTGAGTGAGTAAGAGTGAGAGTGAAGTTAACATGTCAGCAGTTCCTCGCTTACATTAAAGTTAATGCCGTGTTATTCATCCACGTTATCTGTAATTACCGGCGGGTTAAATATTCATTAGGCGTAATGGAGCGTTGTAACTGAAACGTCCGGATGACACGTGAACGAGCGCAGCCTCTTAGCGAGCCGTAATGAAATCAGCGTGTGGATGGGAGGCAGTGTGGCTTACACACCGGCCCAGCGGGTTCTCACCTCTCCAACGCGTTCAGAGCAACTCGGGGTGTCTGGTTACACGCCCACCACCTTTTAACTGACAGCTCGTGTTGCTTGCTGCACCTTGCCGCAGACCAGAGGGTGTGTGTGTGAAATTCTGGGCACGTAAACAGCCAGTAGGTTCTGAGAGTTTGGGCTTTTGTATTTGTACCAGCTGTATTTGCACTCAGGAAGTTGATGCATTTTAGTTGTATGATGTACTGCTTCCTGTTGCATTTCAATATACATACAACTAGCAAACGATCAGTGTCTGTTCATTTGCCATCGTACACTCTGGACACCCCTATTTTTGTACAAAACGATAACACTATGATGAAGAAAAAATGATGAAACAACCAGCAAATGAACACATCTTGGTATTGACATGGACTCGACAATACATACGGTCATTTTGGTCATCCGCATCTGTCGTACTTGTCGGTCTTGACTGCGCCACCATTGGCCATGGTCTTGATCATGATGCTCATAAACTCATTAAGACTGTGTTTCTCGATCTCTGAGGAATCGACCCGGACTGAAACTACTGGCCCGAGATCATCTGATTGAGGCTGGTTTGTCTGCAGTGAGAAATTGAAATTGATTTGACTCCGAAGTGATTGAAACCAGTCCTGCAGCCCTGCAGAAACACCATGAGTGCTGAAGATTTGAACCAACGAATAGAAAGAGAAAATAAACACACTACCTGAGTGAGGAATAAAATGCATTAGGTGTGCCGCTGAATAAAATTAATGATTTGTGATCGATAGATAGACAAATAGTATCTCAGTAGGCATGTAGTTACAATTGAAAATCATGAATCGGGTAAATCGTACAGTAAGTTAATAAATAAATCAATCAAAATACACATGTGGGAGATAATCCATGCTTCAACGGAAAGGGCTAAAAGAAAAACCGAAAATATGTCCACGCGCGCGCACATACATTGTTCCCAAGACGAGTTCTTAAGGTGAGGTTTCGTATAGTGAAACGCGTCGTCCCATTGGAAATAATGTAAATGCAGATAATCCGTTTCAGCCACCCAAAAATATTACCAATATCACCGATTTCCAACACATAGACATTAAACCTCACTTAACCTTAATTTATGATTCCTCTCGGCACCAGCTGCTTTAAAACCAAACTGAAATTGACTCCCTTTTCTTCCTGCTACCGCTCAACCGAGGATGGGGATGATGGTTGAGGGACCATCGCGACCAGAACTGTTTCCCAGTGTTTTTAAACAGTAATTAGTTTTTTTCTATGAAATAACAATTCTTACTTTTTTTTAAAATTATTATTATTTTCTAGTCAATGTTGTATAACGAGTGAGACAAATTACAGTTTGTCTTCTCGTTACAGTTGTTTCTTCCCCAGCCTCGCCTTTTTATGTGTCAGACGAAATAAAAATAAAAAAAACACTGGCTTGTTACCAGTGAACCAATCTCATCCGTCCTGAAGACTTGCCCACGGTGCAAAACATACTGTAACTAATAAATTCCCAGCATCATCAAATGTCTCCATTATGGAGCGGATGCATTATGAGCGTCACTCGATCAACTCTCCTCACTTACGTTATGTCTGTGGCTCGGTTTAAAAGCCTCCAGCTTTATGTCCTCGATGCACTGCTGAAGAGAGAGAGAGAGAGAGAGAGAGAGAGTGCAGATTAGCTACCTGGCTAATTCAGTTAGCACAGCAGGCGTCTCTCCTGAGCAGCTCGAGCGAGCGCTCTCCGTTTTCAGCGTCTCCGTTTCCTCCTTCTCCACGGAACACTTCTTTTGTCTTGAAAGAATTTTTACTCTCCCAATAAAAAGTTTCTCATATCGTATGTCGTAATCGTATGCTCATGGTTTAATCTTGGTGTGTGAGAGAAAGGGAGAGTTTATGAAAAAAGAGTCTCTTATATTTGCATGTCTGTTGCGTGTGTATATTCTTTAATAACTCTTCTTGCTTTATTTGTAGGGAGACGCAGAAGCATGCGGTCGATGCATTTGCGAGTTAATTAACACTTTCTCTCTCTGATTAATATTCTGCCGCGCACGTCCTTTAGATCTGAGATCAGCATTAATGAAAATTGCCCCCGAGGTGAGACGAGGTGAGCGTGGCATTGAGTGACATCATGCTCCTGCCAGCTGTCTATGAGAGCTTTAAGCCTCCGCGTCCAGCAGCTGCTCGGCGGGGGCCGCGTTCACACCGTCTCCCTGACAGGCTTGATTTGTTGGCTGCCAGCTGCCGATCCTGTCCTTATAGTAGCCGGTTTGACTGGAACCTTCTGTTTCTTTACCCAGAAATGTAATAAAGGCTGGATTTCGGATTTATTCCTCGCACTACGTCAATCGGCTTGGCCGGGGAACGACGACATGCCGACCGGCTCAGTCTGTAAATGTGAACCGTATAAATCTGTACGTCTGTGTCTTTACGGAGAAACTGATTTGATTATACTGAGCAGTCGGAGATTGACCGCTTATTCCTGCTAGGGATGGGAATCACCAAGGACCTGCCTGCCTGCCAATGTGTGAATAGTTTAGAGTGCACCACCTGCAGGATTATAAAGGAACTGCAACACATCAAGTGCGAACATGTATAAATAAAGAAATGACCGATACATCCCCTAATTGATCCTTAAATACAAGAGTGAGTCAAAAGTGATCTGGACTTATCAGCGATTTCCACCTCACGCCTACTGTCTCTCCAGTGACAGTTCATCTGTAACTGTGGTGGAGCAAAAATGGACATCCCACTTGTGATTTGCATAAAAGGAGAGCAGCATGCACTGATTTAATTTACTTGTATTTTTTGTGGTCCGAGGGTGAACCCCGTGCCGAAACAACTCGCAGAAGAGCGTAAACGGAAACGTCTGGAAATCTCAAACAACATTTTTTTTCATAAACTTTTTCCTGGATTTCTCCCTAATTTAGTCGTGTCCAATTCCTCCCCGCCACTAGGGAGCTCCCATATTTAAGGCTACTACTATCACTCAGCTGGGAGGGCCGAAGACTATCACGTGTTTCCTCCGAACCACATGACGCCAGCCGAACTGCTCGCTCACGCACCGTTAAGGGCGGCGTAACACACTCGGAGGACAGCACTATCCTTCCACTTGCGCAAACTCTCAGACACCCCTGATTGGCTGTTGAGCCGTGATGAATGTGGGAGCACGAAGTACCTCTCTGAGAGAGTTCAGCCAATCAGCTCTCTCTAGACCTCCGGCTGCGAGAGCTTACAGCATCACCTGGGAACCGAACCAGCGATTTCTGGATGATAGGACGAGCACTTTACCACTGCACCACTCGGAGGCGTGAAAGTTTCTTAAAGAGAATAATTACTGGTGACGAGACACGGGTTCATCACTACGAGTCTGAGAGTAAACGGCAGAGTGCGGAACGGAAACATCCTCAATCGCCGACCGAGGGAAAAGTTCATCAACGCTTCCAGTTTTCTGGGATCCTCATCTCAAGGGCCAGAAGTATTGGAACACTATCAGGGGAAATAATATTCAACAATCAGCAGCGCTCGTTACAGTGAGATGCTTACAGAAGAGCTGAAGTCTAAACTTCGGATTAAACACAGAGGACGTCTGTCCAAGGGCGACATGATCTCGATGCACGTCCGCACACTTCTGCTCACACCGTCGACACTCCTCCATATATTCCTGATCTCGCTCCGTCAGACTTTTACCTGTTTGGTCCCCTGACAGCAGGACGAAGACTCGCTTCTGATGAAGAACTGAAGACGATGGTGCGTTTATGGCTCGCAGTTCAGCCTGAAACGTAAATACTTTGGTTTGTAATCAGGGATGAGATGGCGTGATGCAGCTGGACGCTAAATGGAGAGATTGTTGAAGCTTAGTGACTGATTACGTCGTTAATCTGTTAATTAAAGACATTTGTGTGGTTTAAAGTAATTAGTTATATGTTTATTCCTGTTATCACATTTATTACAGTAGCTGTAACCTGTTTCAGTAAATTCCTTTTGTTCCTCCAGTTTAAAGTTGCAGCTTTACCGTTACAGACTAGCGCTTGCACTGGAGACTCCTTCCATAGGCCTTAAATGCACTTTTGAGGTTTCAGCAGGGTGGTGGAACGGTGATACAGTAACCCATCTGAAACGGGACTTTGTTCACAGGTGGCGATAAAGTGATAGACGTCATAGACGTGGCGAGGCAAGCAGACAGCAAGATGAAGCTGAAAGAGTTTGTCAAGTATTACTACAGCCGGCAGCGGCCGAAGGTGCTCAACGTCATCAGCCTCGAGTTTTCCGACACCAGGTGTGTGTGTGTGTGTGTCTTAGACACTTTGTTAATTTAGAGATTAACCTTATTGAGCCGTGACTTTGCAACGTTTGCATAAGTCTTTTTGCATAACAGCCATTTTTAACTGAAACATCTCTTGTTTGTCAGGATGTCTGAGCTAGTGGTGGTCCCTGACCTCGCTCAGAAGATGTCCTGGGTGGAGAACTACTGGCCTGACGACTCCTACTTCCCCAAACCGTTCGTACAAAAGTACTGCCTGATGGGAGTGAAGGGCAGCTACACGGATTTCCACATAGACTTCGGGGGCACATCGGTGTGGTATCACGTGCTCTGGGTACGTCACGTCATAGGGGGGGTCTTCTGTCATTTTGACAAATCTATTCTTAAAGCATTTTTTTTGGATTTGTAGAGCGTTTTTTAGACTTCGGAGTGTCAGTTAGGTGTAGAAATAACTAAGTTCTGGACAGATTTCAGTTTCAATGTGTTAGTTTTTTTTTTTAAATGTCCAGTTCTTTGCCTTTCACACAGGGGGAGAAAGTATTTTATATAATCAAGCCTACACCAACCAACCTCGCGCTGTATGAGGAGTGGAGCTCGTCCCCGAACCAGAGCGAAGTGTTCTTCGGCGACAAAGTGGACAAGTGCTACAAGTGCGTGGTTCATCCGGGAACCACCCTGTTCATTCCTACAGGTACATTACCCATAACCTGCGGGTACATAACCCATGACCTACAGGTACATAACCCATGACCTACAGGTACATAACCCATGACCTACAGGTGAATAACCCATAACCTACAGGTACATAACCCATGACCCACAGGTACATAACCCATGACCCACAGGTACATAACCCATGACCCACAGGTACATAACCCATGACCCACAGGTACATAACCCATGACCCACAGGTACATAACCCATGACCCACAGGTACATAACCCATAACCTACAGGTACATAACCCATAACCTCTGCGAGTATATAACTCATGACCTGCAGCTACCTAACCCATGACCTACGGGTACATAACCCATGACCTGCGGGTACATAACCCATGACCTGCGGGTACATAACCCATGACCTGCGGGTACATAACCCATGAGCTACTGGTACATACAGTAACCCATGACCTGCTGGTACATACAGTAACCCATGACCTGCGGGTACCCAACCCATGAGCTGCGGGTACCCAACCCATGACCTACGGGTACATAACCCATGACCTACGGGTACATAACCCATGAGCTGCGGGTACATAACCTATAACTTGCGAGTATATAACCCATAACCTGCAGGTACATATCCCGTGTCCTGTCTCACCCACTGCTGTTGTTACACCTGCAGATGGTCATTACGGTCGTCTGTGAGTACACCGTCTTAGTGAAGGGTTCCTGTGTCCTTGTGGTTTGCATAAGTATTCACTCCCTCAAACATTTCCCACAGATTTAAAGTGTCCTGAGATTTAACTGGACGTGTTGGTAATCGATTTACACAGAATGATCTGAAAATGTTGAAGAAAATGGGGAACAAATGTTGATTGCATAAGTATTCACACCTTTAACAAATGAACCTGTGAACAAATTAATTTAATCTCAATAAAGTGCTACCTCTGCATACAAATTTAATCAGGAGGTGAGTTCTGAAGGGGAAATATCGTGTTGTGAAATGCATTTACTCATAGAAAATAATGTCAAATGCAGATAATCATTAATTATAATCAATCAATATGGCAAGTATGTGACATTCTCATCTTATGAAAATTTTATTGTGCTGAACACACACAAAAAAAAAGATCATCCATCCTCTTGATGTATAACGTTTAGTATTTTGGGACGCCATGAAGTTTGTGTGGGCAACACTGGCGGGTCTGGTATTTTAAATCATTGCACTTTTCCCTGTCGTGCGTCACGTTTCCTCTAGTGAAGTGCCTTTTAAATCTATTGTTACAAGTTACACAGCTGCGACTTCCCCGAACAAACTCCCCACCAAAAGTCGGTGACCCTGAAAAAGAGGGTGAAAGGTCACGATTGAGGGATGTTGATGTTCTGTAGGAAGCAGGAAAGTGTTTAAAGCGTGGCTGAAGAGGTGAGAGGACACTCTGCTTTTTCACTTAAAGCCGAGCAGCTGCGATTCACGCCGCCGCTCCACACGACGCCCCCGCGTGATTTCTGCTCTTCTCTTTGGGGTCTGATGGTGTCTGAGTCGGCGCCTGGAAGCCTTAATTCCCCACGCGCTGAGAGAGACGAAACGCTTTCACCTATAAACACACACGGCGATGAAGACGGAAGGATAGAAAAGGCTTTAGATTTTGATTTTGTGAGATATTAACAGCCGAGGGTTAGAACACTACGCAAAGCTGCAGTTTCTTCAGAACAGTAAGTGTGTGTGATATACTGATCAGCTTCAGATGTTGTTTTTTCCCCAGGATGGATCCATGCAGTTCTGACCTCTGAGGATTGCATGGCGTTCGGTGGGAACTTTCTTCATAACCTGAACATCAGCATGCAGCTCAGGTGAGAGAGGTCAAATTTAGATTTTAGTCTAAATATAAAAACTACGTTTCATTAAACTCAGGACCAGGACGTTGCATCTATACACTGTGTATCCAAAATGACTTTACATTTATATACTGCATTCGTACCTCAATCCGTTCCAGAGGCGAGTTCTTAAGGCAAAAATTCGTATTGTGAAACGCTTTTTCCCATAGGAAATAATGTAAATGCTGATAATCCGTTCCAGCCACGCAAAAATATGACCAATTTACAACACAACAATATTTTTTCATTTAAAAACAATTCAAACGTTTAGAAAAGACATGTAAATGAGATCAAATATGAAATAAATAGACATTAAACCTCACTTATGACCTTAATTTATGATTCCTCTCGGCACCGGCTGCTTTAAGGACGTAACTGAAAGCGGTTCCCCTTTTTTTTTTTTCCTTGCTAACGTTCTTGGGACGCATGGTGCCGTGTCTTTACTACATCTTGCAAAAAAAAAAAAAATGCTCACTTTGCTTGGCTTTCCACTGACGCCTGGGCGTACGTGCAACATCGGCGTTCGTGCCAAGGTAAAGTCTGCTCGAGTGCCAAGGAAAATTTCTTGCAAAATTTCAGTTCTTAAGGTGAGTCGGGGCGTTTGAAGGCCGAGTTACCGCTTTATGTATGCGTTCGGGATGAAAAACAATCCTCCCATTCCTCTATGATCCTGTAGGTGGCGCACTCTAAACTATTCTCACACTTTGGTGACATTATAATTCAGTGTGACTGGAACATAACGGTCCAGACCCGTTCGAGCATGATCACGCCCCTGTGCACGAAGACATGGTGTGTTGAGGCTGATTTATGCTTCTGCGTCAAGCCTACGTGCACCACCACCACCCCAAGAGCATAAATAAACAGTGCACCAACCACAATAACTGTGATTTATCCGCGCGATAGCAAGGCTTCTTCTACTTCCTCTACGGATTTACGACTTCATGGACCGAATCGAAAAGAGACTAATCGAAGAAGTCTGTAAATATTTTCTCCATTACAGTAAAGTCGTTCAACATCTGTTAGGTCCGACTCCAACGCGATCCGTTCACTTTAATTCTCCACTGTTTGTAAGTACGCCCAAAAAACCTCGCCAGAATGCGGCGAAGTGACTCACCACAGTGGCATAGACATGGTGTAATTGCAGCATGACTTAAACCCACCAGTGCTCACTACTGTACGTCTCGAAGCGTTGGCTCCGTGTAGACCTGACGCAGAAGACTAAATCAAGCCTTTAGGGCTGGACCGTGACGAGTGTCCTGCCCAGAGCTCTGACTCAACTGGCATGAAATGGAAATCTTCAACATCCCGACATCAACACCTGACGTCACACAGTCCCTCTTCAAATCCTAGTGGGAAGCCTTATTACAAGATTATAGCGGTGCATCTGGGAAGTAATCACAGCGCTTCACTGTTTCCACATTTTTCCATATTACAGCCTTATTCCCAAATGGATTAAAGTCCACCTTTGATGAAGTCCACCTGTGGTAAATTCAGTTGATTGGACATGATCTAGAAAGACACACACCTGCCTGTCTACGGTCCCACAGTTAACAGTGCAAGTCGGAGCACAAACCCAAGCCATGAAGTCCAAGGAATTATCTGTAGACCGCTCAGACAGGATTGTATCGAGGCACAGATATGGGGTAAAGGGGTTCAGAAACATTTCTGCAGCATTGAAGGTCCAGATGAGCACATTGGCCTCCATCATCCATAAATGGGAAGAAATTTGGAACCACCAGGACGCTTCCAAGAGCGACTGGGGGAGAAGGGTTTTAGTCAGGGAGGTGCCCAAGAACCCGATGGTCACTCTACCATGAGAAATGCAGGAGCTCCTTCAGAGTGTCCAGATGGAAGCCACTCCTCAGTAGAAGTCACATGAAGGACTTCCAGACTGTCTGTTGAAGCACATTTTGCACCAATTCCAGCCTCAAGTCTTTTTGAGTACGACGGTACAAGTTGGGTGTACTTCTGGAAGGTTCTTTAACGTTGTCATTATGGGGTATTATGTAACAGGAAAAAGGCGAATAAATCTGGAACGAGATGTTCAACAAGGACAAATTGATGTTCAAAACTTGTATCCATACATTGTAGTGTTTGTGTGTGTTCATCATCATTTTACGCTTTTTTTTTCTTCTTGCGTCAGGTGTTATGAGATGGAGCGGCGGCTGAAGACCCCCGACCTCTTCAAGTTTCCATATTTTGAAGCCATTTGCTGGTATGTGGCCAAGAATCTTCTGGAGACCCTAAAAGGTGTGTGACTCCGGTTGTTAAACCAGATGATAAGTTTGCATCATACAGATGGATCAAATAACTTTTTTTTTTTTTTCTTTTTCTTTTTTTTCCTTCCTTCCTCTCTCCATCAGAACTGCGAGAGGATAACTGTCTGCCTCCCGAGTACTTGACTAAAGGAGTGAAAGCTTTAATTACTGCGCTGAAGAACTGGCTGAGACGAGAGGTGAGACGCCGCTAATAACGTATCATTCTCGATGATGTCAAACCCGTCTACACGGGTCACACGGTGTTCAGTCATATTTGTTCGGTGTTGAGAGTTCCATCCTCAGCAGAATTACCCCCCCCTCGTATCAGGGCATCTCTCAGTACCGAGCACTCGGTTCCGAGCCGTATCTGGTGTCCCGTGAACACGACTCCAAGCTTGGTCTCAGCCCGTCGCACCACATAACCTGTCTTTTGTATTCTTCTTTTACCTTCTTCCACTCAAGGTCACCGAGCCTTCCAGCGAGGTCCCCGATCACATCAGACCCAATCTTCTCATTAAGGAGCTCGCCAAGGAAATCCGTCACTTAGAGGTAACTTTCGGCGCCCGTCTCAAATCATGGACCGCTGCTGATCTTTTTCACGTAACGCAGTAGCTGGTCCTGTGCCCCAAATACCAAGAAACTGTGAATGTACACACCAAAGGTCACTGAACGTTTTTTTGTGGTTGTCAGCTGAAGCTCTTGAAAAGAATTAATATTTCATAATAAATGTTTTTAAGCTTATTTTTCCAGCATGTTACTTTCCAGTTTGTAATGTATGTAAACATCTTTTATTTATTATTATTATTATAATTTTTTTAAATTAACTGCTAATTGTCATTATATTATTATATGATCACAGCGGTACATCGACATACGAATGTAATCCGTTCTTAAGACGAAATTTCGTATTGCGAAACGCATTTTTCCATTGGGGATAATGTTAATGCAGATAATCGGTTCCAGCCACCGGAAATAAATAGACTTTAAACCTCAGTTTAAGCGCCGCAGTGTTTGTATGCCGAGGTTCCACTGTATGATTATTATACGTCATAATATAATAATAGTTTTTTATTAGCATTAAAATATTATTGAATCTTTCGATATTGTTCTTTTTTGTATAACACTTTTTTGTATTCTATGTTTTTACTATAACAAGATGATAATTAAGTAATTAACTTAAACAATGTAACCATGACTTTGAAAGTCAAAAGAACTTAACAGTGCAACTTCTGAAACCTAAATATAAAAATGTACTTAATATGACAATCAATCTAGGTTGTCTGTCGTATATTGAGCGTATTAGTCGCCTTTGACGTTCTATTCACGCGCGCTGATGTATGTTTATTATTAAACTCGAATATGGTTATGTAATGACTTGGTTCTCAGGTCAGTAGAACCGACTGCATGCTGGAAAAGACAAAGTTTTTGATTAGCTGATTATCAGGAAAATGATTTCGCTTGAGGTTTGAGATGACTTTAGACATTACAAGACTGACCAGATCGTGCGTGTGTATGTTTTTTTTTTTGTCGCCCTTCTGTAGGACGATCAGAGTGGAAGCGGTGGGAGCAAGCACGTGAAATCTCAGGGAAGCTTGGCGTGTGCGAGTTCGTCTCACGAAAAAGGCTCCCGGGTGCACAAGAACGGCAGGCGACTCCGGCATCATCATCATCATCATCATCATCACCACCACCACCACAACCATAATCATCATCATCACCATCACTCTCACGCGCCCAAAGCTCCATCCGACCTGGACATCTTCGAGCAGCACACTCAGGAGGTCCTGAAGAGACTGGAGACGAGCCCCTTTGAGGACGTATGTCTACAGTAGTGTGCAAAAGTCTTGAGCCAACTCTCACTTCTTCATATCAGATTAAATGAAAGAAACGGGAGCAGATGTTTTACCGCGACAGGCTGCAAAGTGCCTAAAGACACCATTTGTTTTAAATAGTTTGTTCATGTAACAACCTCAGCAGCGACCTCATTTCCCCTCTCGTCTGTTCCAATCTCTCAGCATCAGCAGTATAACTAATCACCGGCCAGATCATCTGCACCCAAAATATGATGAACTGAGAGCTGGATCCAGATGTTACTGTATATGCGCTTATGCAGAGCTGACGAATGGGCTATTGATGCTTCTTTTTTTGTGTGTGCTTGTTTGTCGCTTCTGTTCAGGATTCTGGCCTGAAGGTCAAGTTCAACAAGGTGTCCACCGCCTCCGCCGCGGCTGCTGAGTGTAAACTGGGCAACCAAATGCATCTCGTCATGTGCAACGGCCGCATCATCAGGTGTGAAGGCTTCACTTTCACCTCGTATGCAAATACAAGAACTTCAGTTAGGGCTCAGGGTTAGTTAGCGCAGTGGTGTTGGAATACTGATCGGAAGGTCTCGGGTTCAAACCCAAAAAAAATCAAACCGAGTCGTCCCTGTTGGGCCCTTGAGTTGAGGCCCTTAACCCTCTACTGCTCACGTGTATAGTGAGATAAAAACGTAAGTCGCTCTGGATTAGGGCGTCTGCTAAATGTCGTTCGATCATTTTGTTTTGGTGCGAGTCGTTTATTAGACAAAAATAGATAGATTTACAGAATTAGCCAAATAATCCCCCATTAAAAACGTCTTAAAAAACACAGAACTGCAAATCATTTTCAGAATTAAAACTCTGGATCGTATCCGCAAACTTGTACTGCTAATATTCCAGCTTTGCAAATATTGACGTATTGCAAATTTCACACAGCATATTGTTATCAATCAATAATCAATTAATTATTAATAATAATTGTTGTTAAAAAGGATGCACATTTTTTTAATCAGTTTTAAGTTTGTTACAATTCGAGCTGCACAATCCCATCAAAGTAGGTATGTGAGAAATTAATAATAATAATAACATACTAGTAAATAAATATTGCCGTCTCGGTCAGCATTCATGAAGCGAGCCTGCACTGCGAGTGCGCCCTCTATTGGTGGACCAGTTAATAACACATTGTATATAATAAATGTAATACAATAAATTATTATAATGTATAATGTGTGTATATATATATATATATATATATATATATATATATATATATATATATATATATATATAGATAATTGTTCGAGTCAAACCGGGACTTTTGATTGCGCAGTTACGAGACATAAAGCATGCAGCTCAGTGGTTAAGGCATTGGGCTACGGTCCAGAAGGTTCCAGGTTCAAGTCCCAGCACCACCAAGTTGACCTTCAACTCCTCCGATCTATAATGAGAGACAAAGCGATGTAAGTCGCTCCAGATGAGGTCGTCTGCCAAATATTGTAAATAAGTAAAAATTTACTCCTTTTATTTCTCTATATAATCACCTGCTACACTAATGTTTACACTAATACCCCAGTGTTTCACTAGCGCTTGGACACCATCAGTATAGAACATTTTGTGTGTGTGTGTGTGTGCGCACAGAGACGACAGGAGGCGAGTCCAGAAAACGAGCTTGACTGCCAAAGAGGAAACCGGTGATCTGAAGGGGTTCACGGTAATAACGGTGAAGGAAGAGGAAGAGGAGATGGAGGAGGAGGACGAGGAGATGGAGGAGAATCAGAGCGAGAGGACACATCACTATAAACCCAGCCCTCTTAGAGGTGACGTGTATTTGCAGTTTATATCTAACGCTTTAAAAGGACCGAGTGATGAGCGTTATGGGAGTGCTGATGTCCGTCACCCGTTTTCAGGGCCGTGTGAGAGGGAGAGCTCCGATCTCAGGAACAGCCAATCAGGACGCGTGGAGGCTCCGTCAGACTCGGAGTCTGAGCGCCGCTACGCTAGACAGGTGGGTTTACGAACGATTTAAAGCCGTCGAGTCGGATTGTGCAATCAGGTGTAGGGGGGATAAAGTGCCGTGTTATATTATTATTATATTATATTATATATTTTTATATGTTTATTGTAGCCCTTTATATCTGCTGGTTAGTTCCTGTTAACACTTGGCTTCTAGCCGCTATAAACACTTGTTCCTTCGTTCATCCATTACAGTTAAGCTCATATCGCCACCTGGTGGTCTGGCGTGATCTTGACTGCGTGCTTGGCGTTTTTTCATAAGCGTCGTTTTTCGTCATTTTGTAAATAAATATCTGTATGCATGTGGACTGGGTCGTTATACGGCAGCATTTTTCTCATGCGTGCAATCTTTTCGAAATCCAAGAAAATGTCCTACTTTTTATCCATCATAGTCGCGTTTAATTATGTTCATTCCTGCTAATCACCAACAATCGTGCAATTACATTGTCTTTATTTATTTATTTATTTTATCCATTTCCATAGACTGTGCACAAAATCACGTTCCGCTGAGTGAGCTGTTACTATAGAAACGAGAGCTTTTATAGCTGTTATAGAAATTTAATCACCACCATCCAACTAATCAGATTCAAGAATTCTGAATTTTTCATTTTTGATCCATTAATTTATTTTTGCATTCGCTCTAAATCATAACCTTCCAGTCCTGTGTATTTACCCCATTAATATGTGTGTGTGTGTGCACGTGTGTGTGTGTGTGTCTGTGTGCCCCAAAGCCAAAGCAGCAGTCGTCAGGAGACAATTCTGAGAGCTCATCAAATGAGGAAGAAGAAAAGGAGGAGGAGGAGGAGGAGGATGTGGTGAGAGCGATCTCTTCACCCCAACGCACAACAAGCAAGTGCAGCTCCAGCAGCGCTACAGATTCCACCCACGCCAGCCTGCAACTCGGACACCACAACAGCAAACCTCGCAAAAGGTCAGAGGTGGCTTCCTGCCTTTCTTATTATTCTACTTTTGTTTTTGTTTTTTTTGTTCCCCCTCTCACACCTCAAGTGGAAACACAACTTGTTCGCCATCTCACTTATTTCCTGTTGTGCCGCTCTGTGTTAAATCTCACCCGAACATCTTGTGCAGGTCAGGATTTAGATCCGAATTTGCAGCCAAGTGATCACGTGGTTATTTATTTATTTATTTATTTATTTGGTAAAATGAAAGACGTTTACTGCGATCTAGTCACAATGATGTACAACACTAGTATTTGGAGACGTAATAAGACTTTTCTTACCCACCCACATGAGCCCCTATTTATACAATAGTAAGTAAGTGGGTTCGAAATGAACAACACACGGTGTAAAACCCAACACCACCCGACTTTGGTCTCGCAGCTTGGAACGATCGTTACAATAAAGGAAGAAAACATCTGTGCACAGAGCACATGTCCGTTCGGATACATCAAAGGGGACGTGTTATGCAAAATTCACTTTGTAGTCGTGTCTCTAATATTTGAAAGTAAAAATATATATATATAAAAACAGTAAAAATCCTATTTCTTTTGACCTTTTGTCCATTTTATTTTTTTGGACCAGAACTTACGCAATCCTATTTTTATATATATATATATATATATATTCTCCTAATGTGACATCATATAGGAGATCTCCTCCCCCGTGTTTTTCGCTCAGCTCTGTTGTTTTGTGTCTTAGCAGTCGGTTGTTTACATAAATGCAGAAATGGTGTTTATTGATGAGGAGTGAAATCAATGTTATGTTCTCGAAATACAGCAGCTGGAGCTTCAACATACACTTTCCGTGGGACACCTGAGACCTGTGTGAACTGAAGAAATACTAAAACGAGGGACCTTTTAAAGAGATGTGTGTGTTATATAAATACAAAAACATTGACCAAGTGTTGCAAAGCCAGAAGCTGTCGGTTTGAGAATTTGCTGATGAATGAATCAGCGTTAAAATGTTCTCACTCGAGATTCATTTAAAATCATTAAGGCAGTAAGACAAATTGAATCCGACTTGCAGAATGTGGCACAACGGATTGGACAGTTTCTAGAGGCGGAAGCTACAGTATGAATGCAAAAGCAAATGCGGTTCTGAGAACCGTTCTAGAATAGAAGCCTTTAAGATCAAAGCAGTTCCGCGATTCTAAATTGTTCCCGAAACTGTTTCTGTTTGCGCGTCTCTGAGTTTCAGTTCAAGAGTTTGTCAAAACACCTGCACGCCTGTCAATCATTCCATATTCATATGTCGACTGGTGTTTTCATATTATGCTCTTTTGATGACGTATTTGTTTTCTTTCTGTTAAAATCCAACCCGTCTATGCACAACATGTAAAGCCTTGCTCATTTATTTTCGTCACCATATCTGCAGCCCACCTGCAATTCAGTTATTACTTTTATTTTATTACAAACATTTTTTCATTTTTTTACCCGTGGAAATTACAGAAATTATAATTTTAAAGCTTAATCAGTTCGTCCCTAATGAGCAAGCAGAGGTGGCAAGGAAGCGCTCCATAAGAAGAAACCTTGCATTGAACCAGACTCTAGCGTCTGGTTCGTAAAGTTTTAGACCCTAAGGTTTATTTCATAGATAAATGTCTTCTAGAACTATGTGCTGGTCCAATTCATTCATTAATTCATCTTCTATACCGCTTTATCCTGTATTTAGGGTTGCGGGGACCTGGAGCCTATCCCCGGAGACTCGGGTCACGAGGCAGGGGTACACCCTGTCACATGTCCAATTGTATTCGGTTTATTGGTTTATTGTAAAACGAGACAAATTGCCTCTCTTTCTGCAGGGACCCGTCTATCTCACTGAGTGCGGAGGAGGACGCTATTCAGGGCATGTTGTCTATGGCAGGGTTGTTGTACCCTCACCCATCGGAGGAGGGCGCCAACTCCCAGGAGTCCTGGTGGTCCTGCACTAGCCATCCCTCCCCTGATTACAGTAAGGCTGTACACCTGCTTTAAACATTGCATGTTTCTGACGAGTGCTTTAATGTGCCGTGCATGCAAGAATTCGAGACCCACCCGGGCCATTAAGTGTAGCGTTTGTCCCACAGATGGGAAGGAAGCCGTGTCCGAAGAGGAGAACCCTGATTCAGACAGTAACTCCACAATCAGCAGTCAGGTAAACACAGAACCTTATACACCACCACCACCACCACAAGCATTCAGTCCGCGTCCTCCGACTGATGTCCCGCATGCCGTTGTGTCCGATCAGGACGAGCGACAGGTCCCGAAGCACCACAGCAGGGAGAACCGGACTGACCGCAGCCAGAGCTTCATGGACAGTCAGGGCAGTGGGAACAGCAGCAGCAGCAGCAGCGAGGCATGGGGCAGCCACGCCCACTCCCCTAGCGGTGAAGAAAGTCCCAAATCACATTATCCGTACTGCGAGACGTCACTTTCCCCGCTCCTGCACCCAACGAAGAGACCTGCGACAAACCCACCACCCATCAGTAACCAGGCCACCAAAGGTACCCGTTAGTAACTTACTCAAATTAGATGTTCTAATGTTTTTGAACGGACTCGTATGCCGAGGTACCACCGTACTTCTACAGATGAATCTAGAAAATAAAATCCACTTTTTAAATTAAATCCCGAAAAATAAAAGAAATTCCAGGAGCACCTGAAGGAGTGGCGCAGTGGTAAAGCGCTCGCCCGATCATCCAGAGATCGCTAGTTCGATTCCCGGGTGATGATGTAACCTCTCACAGCCGGAGGGTCTAGAGGGAGCTGATTGGCCGAGCTCTCTCAGAGGGGACGGATGAGAGGTATTTCGTGATCCCACATATATTACGGCTCTACAGCCAATCCGGGGCGTCTGTGAGCTCACGCAAGCGGAAGGAGCGGATAGCGCCGTCCTCCGAGTGTGTTACACCGCCCCTAACGGTGCGTGAGCAGTTCGAAAAGATGTGGTCGGCTGGCGTCACGTGGTTCGGAGGAAACATGTGATAGTCTTCGGCCCTACCGACTGAGTGGTGGTAGCAGTAGCCTTAATGTGGCAGCGCCCCCTAGTGACTGGGAAGAATTGGACACGACTAAATTAGGTAGAAATTCGGGGGGGGGATGGGAGAGAATCTTTTAAGTAAATATGGGGTACAGGAACAGAAAATCTGTAGAAAGAACAAAAAAACAAAAGAGGAAAAAATTGCGACCATGAGGCCCCTCAAATGTCTGGCTCAGTCCTCCAGTGCCAGAACGTTACTTACACACTGACATACTTCCTGTGTTTTGGTGCTGGGAGACTGACCCGGACGTACGAGTCACATGGTCTCTCTTTTCTTTTCCTCCTTATTATTATTATTTTTTTGATGGTTACATGCCCCACCACCTATTTTTTTTGTTCCCCTAACACATGTCCCTTTAGTATCTCCTAGTTTGTTGTCAGTTGCACAAATACTGTATTAATATATATTAATATTACCTGCTGTTATATTCTATAACCATACAAGCCCTTTTTTTAAATGTTTACTCTCTCCAGGGAAACGACCGAAGAAAGGCATGGCCACGGCGAAACAAAGGCTGGGGAAAATTCTCAAGCTCAACAGACATAAACCGTTCTTCGTGTAGCACCGGGAGAGGGAGAGGGACGTATTTCTGCCGCAGACCCATGCTGTGTGTCTGTGTGGGTGAACAGGGTACTTAAAGAGCACAGGTTTTTAACACTGACCATGTCGAGAGCGTGGCGATGGCCGGCGTGCAGACGGAGTTCCTTCCTTCCAGTGTTTCCTTTAGCATAAACGCATCCCGTAAAAGCTTTCCAGACAGCGTTTCCGAAGACGCACACTGGAACCGAGGATGAGGTCGTGCCTCTCCGGCCTCCGCTCCCTCTTTCTGCCGGCGATTTTTCTCAGCGGTGTGTGAGCGATGAACTGATGATCTAAGATGGTGCTCGATCGGCGTCACGACGACGCCGGTCTCACGAGGGTGGAGGTTTAGTGGTGAAGCCACCCACATCTTCCTATTTCCCAGACCTGCTCAGCTTTTAAAATAAGCTTTTTTTTTTGGCAGATCAAGATCTTCCCTGCTCATCCCCGAGCAGGCGGCTTCAATCGGCTTTTTTTTTTTTTTCCCCCTTCTTCTTCTTAAGGTGTTAAGAAAAGAATGGTATTTTTGGTATTTACGAATTTTATAGCCACAGACTCCAGTTTTTACGCCATAATCTGCATTGCATTGTATTCATCATATCAGTGGTCAGGAATAAGCTCTCTGTCGCCCCCTGATGGTGAACAGGGATAAAGTCCCAGGAGAACAGGTTCAGGAAGGTGATAATAGGAGGAACAGACATCTGTCCACCTAATTTATTACTTTAGCTGTACATTAATTTGTACATTTTCTGGTGCTTGTTTGTTTTGTTTGTTTGTTTGTTTTTGATTCAACTTGTTCCTATTGCTTGTTAAATTGTGTATTTATTATTGCTGGGTGTGAATGATCATTTTATTTCAATATGAACGTCGTCTGAGTTGTTGTTGTTGTCCGCGAATATACGATTTACTCGAAGACGAGCGCTGACACTTCGCAGCAACTTTGTTAGCTTTTCATCAACTCCAGCTTCATCGAATTTTCTTTGTTTTAGACTTTACGCTTTGACAGATGCCTGTGTTTAGAACGAAACCTAGTTTAGTGACTCAGCATTAGAGAGACTATTCAGTCCTTACGCATGTCCAATACACATATAAATAGTACATCTGTAGATCAGAAATTTCAGGGAATATCGATGCAGTAGGAGCGCTTGGTGTCGGACGGATAGAGTTCTAGTTCAGCACACATCACCACATGTGCAGGGGTGCCAATAAATACGGTTTAGCCATTATGTCGTAATGAAGACACCTGAAAAATGCAAGGGACGAAGAGACACGGCAGGTGAAAGACGCACTCAACTTTCTCAACTTTGCACTAACTGATCCCATTTGTTTGCAACGTTCAGCGGTCTTCCACTAATAATAATAATAATAATAATAATAATAATAATAATAATAATAATCTGGTGCTGATGCTGCTGTACAATCTGGATTTCTGTATTTGTAAAGCGCATTTCTCGTTTTGGTTTTGTTGCCCTCATATTCACTGTTCTGTCATAATAATATAATGATTTTATTCCTCAAATGTTACACCATTATTTTATAATATATTTTGAGAAAAAAATATTACAAGAAACAAAATAAAAGGATAAAGTCGAGAATAAAGTTGTACAGAGAATAACTTTGTAATATTTAGAGAATAAAGCCATGATATTAAAAAAAATATTAATAAAGTTCTGAATTTATCCCCGTGATGGATTGGCCCCCTGGGTGAACCCCTCTGCGTGTCTCCTGGGGTGGCGACCCTGTATACAGGATAAAGTGGTATAGACGATGAGTGACGGACAGTCAGGTAGTGCTTTTAATATTGTGACTTGTTCCTTGACTTTTTTTAGTCAACTTTATTGTTAAAATATGATTCTTGATTTTTTTTTGAGAGTTTTCCATTAAATATTTTGACCGTTTTATTTTCCCCCTCAACGTTGACTTTATTCATAAAAAACTTATTGAATAAAGCTTTTTGCTTTATTCTAAAAATGTTCACGACCATCCACAGTATTAATATTAGTTGATTTTGACTTTTTTCTCAAACTATAACTTTTTTTTTTTAATTGCTGACATTAATTCTGACATTATGACTTTTCCAAGGAATAATGCGACGTTTTTTTCCCAAAAAATAGAATGACTGTATTCTTAAAATGAACAACTTCATTCTGTTATACTTTACTGTTGTGCCTTTGTTCTTATATTACTAATAATTTATGAAAAATATAAGGGCTTTATTCTCAAAACTTTATTCATAAAATGTGACTAATTCTTGAAGTTTACTCTTTTTTAAATATACTATTATGACCTTATATTAAAAATATTGTGCTTTTTTTTTTCTCCTCATAATATAACTTTTCTTCCTCAAGACATTAGGACAAATTGTAAAATTCAACAATTTTATTATGTTAAAAGAAATCTTAAAAAAAAAAAACTAAAACACCATCTTTCAACAAATTCCCTTCACACATTTGTATGAGCTAAAGAACATATAGTTTCATGCACATCGCCGTATACAACATGACCAAGGGAGCTGTGACGTCCTCAATAAGCAGCTCTTACACCATGGCTGGAGAGAGTTTATTAGGATGTGCAGAATAATCGACTCGGGCAGGTTTGCGTCGTATTATTTGGGTGAAACGTTTGATTTTTACTCAGTTACTGAGCTGTCAGTTCACATTCGGGTCAGATCTCGTTACTCCGATACTCTAAACTTGTCTCCATAGTCTTGGCACCTCTGCATATGTTCCAGATGTTTCTAATCCGACCTGGTAGTGTTGCATAGATCCGACGATTCCGAAAGCTCGATAGTCGATCTCAAGCTCTTTTCTTTTCTCCGCCCCAGACACTATAAGCTTTGCTGCCTCATCAGGCTGGAGTGAATACAGACGCTGTCTGAGCTGGTGCTGAATATTGTAAAAAAAAAATAATAATAATAATTTTGTTTATTATTAACATTATTGGTTATGGTTGGTATAGTAATGCAGGGAGGAGGGTTTTGATGGTTTTGATGTTGAAATAAATTTGGTTTCTCATCTTTTTTTTTTTTTCTACAAAGAATTGAAAGAGTATTTATTTTTCTAAGACAAGCCCTAATTTGTGTGAGGATTTAAAAAAAAAAAAAATTTTTCAATCAACAATGTGTTTGGGTTATAGCTTCATGTTTTTGTGTGCGTGTTTTTTTACCAGTTTGCTTTGTTTCCGTGTCATCCGAACAACCTCATGAAATTTTCAGGCTAATTCTCAAGGATTCTGTCCCTTTTTTTTTTCCGAACGCCAGATAAGGTCGGGGTGTCCGTTTCAGTCGTCCCTCGAGAAATGGCGCCAGAGAGCTGCTGGCGTCAGTAGAGCCGCAAGGCGGTCTGTGTTCAATGGTCTTCGTTTGATTTGCAAAAAAAAAAAAAAAAAAAAAAAAAACTTTCCAGGCAATAAGACTCAAACTTCCATGTTTTTCACGTTTTCCAGTTTTCTCCAAGCAAACCGAACTAAAGGCTCAGGGCTCATGTGACTGTTTTTGATATTTATTATTTGCATGGACTCGCACGCTTTGACCGACCCAACCGGTTGTGTTCAGAGATGTTGGATCTAAAAATCAAGCCAAGGTCTAAAAGTTCCTGATCTCACGTTGACGGGGGAGAAAAAAGCCACCGGATCTCAAGTCACAAGGCTTTAAACAAGAAGTGTGCGCATCAAAAAACCTTTATTTATTATGGTGCTAATTTGTCTGAACAGAAAAGTACTCCAGCCAAAGTGTTCCAGTTTATACTGTTGGGATGATGTGGGTTTTCATTTGTTTGATGCTGTGCATGAATTGAAATTTTTTTTAATTATTTTATATTTACCCCATAAGAGTTTACTGTATTAAGGAAGCCCTGCACAGCTTTCCCACACTACACGCTTCCACTTTTCCTCTCGTCACGACACACACGTTACAGGACTGCAATTGGGGCTCATCATCATGCAGTACTTTTGCTTGTACAGTATTTATTTGCCAGTCCCTTGTTTATTTTTATATGTTTGTTCTGCTCGGTTCTGAGTGAAAGTTGTGATGGTTCCTAAACTTCCTGGAGTTCACTAGTTTTGATACTTCAAAGCTTCTTTCTCTTATTTAATTTTACATCCAATGTTTGTCACACTGTAAGAATTTGCGATGGACTTTTGATTAAGATGTTTCAGTTGTACAATGTGGCCTGTACATATTAAAAGATTTATGAGTGAACACATTCTGCAGGAATTCTTTGTGTAACTGGCCACTGGACAACCTTTAGTCGTGCAAGGAGAGCCATGTAGAGGACACGGCAAACATGTGGAAGCTGCTCTGGTCAGATGAGACCAACATTGATTGACTTCACAATTATGTGCCACTCTGTGTTGGTCCATCACACAAAATCCCAATAAAATAGTTTTGTGTTTGTATTAACATTACAAAAAGTTCGAGGGCTATGAATACCTTTGCAAGACACTAAATTACTTGTCTGGCCCAAAGTTCTCGACAGAGCAGGAGGCCTCCTACACTACATACAGTAAGTGGCCACCTTTTGGGTCGAGGGTCGGCTTCCCACCTCGGATCCCCATGCTTGGTGGGTTTTCTCTGGGTCCCAGTTTCCCCCCACATTCCAAAATCCAAAAAAGTAACCACTTTGATTTAACTAAGCAAAGAAGCTTCCATTGGATATTTACTGCAGTGATTAATATAGTTCAGCGGGCAACAAGTTATTTAACTGATAGTTGTTTCACTAAGTAAACAGCTAAGAAGATTGCTAATACTTGCTATTATTTTAGTAGTTTTAATTATTATTTATTACAATTATTATTAAAACCTGGAAAGACAGTGGTGAAAGCATTATTTTCAAAGAAATGTGGTCAGAAAAACATTTTTGTATGCTGCCTGGTCGAAAAAAAAGTCACCACCTGGATTTAATTGAGAAAATAGATAAGAGCCTTCTATTGGATAATTACTGCAGTGATAACTTGCCAGCTGAATCATATTAACCATATGTATTTCAAGGTGGTGGTGTTGTGCTGGTTATCAGCACAGCTGTAATGCATGCACCCTCGTGTCTACGACTGATAATCCAGCACAACAGCACCCTGAATTAGTTGTTAAGCAGGACAAGCCCATGGAGCATGAGCCAGCTAAATCATCACCTCTTTGAGAGCTCTGGGCCACCAGCTACTGTGACAAAAGTGGAAAGCCATATTTCTATAACTGGGCTGAATATTACAAACGTAATTATTTTTTTATAAAGCTGCTTCTGCACAGATGAAGTCCAAATGCATGTGTAAAGACCTCTGAAAGTAATTTATTAATGAAAGCACGTTAATTCTGCATTCAAAAGGCACTACTAAACTTGGCACAATAATGGAGCTGGGACTTCAAGCATCAGAGCAAACACAACACCTTTGAAACCAGACGGCGGAGCAAATACAATATGCTCAAATCTGGGCAGTGGAGCATACGCCGTGTCCTTAGGTCCAGGTAGTGGGGCAAGCATGAAGTCCTCGAACCCGGGGGCGGAGCAGGCACGCAGTCCTCAATCCCAGGTGGTAAAACACAGTCCTTGAACCCGGTATCCGAGCATGCACAAAGTCCTTGAACACGTTCAGCGGAGCAAACGGAAAGTCCTTGGACCCAGGTGGAACCGCAAACACGATGTCCCCAAAGCTGGACAACTGAGCGAGCTTTATGTCTTCACCGCCAAATGGTTGAAGCAGTGCACTGCTCTTAAACCCAGCTGGCGGAAACAGCAGGTGCAGGGTTCTCAGAATAGAACTATCAGAGCAAGCACTTAACTCTGGTGCAAGGTGTTGAAGGTCTCTAGGCAGGGCATGTTTGAGGTGGTGCAGGGATTGTTTCAGGCAGTGCAGGGTGTAGGGCATCAGAGCAAATACACTGTCCTGGAATCTGGGCAGCGGAGCATACACGGTCCAGTTGGTGGGGCAAGAATGAGGTCCTTGAACTTGCGCAGCAGTGCAGACATGCAGTCCTCGAACCCACTGGCAGAGCATGCACAATGTCCTTGGACATGGGCGGCGGAGCAAACAGGAAGTCCTTGGACCTAGGTGGACAGCTGAGTGAACTTGGTGTCTCCACAGCAAGATGGAGGTAGCAGTGCACCACTCTTAAAACGCAGCCATTAGACCTATCAGGCAACAGGACAGAGCTTTTAGAGCTAGATATTAGTCCTCAGTCCCGGTGGCAGAGCAAGCACAGAAGTCCTTGGACCCGGCCGGGTTTAAGAGCAAACAGAAAGTTCTCGAACCCACTGGCTGTGCATGCAGAAAGTCCTCGGACACAGGCGGCGGAGCAAACAGAAAGTCCTTGGACTAAGGTGGAAGCACAAACACAATGTTCTCAAAGCTGGACAGCTGAGCGAGCTTGATGTCTCCATAGCCAGATGGTGGAAGCAGTGCACTGCTGTTAAACCCAGCTGGTGCAAACAGCAGCAGGTGCTGAGCTCTCAAGACAGAATTATCAGGGCACAGGACAGAGCTATTAAAGCTAGCACTTAACTCTGGTGCAGGGTGGTTGATGTTGTGCAGGGCGTGGCTCAGGCAGTGCAGGGTTCAGGGTAGTGGAGCAAATACAATGTCTTTGAAACAAGACAGCAGACTGTGCCTCAAATCCAAGTGGTAGGGCAAGCATGAAGTCCTCGACCCCAGACAGCAGAGCAGACACCCCTTAAACACAGGCAGCGAAACAAGCACATCCTCAGACCCAGTGGCAGAACATGCCCAAAGCCTTTGGACACGAGCGGTGGAGCAACCACAAAGTCCTTGGACCCAAATGGAAGAGCAAACACGATATTCTCAAAGCTGTACAGTATGTTTTCAGAGCCAGGTGGATACTTGTCAGAGCTATCAGAGCTCTCGGGGCACAGGACAAAGCTATCAGAACTAGCACTCAGCTCTGGTGCAGTGTGTTGCAGGGCATGGTTCAGAGTTATCAGGGCACAGAGCTAGCACTTAACTGTGGTGCAGGGCATGGTTCAGGTGGTGCAACACGAGGCTCAGGTGAAATATGTTGTGGCTCAGGTGGTGTAAGGTGTGGTGTTAAGGCGGTACAGGAGGTGGCTCAGTCAGTGCAGGGTGAGATTCAGGTCCTACAGAGCGTGAAATTGAATCACAGACAGAAACTTGTCATGGGGATGGAGCTGGGGCATGAAATCCTTGAACCCGGCATCAGAGCAAACAGAATGTCTTTGAAACCAGATGGTGGAGCAAATACAAAGTTCTTGAATCTGGCCAGCAGAGCAATCACAGTGTCCTCAAGTCCAGGTGGTGGGGAAAGCATGAAGTCCTTGAACCCAGGTGGCAGAGCAGGCGCACAGTCCTTGAACCTGGGCAGTTACAGGGAGTGGTCCAGGCGGTGTTTAAGGCAATACAGGCAGCAGAGCTTGCATTCAGTCTTCGAACCCAGGCAGCAAAGAAAGTATAAAGTCCTTGGACCAGGTTGAACTGCGAACACAATGTTCTCAGAGCTTTGACAGCTGAACGAGCTTGATGTCTCCATAGCCTGATGGCGGAAGCAGTGCATTGTTCTTAAACCCAGGCAGAAGAAACAGCAGCCTATCCTCAGCACCATAGAATGCTGCTGAACTAGGTGGAGAGGGCACAGTATCTGGCTGAGACAGGGCCAGGCATGACTCACGTGAAACAGGGCAGGTGTCAGGTGGTACAGTGCAGTGCAGAGTATGGTTTAGATGGTACAGGCTGTGGCTCAGGCAGTGCAAGGCCTGGTTCACATAATGCAGGGCTCTCTGGACACTTGACAGACTATCACAGTGAACATTACTATCAGAGCTAGCACTTAACTCTGGTGCAAGGCTTTCCAGGGTTCTGCAGGGCATGGTTCAGATGGTGCAGAGTGTGGTTCAGGGGATAAAGGGCATTGCTCGGGTGGTACAGGGTGTTGCTCAGGCAGTGCAGGGCTCACACTTGGTTCAGGTGAGCTATCAGGGCAGAGGGCAGAGCTATCAAAGCTATTGGGACACACAACAGGGCTCTCAGGACACATGACAGAGATATCACAGCTATCAGGACACATGGCAGAGATATCACAGCTATCAGGACACATGGCAGAGATATCAGTGCTATCAGAGCTACCAGGACACACAACAAAGTTAACAGGGCACAGGACAGAGCTATCAGAGCTAGCACTTAACTCTGGTGCAGGGCAGTGCAGGCCGTGGCTCAAGCAACACAGTGTGTGGTTCAGGCAGCAATGGAGGTGACTCAGGCGCTGCAGGGTATGGTTCAGGTGGTATAGGGTGTGGCTCAGGGGGTTCAGGGCTCTCAGGACATTTAGCAGAGCTATCAGAGGTATCACAGCTATCAGGGCACAGGACAGAGCTATCAGAGCTATCAGGACACATGACGGAGCTATCAGGGTATAGGACAGAGCTATCGCAGCTATCAGGACAAATGACAGAGCTATCAGGGCATAGGACAGAGCTATCGCAGCTATCAGGACACACAATCGAGATATCGGAGCTATCAGGACACACGGCAGAGCTATCATAGCTATCAGGACACATGACAGAGCTATCAGGACATACAAGAAAGCTATCAGGACACGTGACAGAGCTATCAGGACATACAAGAAAGCTATCAGGACACGTGACAGAGCTATCAGAGCTAGCACTTAACTCTGGTGCAGGGTGTTGCAGGGCAGTGCAGGCCATGGCTCATGCAGGGTGTAGTTCAGGCAGTAAAGGGTGTGACTTAGGCAGTGTAGGGTATGGCTCAGGTAGTGCAGGGCTCTCAGGACACTTGAGAGAACTATCAGAGGTATCACAGCTATTAGGGCACAGGATAGAGCTATCAGACCACAGGACAGAGATAGCTGGGTTGGGAGTGGGTACTGGAAGTCTGGTTCATAATCTCAATCTTGAGCGGAGCCAGAAACGTGTTGAGCCCTTCTACTTTCTCCAGAAGCCCCTGCATGAAATTCTCCCCCTGTTGCCACTCTGTATTGGTTTCTTCTGAGCCAGCCAGGACACTGATGCGTTCAGACTGCTTGGAATGCTTCCTTGTAGTCATTATGGGGAGCCACGTTACCATGAGCATCGTTGGGCTTCGTCTCTAAAGGCAGATATCCGGCTGTGACACTCGCTCAACTCTCCCAGTCTGCTTCCTTTGGGGCACCAGGATCTTTTGTTCCTCTTTCTTACATGCTGTGCAGTACTTCTAACTTGACACTGACGATGGCAGGTCACTAGCCAGGGTTATCAGAGCACCCCTCAAAAAAAACTTTTTGGGGCAACCCATCATCCACACTTCAATGTAGGTCTCTCATTCTGTCAGAGAAGGTGGAGAAACAGGCACGGTGTTAAGGACAACGAATATTTTTTATATGTTTTTCTAATTATTATTAAAAATGCTTACCCTTTGTAAATCTTTTGTCTGCTTTACCACCTCACTTTCAGAGCAATTCGATCCTGAAATGGGTCAGAAAAAGCCTTAAGAGATCCGGTATATATTAAACATTTAACACTGTGTATATCGTCTCTCGCGGATTATTTTTGGCACGGAAGATCATTATTTCTAGGGTGCAGATATTATATATTAATATGATATATGGGGGCGGCACGGTGGTGTAGTGGTTAGCACTGTCGCCTTGCACCGCCAGGGTCCGGGTTCGATTCCCCGGCCAGGCTCGATTCCCGTCTCTGTGTGCATGGAGTTTGCATGTTCTCCCCGTGCTTGGTGGGTTTCCTCCGGGTACTCCGGTTTCCTCCCCCAATCCAAAGACATGTAGGTTAGGTTAATTGACATTCCAAATTGCCCGTAGTGTGTGAATGAGTGTGTGTATGTGAGTATGTGTGTGTGCCCTGCGATGGATTGGCACCCTGTCCAGGGTGTACCCCGCCTTGTGCCCTAAGTTTCCTGGGATAGGCTCCAGGCCCCCGCGACCCTGTATATAAGGATAAAGCGGTACAGAAAATGAATGAATGAATGAATGATATATGGGTCATATTGTATTGGTACTAGAGCTGTAATCGGGCCTTAAAAGTTAGTCCCGACAGGCCCCAAGCCCGACAGATTTCGGCTCGAGCCCAACAAGTACATTTTGACTGACAGCCTTTTAAAAGCCTGAACCCATTTACAACCCGACATTATTCATTCATTCATTCATCTTCTATACCGCTTAATCCTGTGTTCAGGGTCGCGGGGGACCTGGAGCCTATCCCAGGAGACTTCGGGCACTAGGCGGGGTACACCCTGGACAGGGTGCCAATCCATCGCAGGGCACACACACATACACACTCACACACCCAATCACACACTACGGGCAATTTAGGAACGCCAATTAGCCTAACCTGCATATCTTTGGACTGTGGGAGGAAACCGGAGTCCCCGGAGGAAACCCACCAAGCACGGGGAGAACATGCAAACTCCATGCACACAGAGACGGGAATCGAGCCTGGCCGGGGAATCGAACCCAGACCCTGGAGGTGCAAGGCGACAGTGCTAACCACTACACCACCGCGCCGCCCCGACATTATTCAAATCAGCTCTTTTGCCTTTGGTCAAGAATGAGTCATTTATACATGTTTTAACATAATTTATTTATGACTAACATATAAGCTACAGGCAACTTGGAAGTTGGACCAAAAAAAAAAGGGCATACACTTACCCTGTAAATAGGCCAACAATAGTCCCATAAAAATATGTATTTCTTTAAAAATTAAGATAAATTCAAAATTAAGATGTGTATTTGGCAATAACAAAATTAATATAAAGGCCCCGCGGGATTTGCTTCGCCACTTCCCTCCACAATCCTCTGTTTAACCTCCTCAGTATCCATTTCTCTCGAAGGTCACATGACCGCTCATTTACCGCGCAAGCCCGAGCCTGGCCCGAGCCAGTGTAAAGTTATATAAATTAAGCCCGAACCCGACCAAACCCGTCGGGTCCTGTCGGGTTCGGGCGAAGATCTTCAGCTCTAATTGGTTCTCCTGTTAAATTGAGACATAAGCTTTATTTCAAGGTTATTTTCTCTCTTCATCTCATTCACCTTCTTCAAAATCCTTGTTTTATTAGAATATACTGTAGACTAGCAAACCCAGTCTTGTATGAGAACAGATGTACTGATGTGCAGCCAGTGGTGATGTCATAATAAAAACCAGTCATGTGTCTTAAAAATAAGTTGACTAATTAATTATGGCAAGCAAACATGTTTTGTTCTGGGACGCTTTTAGTTTGTTTTATAGTAGACATAAATGATTTAAATCTGCTTTTGTGTAACTTATAAAATGTTTATTGTCAATGATGTTCATAAAATGTCCTAAGCGCCTCCTAATATCCTAAAAAAATAAAAACTTGCAAACTTGCAAATCAGCACTACCCTGTTATACACTACCTTAAAAATACTTAGGGTATCAATAGAAGACACAAATTGGCTTATTTTCCACTACAGCCATGCTGCTGAAATAACGAGATGGGAACAGAACAATACTTATCAGTTGTAATACCTGGCCTGACGTACCTGTTTTAGACGTTTTAGAGTTTTACCCGTGGCTCCGCCTGCACGTAGATCCTGACGCCTGCCTGCTACCATTAACTGCCAATGGAGTGTGCGGTCAACTGGGTGCCGCTCCTCACACTGCTTCAACCTAACGTTTGTGACATGATTATAGCATGACAGCACATTTGATAATGATGCTGCTTACTGTTACATTATAATAGGTTCATATTTTTACATAACAAAACAGCCGCTGGGGGCCGGTGTAGGGTCGTTCCTCATTGTGTAACAATAGGCAGTATCATCTAATCATCACCACCTTTTATTAGTACAATGTACATTATTAAGTAATAATGTATCTGCCAAAATATTGGAGCAGCATGAGGAGCGGCAGCGAGCTGAGCACACAAATGGTAGCACACGGGCCCCCTTTAGTATGGATATAATATATGTGTGTGTCTATGTGTATATATATTGTCTACGGATCCTCATTAATATTTTAGACCACGATAAACCCTGAGGATTCGGTCTAACCTTTCTACCATAGTTCTGTCTATGCCACGGATTGCAAAAACACCTGGGCTAAAACTTATAGAACATTTAACAATCCCTGTCTACACCAGGACCAATAAACAGACAGACGTGATAATTAGTTTGCCAGATGAGCCCAATTAAAGGAAAAGTACTGAAGAAGGTTGTTCCACATTATTAAGCAGGCCGCAGGTTTCAAGCGATATGGGAAAGAAAAAGGATCTCTGCTGTTGAAAAGCGTCAAATATTGCAATGCCAAGGTATGAAAACATTAGATATTTCACAAAAAGCACACAGACAGGTTCGTGCAGATGAAGGCAGAATGAAGAAGGTTTCTGCCAGACAAATTCATCAGATTAAGAGAGCAGCTGCTGAAATGCCATTACAAAGCAGCAAACAGGTATTTGAAGGTGCTGGTGCCTCTGGAGTCCCGCGAACCTCAAGCTGTAGGATCCTTTAGAGGCTCGCAGTTGTGCATAGACCTACTATTCGGCCCCTAATCAATGCTCACAAGCAGAACCGGTTGCAGTGGGTCCAGGCATACATGAAGACAAGTTTTTAAACAGTCTTGTTTACTGATGAGTGTCGTGCAACCCTGGATGGTCCAGATGGATGGAGTAGTGGATGGTTGGTTGGTGGCCACCATGTCCCAACAAGGCTGCGACGTCAACAAGGAGGTGCTGGAGTCATGTTTTGGGCCAGAATCATGGGGAGAGAGCTGGTAGGCCCCTGTAGGGTCCCTGAAGGTGTGAAAATGACCTCTGCAAAGTATATTTACTGACCACTTTCTTCCATGAAGAACCGTGCCTTCTGTAGCAAAATCATCTTCATGCACGACAATGCACCATCTCATGCTGCAAAGAATACCTCTGTGTCATTGGCTGCTATGGGCATTAAAGATGAGAAACTCATGGTGTGGCCACCATCCTCCCCTGACCTCAACCCCATTGAGAACCTTTGGAGAATCCTCAAAAGATCTATGAGGGTGGGAGGCGACTCGCATCAAAACAGCAGCTCTGGGAGGCTATTCTGACATCCTGCAACGAAATTCAAGCAGAAACTGTCCAAAAACTCACAAGTTCAATGGATGCAAGAATTGTGATGGTGATATAAAAAAGGGGTCGTATGTTAAGATGTAACATGTAGCCCTGTTAGGATGTTTTTGATTGAAATATTTTTTTGATTTCAGTAAACATGACCTTGTAATGCTGCAAATTCAACAAAAGCCCATTTTCAGTTCTTTACAACCTATAAAATTTGTTAAATCTGTTGTGCATAATAATTTGGAACAGTGCGTTTTCAGTTTTTTTTTTTTTTTTTTTATAAATATTGTTATCATTAGGAGGTTTAATCAATAAAATAAAAATTATACCCTAATGGTTGATGACTACAAAATTATACTGACCGTCATTTGCATTGACTAATTATGAAAATCAGAGAAAGATATCATTTGTGTAATAATTTGGAACGTGTACATTACCTCCAGCAAGACAGAGAAGATCAACAGCTTCTCGGTATCGACCTCAGCAGTTGAGTCGAGTAAGTAAGACTGCGCTATAATGCCGATGACTTAACAATCAGACCTTCGCACAGTGATGCGCACAAAATCCTCTAACCTTTGGTTACGGACTCAGATGAGTATCATAATTCACAAACAAATGTCATGATTCACAAATGTATTTTACCTTTAACAATCGCTCACCTTTTTTGAACATCTGTGCATTTTTTAAAATGAATTAATGTTTTATTAAAAATATGAATCCTAATATATATGCACAAACATAAAAATTGTACAATAATTGATTAATTATATTGCTTAAAATTAGAGAGAAGAGAAATTCCTTAAAAATTCTAAAATAAAATGTATTCATTGACCTGTGGCCTGAACTCATAGTTAGAGTCGAGTATTTTATAATGAATCTAAATAGTCTTCTGAGTCGATTATATTGGCATACTGAATGTGAAGTGAAGGACCAATGCCATTGTAATCTGTCTCCATCTACATAAACAGAAATTCTGTTTGGATGAATCATCATCATCATCACCATCACCTTTTATGTCATACTTTGAGGTAATAATATATCTTTATTTGTTTACCACATCACCATTAGGTGGATTGGTGTATGAGTCAAAGCCGCAGGTAACCTCTTATGATATATTTAAATGTTCGATTTGATTCAGAGTTGGAGAATTTGGAAACCAAGTCAACACATCAAACTCAAACCATTCTTGAACCATATTTGCAGTTTGGCAGGTTTGCATCGGCAGCACGGTGGCTTTGTGGCTAGCGCTGTCACCTTGCACCTTCAAGTCCCAGGTTCGATTCCTGCCTGTTTGCATGGTTCCCGCAGGTTTGCATGTTCTCCCAGTGCTTGGTGGATTTCCTCCCATAGTCCAAAGACATGCAGATTGGACTAATTGATGTTCCCAAATTGCTTGTAGTGTGTGAATGTGCTTGTGAATGTACCACATAGTACAAATGGGAATAAATACAACGGTGAGCACTGGCCTTCACGTTGCCTAGTTGAATTAAAAGGTTCTTATATGGATAGATGGAGGAGGGCACTATCCTGTTCGAAGAGTGTATTCGGACCCCTTGAACTTTTCCACATTTTGTCACATTACAGCCACAAACATGATACATACATGATTCCAAACATTTTTTACAAATAAATAACTGCAAAGTGAGGGTGTGCGTAATTATTCAGCCCCCTTTGGTCTGAGTGCCGTCAGTTGCCCATAGACATTGCCTGATGAGTGCTAATGACTAAATAGAGTGCACCTGTGTGTAATCTAATGTCAGTACAAATACAGCTGCTCTGTGACGGCCTCAGAGGTTGTCTAATGGCGCTTTTCCACTGCATAGTACGGCACGACACGGTTCAGTTCAGCTCACTTTTGAGGGGGTTTTCCACTGGGAACAGTACCTGGTACCTGGTCCTTTTTTTAGTACCACCTCAGCCGAGGTTCCAAGCGCGCCGAACCGTTACCAAAACGTGACGTGTAAACTCTGGTGGTCACTGATTGGCCGGAGAAAATCGTCATTACTGCGTCACTGAACTTGCGGCACGAGACACAACAGAACCGCTATATTTAGAACAGCCAGAGAAGGATCGCACGCACCTTTTTGTATTGACCAAAAATTTTCTTTGGCTGCCATCAGCCTCTTTTGAAACAAACTCCTTCGTCTCGCTGTTAAAAACATCCACATGCCGAGAATGAAGAACACCATGCCGTCGATATGCTCCATTGTTGTGTGTTTGTTTGTGGCGTGTTTACGATGATGTCACGGCAGTAGAGGTGGCGCAACTATAACGACACGTGAATAATCCCGCCCACTCTAAAGCGTTACTACACTGCAGTGGAAGCACAAACCGAGCCAAACTGCGCCGAACCGAAGTGAGCTGTACTGAACCGTGCTGTGCCGTACTATGCAGTGGAAAAGAGGCATAAGAGAATATTGGGAGCAACAACACCATGAAGTCCAAAGAACACACCAGACAGGTCAGGGATAAAGTTATTGAGAAATTTAAAGCAGGCTTAGGCTACGAAAAGATTTCCAAAGCCTTGAACATCCCACGGAGCCACTGTTCAAGCGATCATTCAGAAATGGAAGGAGTATGGCACAACTGTAAACCTACCAAGACAAGGCTGTCCACCTAAACTCACAGGCCGAACAAGGAGAGCGCTGATCAGAAATGCAGCCAAGAGGCCCATGGTGACTCTGGATGAGCTGCAGAGATCTACAGCTCAGGTGGGGGAATCTGTCCATAGGACAACTATTAGTCGTGCACTGCACAAAGTTGGCCTTTATGGAAGAGTGGCAAGAAGAAAGCCATTGTTAACAGAAAACCATAAGAAGTCCCGTTTGTACAGCAAACATGTGGAAGAAGGTGCTCTGGTCAGATGAGACCAAAATTGAACTTTTTGGCCAAAATGCAAAACGCTATGTGTGGCGGAAACTAACACTGCACATCACTCTGAACACACCATCCCCACTGTCAAATATGGTGGTGGCAGCATCATGCTCTGGGGTGCTTCTCTTCAGCAGGGACAGGGAAGCTGGTCAGAGTTGATGGGAAGATGGATGGAGCCAAATACAGGGCAACCTTGGAAGAAAACCTCTTGGAGTCTGCAAAAGACTTGAGACTGGGCCGGAGGTTCACCTACCAGCAGGACAACGACCCTAAACATAAAGCTGGAGCTGTTTTGCAAAGAAGAATGGGCCAGGATTTCAGTCTCTAGATGTGCAAAGCTGGTAGAGACATACCCTAAAAGACTGGCAGCTGTAATTGCAGCAAAAGGTGGTTCTACAAAGTATTGACTCAGGGGGCTGAATAATTACGCACACCCCACCCCAAATTGATTCATGTTTGTGGCTGTAATGTGACAAAATGTGGAAAAGTTCAAGGGGGCGAATACTTTTGCAAGCCACTGTATATATATATATATATATATATATATATATATATATATATATATATATATATATATACATACTCAGCAAAAAAAGAAACGTCCTCTGACTTTCAACTGTTTTTACTTTCAGTAAACTTAATGTGTAAATATTTGTATGAACACTAAAAGAGTCGACACCAAAAGACATAAAGTAAAAATGTTTCCCAATGTGTCCCTGAATGAAGGGAGGCTCAAAATCAGTCAGTACCAGTCAGTATCTGGTGGCCACCAGCTGCTTGAAGTACTGCAGTGCATCTCCTCCTCATGGACTGGACCAGATTTGTCAGTTCTTGCTGTGAGATGGAGGGATTGTGTGTTCCTGGTGTGACTCGGGCAGTTGTTGTGGCCATCCTGTACCTGTCACGCAGGTGTGATATTCGGATGTACCCATCCTGTGCAGGTGTTGTTACACGTGGTCTTCCACTGCGAGGATGATCAGCTGTCCTTCCTGTCTCCCTGTAGTGCTGTCTTAGGCGTCTCACGGTGCGGACATGGCGATTTATTGCCCTATAGCCACATCAGCAGTCCTCATGCCTCCCTGCAGCATGCCTAATGCACGTTCACGCAGATGAGCAGAGCTTACTTTCTGTAAGCTGTTAAGGTCTTAACGAGCATTCCACAGGTGCATGTTAATTAATTGATTATGGTTAATTGAACATGCATGGAAAACATTGTTTAAACCCTTTACAATGAAGATCTGTAAAGTTATTTGGATTTTTACAACATTATTGTTGAAATACACAGTCCTGAAAAAGAGGCGTTTCTTTTTTTGCTGAGTATATATATACAGTACAGTGGGGAGAAATAAGTATTTGATCCCCTGCAGATTTTCTAAGTTTGCCCACTTACAAAGAAATGAAGAGTTTATATTTTTTATCAGGTTTATGGTACAGGATTACGGAAGCGCATTGCATTCACACACAAAAAAAAAATCACGGGATTTATGTCATAATTATGACTTAATATCTCATAATTTTGACATCCTGATCTCATAATTATGACTTAATATCTCATAATTATGACTTAATATCTCATAATTATGACATCCTTATCTCATAATTATGACTTAATATCTCATAATTATGACTTACTATCTCATAATTATGACTTACTATCTCTTATTTTCATGACCATTTACATGGTAGATTCTCACTAAAGGCATCAAAACTATGAATGAACACATGTGCAGTTATGTATGTGCACATGTTTTATATTCTAGTTTCTTCAAAATAGCCCCCCTTTGCTCTGATTACTGCTTTGCACACTCTTGGCATTCTCTCGATGAGCTTCAAGAGGTCGTCACCTGAAATGGTCTTCAACAGTCTTGAAGGAGTTCCCAGAGGTGTTTAGCACTTGTTGGCCCCTTTGCCTTCACTCTGCGGTCCAGCTCAACCCAAACCATCTCGACTGGGTTCAGTTCCGGTGACTGTGGAGACCTTTTTTTGTTCAGTACATAACTCCACATGTGTTCATTCATAGTTTTGATGCCTTCAGTGAGAATCTACCTGATTGTAAATGGTCATGAAAATGAAGAAAACACATTGAATGAGTGAAGGTGTGTCCAAACTTTTGGCCTGTACTGTATATATGTCGATACCTTCTACTACCTATTCAATCAAAATAGCCTCCTGGCTCAATTAAATATTTGACAGATCTAGGTCAAAAAGAACTTGCAATAGAATTGTACAGAAAAAATACTCGATTAGACTGTATACTTATAAATATGATAAATTGTTGGGTAAAAACTATAATAGTATAATAATAATATTATATAATAATAATAATAATTGTAACCTTAAAGAAAGTTCAAGCTCTGCAGGTTTATGCACTGTTTATGCCTCCTGGGCAAATGTAACGCAATTTGGGACAGCTGCTGTCATACCCTTGAATTTAAGTGTATGTGATTGGCTAAAATTGTAAGAGCCATCTCATAAGCTGCAGGGAAAAAAAAAACAAATGCATTTGTGAATTGAATAGATGCAAGTTTTTTTTGTCTATTATTGCTATTTATTTACATAATTATTACAAAAGTTTGCTTATACTCTACATCTTCTATATTTAATTTTTGTTCTGTTGTAACTATAGATAGGTCATTACATAATACAATTTTTATACCTGAATCTTGTATGTGTTATACATTTACCCTTTCTTTTCTTGTAATAAAAACAAAAAGCAGGCATGTTCACAAATGGTGAGTGGATTATTAAAAAAAAAAAGTGTGACATTTATTTGTGAATTATGACACTGATCTATCTGACATAGCATTTACATATCACCAGATGGTTTCAATGATATTGCATTTAGTGGCTTTGCTAACCCAGTAGGAACAACCTCGCAACCATGGAAGGGAATACCATAAACTTTCTAGTAATACAATAGAAACTAACTGGTGTAGAATAAAAGCAATTTCCAAGCAATATCCTAGCAACAAGCTGGGATACCCTAGCAACAGCTTTAAAGGTTATACAGTAATACAAATGCCCTCTCACAAATTTTCGGCATAAGATTTTTCACACTTTTTTTTGTAATATTAGTAATATTTGAGATGGCTGCAAGAGATTATATGAATTTACATTATTTCCTATTGGAAAATTTGTATCGCAGTCCAAAAACTAATAATTAAAAAGTAGAAATCTGCCGTTTATTTTTACTCGCTCTTCTTTATCCTGTATTCAGGGTCGTATCTCAGGAGACTTAGGGCACGAGGTGGGGTGCACGGTGGACAGGGTGCCAGTCCATCGCAGGGCACGCACACACTCACACACTACAGGCAATTTGGGAACACCTATTAACCTAATCTGTAGGTCATTTGAAGGAAACCCACCAAACAAAAATGGGAATCAAGCCTGACCACTACACCACTGTGTTGCCTTTTTATTTTTATTGTTGTTAAAATGATCTATACACTATCTATACATTGGTCCGAACTCGCTCTTTCAATGATATCATTACATTTCATACATTGGAGGATGTGAAACCTGTATGTCTGTCTGTCATAGCATCGCGCAAAACTGGTTGGACAAAATTTGATTAAACAAACCCGCAAGTTTTGTCAGTTTACTGCGCATGTGTCGAACTGTGGTTGTTGTTGGACTTCCAGCTGCCCTCGTCGAGGGGTCGCCACATCAGACCATCTGATCAGCACAATCTTGGCACAGGTTTTACGCAACCATATCATTTTATCCGGCCTTAGGACCGGCAGGCGCGTCTTAAATAAACCATGGGGTAGAATTTAATGAAACTTTTGCAGTAATTGGATCTCTGCCTGAAGTTTAACCTGCACCATACGTGAAATTAAAATATTGAAAACATCAAAATTTAAATTCTTTGTATTAATAAGTTAGACAGAGAGTTATGCTGTATAGAAGGACAAGGCAGGCGTGTACGTGGGCTTCAGCCTGAAATAATAATAATAATAATAATATCACTGATTACATTAAAGATCAGATGATTTTAGCTTTTAACCTTTCAACTATTTCTACACACTCTTTAGCTAGCTCGTGTTATTTTTCGGAGCGCGTGCGCGCGACAGAAGCGGCGCGAGGAGGACGGAGAGGGAGGGAGGGGGATGTCGGTGAGCCGCGCGCGAGCGCAACATTTGATAGGTTGCTGTGTCACGGCGCTCGGGCGCGTGCATAAGAGGACTGCCGCACTCGGGCACGCGCAAGTCTGTGACACAGACGCCATTTTATTTTTGAAAAATCAAATAGAAACTGGGGGAGGCTAAAAAAAAAAAAAAAACCAACCTCTTTATTTTTATTAAAAAAAGAAAATCCTTTCGAGATCTATTTTTTTCTTTTGTTGGAGACGAGAAATATCGGAGAAAATGATCACCAACCCGTAAATTTGTATGATTTCGAGGTAATTTGTTCTTTTCAGCTGTCTTGTCAAACATTTCCAGTGCCTTGCGTTAATGTTAGCTCATGGCAGTAGCACTTTGCTAATGCTAACTTGCTAACTGGCTAGTGAGCGTGTAGCTTAGCTTCCTGTATCTCGTAGCGAGAGTATACAAAAAAACACCCTTAAATCGTACTACAAAACAAAGAACCGTTTATTGCAAGTAATTTTTATTATTTTTTTTGTTGGTGTTTAGTTTCTCTTGCAAGTCAGTGAGGTAACATTAGGCCCGAACGCTAGCTTGACTAGCTAGCTCTCTACTTGTATATATGTTTAAAAAATAGCTTAAACGTTTCCTTTTATTATCTGTCCATCTAAATGTCATATCGCACTATATGCCCCAAATTAAATTTTTAATATTGGACAGAGCTAAAGTTGACTAGTCAAATATTCTGATGATCTTCAGCTCAGCCACCTGGCCTAGCCTGCTCGCTAACTTGGCTAAAGCTGCTTGTTAGCCATGTAAGCCGAGTTAGCTAGCAAGCTAGGACTGAACAATAGACATCACTAATGCTAGTTTAATCATTTATTTTTCTTAACTTGTCCACCTACTACACTGACCATGGTCTTAATGACACGCTGGTACATGTTTTATCATCTATTTGTCATCACTTTCAGCATATAAGTATAAAGTGTTTGTTAGTGTGTGATGTTCCAGGTCTGTGTTTTGTGTCCAGATACAACAACTACTATCCCTTACTTGTTTAAAACTTACTGATTAACACATGTTTAGTTTGTTCTATTTTCCGTATATTGCAAGAAATATCTAGTAATTTGTTCATCAATACTAGGTAAGCATTATGATCTTTTTTTTCCTGGTATTTTTGGCATTCCAGATGTAATGTACAAGCCCTATTTAGATTGCATTAGTTTACTGTGGTTCTTTTTTTTTTTTTTTTTTTTTTGCCTTTGTAGTCATAACTTTAATCCAGACAGCACACGATGACCGTAACAATTTGAAAATGCAGTAAAGCATAAATACGAAGCATATGGTTGCATATACATTAAAATGCATGTTGCTTAATTCCTCTGTTTTTTTTTTTTTTGGTCAGATTAGATTCACACGTCATGACGGTTCACGTTCATAATGACGACAGACAGCACATCAATGCGTCTTTCCTTGTGAAAACGCATCATTTGTGTTACCATTCAGGTTTTTAAAGTAAAAGAAAAAAACACTTGTGATTTTGCTCTGCAAGATGGCGAGCAGTTAGTCGGGTGTAAATTATTTCTTTTTTTGAGGTCCAGAAGTAGCAGGTAAAATGTCTTGCTTTAGCTGTTTTAACAGCTGTTCATGACACTGCTGTGAAATCCTTGGACTACCAGTGCTGATTGATGTCAGCATGCACCGCGGCAAAAGTCGCATGAATTTCGATCTACCCTTTTCGTTTAAGTCGCCGGACCACATATCCAGTCTCCATACATGCGTAACGTAGAGCTGTGAATTAAAGATGGACTGTCAATTTGATTCAATCCGATTATAAGGATTTTATAATCCTTATATCTCTATCAACTAGGTTTAAATTAAATTATTAAAACTACCGTAATGTCGTACAAAGCAATTATCTGTTAAACAACTTTCTTAACCATGTACAGGCTAATTTCATCCTTTTCAGGCTTTCAATCCTTGCCGTCTCCCCAATTTATTGTCCCATTTCTTAACTTATTATTATTATTATTATTATTATTATTTTTTTTTTTTAAAGTGGCCGGTCGCGCATTGCAAATTGTACACTTTCAGTCTGTTATGTCAGCTCTACCTTTCACACAGATCTCGTTTCACCTTTGCTGTTCAAAAACAACAAAGATTCCCCGTTCCGTATTGGTGCTTTTAACACACAACAGTCCTGCCTTGAACAGACCGCATGAAGGGGACTTTTGTGTGCTGACTACAGCGTTCAGTATCAAAACATTTAATCCGTCTAAAAATTGTCCAAGACAACGACTGCATAAAAGTCAAATCTCATGGAAAGGCTAAAAATATGGTAGTGGGGCAGGGCAGAAATAAGTACACTAACTACATCAAGGTCACTTTGAAGAGTGTTGGTGTTTCTTGTAGGCTCGTTTTTCAGCCTGTGCTGATTTGATGACGAGAGGCAGAGTGTAGCAAGTTTCTTTATTCACAGGTTAATCTTTTGAGGCTTGTTTAATCGAACACAGTGAGTACAAGTTATTAAGGGAATTTGGCAGAGATTTTACTGGGATCATACCTCGAATATGCACATACAGTAGACTGAAATCACACAGGATTAGCAGTCTGTGCTGAGTCAGCTTTGCTGCTTTGTTCGAGCTCTCCAAAGTGACAGCAGTGCCAATGTTCTTTCTTAAGCCGGTTGATGTTTCAGATTTTGTAAGTGGTGCCTCTTGTCGCCATTTGCGTTCATCTAGCTTTTTTTGTAATTTGAAAGCTTGCAAAGACATTTTGAAAGTTTTTTTTTTTTTTTTTTTAAATTAAATTAAATTAAAAACAATTTTAGTACTAATGCATGTTTACGATTCTTAGCTGTAAGAATTTTTTTAAAGAACATTTCTAACAGTTTGTAAAAAAAGTAATAGTAAAATTACACCATGTACTTTTGTATGGTTTGTCTTCACTTCTTAAGATTAACATAATGCTAATCT
Organism: Channallabes apus; assembly: GCA_030522415.1. NCBI lineage: Eukaryota > Metazoa > Chordata > Actinopteri > Siluriformes > Clariidae > Channallabes > Channallabes apus. The sequence continues at coordinate 39,408,818 of CM060113.1, forward strand.
CGCATCTCCTTAGGAAAAAAAATGATCTTGGACATAACTATGGTGACTAAATGTGTAATTATGGTGCTTGTTTTATAAGAATAAAATTTTTTTTTTTAAACAAACCATACTTTTTACTTCACAACTTTTTTTTTTTTTTTTTTTTTTCCTTCTTTCCATTGTATTACTATTTTTTTTTTAATTTTATTTATAATTTTTGTGGTGTAGATTTATGATGCTTAGATGCAAGAATTTTTAAAAGCCGCATTTCTAACAATTTATTTAAAAAATGGAGCAAATTTAGATTATGTACTTTTGTGTGGTTTGTCTTCACTTCTCTTTTTTTTTTTTTTTTTTTTTTTTTAGATTAATGTTGCTTCCTGTTGCAGACTTAAGTTTTCATTTTCTATAGAGATTGTGCAATCCCTAAACTTACATTGATCTAGAATTTTAACAAAAGTCATATCAGCAGGCAAAATTACTTATAATTAAAAGGTTAATATATGGGACTAAATGTGTACAAGAATAAAGTTTAACACGATTCGCCATTTTTTGGATTTATTTCAGCCGTTATTATTATATGAAAAAACGCACATAGATAAGCGCTAATGTCTTAACCCAATATGAAGTGATGTACAAAGCCGTGCGATCGGCTTCGGCTTGGATTCCTCGTCTGTCGCTTATTACCCGTGTTGTCGACGTAATTAAAACGCTGCTAATCATGCATCCCTCCTCTTAGTTAATAGGACGCCTATACAGTGCCTTTTGTCTTCGCCTTACTTTTTCAGATTATGATGACCAACCACCAGTAGGTGTTTTAATGCATTCGGCACGGACTGTAAAATGTCTCCTACCAGCGTGGAGACCCAAACAAACACTGCAGTGCATTCTGGGGCTGTATAGTGGACTATGTGCAGTTTCGCTGTAGTGCATTACAACAGAAAATAAAGGCACCTGACAGAAAATAAAAAGATGCGTTTAATGAATCTTTATTTGGCTGTAGGTTTTGTAGCTTCAGTAGGTTTACATCATGCTCTGTATTTCATTCAGATGTATACATTAATTTTTTTAATTTCTGTAAAAAAAATTTTCCCTGGTATTCATATTTGTCGTCTTTCTTCCCTCTTCAAATGCGTCCAGATGTCAAAACCGGACTTGTACTGAGGCACAGCACGACAGACCACGACCCACAGAGACGGACCTTGCCGGAACACACGGACACTTTGGCGGCTGTGGGGGGGGAGGGGAGCAGAAGTAACCTACCACCGAAGTGACTAAAGGGGAATAATGGTGATTTTGCGCCGGGCTCGGCCGCCTGCTTCCGCCCCGACCAGCAATGAATCTTGACTCGCTCTCGCTGGCTTTGTCTCAAATCAGCTACCTGGTGGACAATTTAACCAAGAAAAACTACAGAGCCAGCCAGCAAGAGATACAGCATGTGAGTTTTATAATGCAGACTTGCCTTGAGTTCACCCCCTGTATATATGAAGTAAACCTAAAAGTTGTGTTAAATACTATCCAGTGTGCAGTAAATGACGTTTTAACCCATCCTGGTTAAAAACAAGTAATTTCCATAAACACAGAGTACCAGAGAAGGTAAAATGTAGGGCTTGGTGCTCGTTCTCAGTTCACTTTGTATCTTGAGGATGGAGTACGATTGAGAACAACAGACTTGGCTGCCTTTTTTTTTTTTTTTTCTTTTTTTTTTTCTTCTGTGCCTGCTGTAAAGTTAAATTGCAAACAAATTACAGATTGTCTGGACAGCGGCTACATGAGAGTTCTCGCATACTTTGATACGCTGCATAACCTGTGCTAGTTAAAAAATCCGTCCTGAATGTTTTTCCACAAAGCTTTTTCAGCGACCCCAAAACTGTGGGTTTTATAAGGTTTTGTTGATGCATTGAGAGAAGTGTTTACCATTAGTGCTGTGAATCGCTTAAAACGTTAAATCTAGTTAATCACAGTCCTGGTCCAGGATTAAAAAATGCTCCAGATTTACTAGTATTATAAATGTTCAATGTCAGAATAAAGAAATTATGTAGTTTTATAATATCTCAAACATTAACATTTTAGCTAATGTTAAATTAAAATCTTTCAAATGGGACCAGCGCAGCATGCCCACAGAGAGTGGGGTCTGAACCCCGATCCTCAGATCCGAAAAATCAACAACCTAGAGTCTTGTCTCCGGCTGCCTGAGCTATCACTCTAACGTCTTGGGTTTGTATTGTTGTGTAAAAACAGTAAGGTGACAGTAGCTTGGGGCCACAACTTTGGGTTTTATCCAAACTTCCATCTAGAAGCTGTTTATAATGAAACTTGTTCAACAAACCTGGTGGCGTCATCTTTATTATCCATTCTGTTATTATAACATACTGTTATCTCACACGCCGGGTAACTGAGCTGCGATTATGGGAAGCCATTAGGGTCCAACTTGCTCAAATGATTTAATTTGTCTAAAAAAAAAAAAATCACATGCGTTAATGAGTTAATATTGACGGCGCTAGTTACTGTAGAAATGACACATTTTCATATGAACGAAATGATTAAAATCGCATGCTGAGAGGGGGAGGGGTAGCTCAGTGATTAGGGCACTTTACTGCTGATCGGAAGGTCCCAGGTTCAAACCCCACCACCACGTTGCCGCTGTTGAAGTCCCTTCACCCGTAACTGCTCAGATGCATAATGAGATGAAAAATGTAGGTCACTCCCGATAAGGCCGTAAATGTTTATCCGTCAACTTTTCTTTGTTAATGCTGTGATGAACACAGGATGAGGTATGTTCTCGTTCTCACTGTCCTTTAGATCGTGAATCGTCACGGCCCTGAGGCAGACAGACATCTGTTACGCTGTCTCTTTTCCCACGTGGATTTCAGTGGCGATGGTAAAAGCAGTGGCAAAGATTTCCACCAGGTAACTTTTTATTTTTATGGTCAATTATGTTTAATTTATGTTTTTTTTTATTTATTTATTTATTTATTTTTTTATTTAAATGTTCCTCATGCATATTGGGCTTTTATAAGGTAAATTTTCTATTAGTTAACATTTCAATTTGTTCAGTTTGAGGAACACTTTATTAGAAACTGAGGGGAAAAATTATTCTGCTGAAACTCGGCCACTGGCTGATCGATTTGTGTAACTTCATTTTAAATATTCGAGGTCGTTTTGCCCCATGTGTTGCACAATGTAGGGTAAAATCCTCAACAGGTTGCTAAAGAATCCTGATCTGGGATTGAACAAACAAACAAGCCTCCTAAATATTTTAAATACAACCAAATGTAGTAATGAAAACTAAACTGCAACAAAAGACGTTTGACTTCAGGGGGCTTAAAAAGAAGACCTAACCTCTTTTGTACTTAATTTATTTTTCTTTATCTTGTGTGAGTCACTCATGTAATGGATTAGATGAGCTGAGGAACCTCTTCCCAAATGCCTTCTCATAATGATGTGACATATGAAGACTTTTGCCTTTGGATTCTTCACACACATGCGCACACGCAGATCAACCAAATATTGTGCATCATGCAACTTGTCTTTTGTCCTGCGTGGTTTTGCCTGTTGTGAGGGAATGGTGGCAGTTGAAATAACACCTTGAGGAGAAAACATGCTAGTGTAAAAACAAACAAGATTATTATAATTTTTTTTAAGTCCTTCTTACATTTGTACTTAAGTAAATTTAAGTGTAAGGACTTTTGGACATTTACTCAAGTATAAAAAGTGAGCTTGTGGTGGCTCTAACTTTGAAATCAGAAACGGAGATAGCACAAAGAGAAGACATGTGGACGACCATTTTACTATGACTTAAAACACCTGCTACATGATGGTTTAATTGAGAGGGGGAATCGCACATCATGAGGCACAAATGTAGTGAAGTAGAAAGTACAGATATTTGTTGTAGGATGTTGTGAAGTAAAAGTGAAACTCAAGTAAACAAAAGATACAAAACCAAGTACAATTACTTTGTTCTTCTTTCGCCTCTGACATTTTGTGGTGTGGCTGATTAAATGTTTTATTATTCTCCCTTCTCTTCTCCTTATAATTGCATTTCAAATGTGATTTTCGTTCCCCCTCATGTTTTTGTACGTATTTTCAGTGTAGATTACCTCATCAATCATACTTGATTAGGCTGGAAACCAAAAAAATGTCACTAGTATACAAACTTTGTCTTGAATCTCATGCACTTATTTATTATTTTTTTCTCCAGACACAATTTTTGATCCAAGAGTGTGTCTCCCTTATCACAAAGCCAAACTTTATTTCAACTCTCTGCTACGCCATTGACAATCCTCTGCACTATCAGAAGGTACGAGTTTTTTTTTTTATTTTTAAAGACACAGCTGTTTCCAAACATGTTAATATGCACTGTTCAGGGATATTTATTATTTTTTGTCTGGTTATTCTCAGAGTTTGAAGCCATCGCCTCATTTGTTTCCTCAACTGAGTAAAGTTCTTAAACTAAGCAAAGTTCAGGAGGTAAGACGAGCATTTATAGACCGACATCCAGTCTCATTTCATAGCCGTTTTCTGATCTCTAGCGTGTTTTGATAATGTGTTCTGTGTCGCACCAGGTGATCTTTGCCCTCGCTCTTCTGAACTCCAGTAACGCAGACCTCCGTGGGTTTGGTAGGTGTCCTGCCATTTCCTATCGTCAAAGTAGTTAAACAACTTGCAATGCTTAAAAAAAAAAGAAAAGAAATTCAAACACCGAACAAATGTGACGGTATTTTTTTCTTTTTGTGTACCGTAGCGGCTCAGTTCGTGAAGCAGAAGCTGCCGGACCTCCTGCGCTCATACGTGGACGCCGACCTCGGAGGGAACCAGGAAGGTGGCTTCCAGGACATTGCCATAGAGGCTCTGCACCTGCTGCTCTCACACCTCCTGTTTGGGCAGAAAGGCTCCAGCGGAGTCGGGCAAGAACAGATCGACGCATTTCTCAAAACACTGTGCAGAGGTGAGCAGCCTTCCTGGTTCTAGACAGGTTTAATCCTAAACCTTAAGTGTACAGTATCGTGAGGGTGTTACTTAACCCGTGCTCCTGTTGTGTTTCAGATTTCCCGCAGGAGCGGTGCCCTGTGGTGCTTGCACCACTGCTGTACCCTGAGAAACGGGACATTCTCATGGACAGGATCCTACCAGACTCTGGGGAGTTAGCAAAGACCATGATGGGGAGTTCCCTTGCGGATCTTATGCAAGAACTCGGCTATGGCTTTTGTGCAAGGTGCGTTTACTCCTCCTCCTTTTTTTTTTTTTCTTTTTTTTTTTTTCTCTCCTCACTCTGCGTGAAGGTATAATGTTTTTTTGCTTGTGTGTTCAGTGTTGACGATTGCAGGAACTTGATCATGCAATGTGCACCATGTGAGGTGACCGCCAGCCAGGTGGCCAGAGTGCTGGGCATGATGGCTCGCACTCACTCAGGCCTTACTGACGGAATTGCACTGCAGGTACAATTATTTATTTAGAATTTTTTTTAATAAACAAAGGACCTCTCTCTGAAGTGCAACATTTTGGTCGTCTTACTAATCGGGGTTTTTTTTTCTCTCTGCAGACCGTCTCGGCTCCAGGAAGCAGCATCTGGAGTGACGGGAAAGACAAAAGCGAAAGCTCTCAACCACACACCTGGAACGTAGACGTTCTCATCGAAGTAGTGAAAGAGTTTGTAAGTCCAATTTATTGGTGCTTTTATTAAAGATGACTTAAAAATGTACTGTTGTGATAAAATCCCCTTCATCACCGTTATCATTTGTATGCATGTATTTTATTTTTTTATTTTTTTCCAAGAACCCCAATCTGAATTTCAAAGAGGTCACCTACGAGCTGGACCATGCAGGCTTCATGATCCGGGACAGTAAAGGGCTGCACATCGTAGTGCATGGTATTCAGAAAGGTCTGGGTCAGATGGAGGTCTTCCCTGTGGATCTCATCTACCGACCATGGAAGCATGCAGAGGGACAGGTTCGTCAGTTTTCTAACATTTTTGTTCCTCGTGAGTGTCTGGTGTGGGTAAAGGACACGTTTTGTGTTTTTTCGACAAGTCTGTCTGTGAGGTTCACTTCACAGAAAAAGATTAAGAATAATAAAATTCTTATGAATCTGTGCAGTTTCTTCAATTTTTTAATGGTTTTTGGATGTTTCTGTAATCAATAAATAATAATAAAACATGTTTTTAATTAGACTTTTTTTGTGTTGTCGTTCCCATATTCCGGAAGCAGTACAATTTACACGTTCTTAAAAGTAATAACTTTAGTTCTACATGATGCATCTGACGCCTCCCTGTAAACACCCTCCTCCCCCAGCAGGACTTCTGCATGTGTTTTTAAATCTCAAGACGTTGTGTAAATAACATTTTCTTTCATATCTGTGCTGCTTCTTGGGTGTTCGATCATAGTGCAGCTTGACTTTACTTTGGCCTGATGTGATGTGAACGATACCCGAGTGGCAGGTTGCTGATTTTAGAAGAGAGAGGAAAAAAAAAAAGGGCTGGTCATGTATCTTTTAAGTGGTGAAATCATAACCATTGATTAGCGTATCAATGATCAATTTCCCGAGAACTACAATGTAATTGTATTTTAAATGAGTTTTTCTTCAAGAATGATTCAACAATAATCTAATTGTCTGTCTTTAATTCAGTTAAATTTATGCCTTTTCTTTTCAGCTCTCCTTCATCCAGCAATCCCTGATAAGTCCGGACGTCTTCTGCTTCGGTCTGTACCCCTGTCACACCGTCGTCATCGACATCCTCAAAGCTCCACCTGAGGATGACAACAAAGAGATAGCAACATGGTCTGTATCAGCAGCTCAGGAGAAACATGTTCCAGGAAAATTTTTTTTTTTTTTTAGAGGTTTAGGAAATTTATTTATTTTCTTCGTTCTCCTTCCAAGATGGTGGTGGGATTTTTGTGTTCGTCATGTATATTGTATGTATATACATTTTTTTAAACTGTGACTCCTGTCGGCCCACAGGAAGAGCCTGGACCTGGTGGAGTGTCTGCTGCGACTGTCCGAGGTAGGCCATTACGAGCAGGTGAAGGCGCTGTTCAGCTTCCCCATCAAGCACTGTCCGGACATGCTCGTGCTAGCGCTGCTGCAGATCAGCACGTCCTGGCACAACCTGCGCAACGAGCTCATCTCCACGCTCATGCCCATCTTCCTGGGCAACCACCCCAACTCTGCCATCATCCTACATTATGCCTGGCATGGGCAGGTACGTCCGAGCGCTGTCGAGTTCAGTCTACGTTTTGCTTCTCAGATTAAAGCTGTTCTCAGATTTTGAAAGTAATGACGACGACAACATCATGAGCGAGTTTAAAATAAAACGCCTGGAAACTGAACCCGACTTGTAAACCAGCCTTTTTCCACTGTTACGATGTTTGCAGCGTGTGTCTTGCATGATCACCTTCTACATTACGAGTCGGTGAAGGTGTGTGAGAGATCAGGATCTCGCATGGATGTGTTGAATTAAAATATTAATCTGTTTGCGGTTTTAAGCCTGAAACCAAGATTGATTGTGCTTGAAATTCCAGTTGTACTTAGAGATGTCTCTGCTCTGTGGTTTAGGGCCAGTCGCCATCCATCCGGCAGCTCATCATGCGCTCGATGGCGGAGTGGTACATGAGGGGGGAGCAGTATGACCAGGCTAAACTCTCGCGCATTCTGGACGTGGCTCAGGACTTGAAGGTGCAGCCACATTTCTCCCATACATTCCTCAAACATAAATTAGTTTCAACTTGCCATCTTTTCTCATAACTATTTTTATTTTCTGCATTTCAGTCTCTATCAATGCTGCTAAATAGTACTCCGTTTGCCTTCGTTATTGATCTTGCTGCACTTGCCTCTCGCCGCGAATACCTCAAATTAGACAAATGGCTGACCGATAAAATCCGAGAGCACGGGGTAAGTATTGTGCATGTACACGCGCGTCAGTTCTATGAGCAGGATTGATTCGATGCGAATGTAAGAATACTTTTTTTTTTTTTTTTTTTTTTTTCTTTCTAGGAGCCGTTCATTCAGGCATGCGTGACGTTCCTGAAGAGACGCTGTCCCACCATCATGGGAGGACTAGCTCCGGAAAAAGACCAGCCAAAAAGTGCACAACTGCCTCCGGAAACTTTGGCCACCATGCTGGCCTGTCTGCAGTCCTGTGCAGGGTGAGAAATATATGGCAGATTGAAGAGGATTCAATATTCCACACTGAATTAATCTCTTGGCGATAAATATGTGACCCAAAACAGCCAACAGACTTTATTATTATTATTTTTTATTAAAATGCTTGGGCGTCTTTCCATGTTAAAGGTCATGTAGTGTGAAGAATACAACGCTCACTGATGTGGAATGAAATGTGTTTTGCCTCGTCAATTTTTACAGGAGTGTGTCGCAAGAGCTGTCCGAGACAATCCTGACCATGGTGGCCAACTGTAGCAACGTGATGAACAAAGCTCGCCAGCCTCCACCAGGAGTCATGCCAAAGGGCCGAGCGCCGAGCACCAGCAGTCTGGACGCTATTTCCCCGGTGAGGTCTTGCTGTCAGAGTTTCAGCCTTGCATTAGGTCATCATTGGTACGATAACGACAAGAGTTGACCGCTCTACTATTTGATGTTTTTTTTTTTTTTTTTTTTTTTTTAAATTCAGGTGGACCCTCTCACTGCGATGGGCTCCCTCAATCTGGGTGGCTCAGCCACTTCCCACACGCAGAACATGCAAGGCTTCCCCACACCTCTGAGCTCGGCCTTCAGCAACCCTCAGTCCCCTGCCAAGGCCTTCCCCCCTCTGACCAACCCCAACCCCAGCACGGCCTTCGGGGGTATCGGCAGCCTCTCCTCGCAGCTCCCAGGTACAACTCGCAGGAATAGGAAACTGGTTTCACAACCTTTTTAAAGTGTCATGTTTGTTTAGTCAGAAGTGCACACTAGGTCCGGTTAAGCAGAAGAGCTTCTCAGGTCCTGTAGTGATGCGAGTCATCCAGGCTTGACTGCGGGTGTAGTTTATTTATGGGGGTTTGATCTTCCAAGAAGGTGAGTTGTGCAGGTATTTGTTTGTTGGTAGAGATTCAAGAATTTTGTCACGTACATGGTTGTACAAATGCAATTGTGCTGAACTCCAGACTGTGCAGATTATGAAATAGTAATAAATAAAAAAAACCTCAAGAATTAAGGAAATATGTACAAGATAAAAATAAGTATGTACAAGTCTGTAAATGGTTTCTAAAGAGAATAAGTGTGTAGTGAGAAATTGTGGCTCATGTATTGGGTTGGGAGGGAAAAATGGTGGTAAATAAACTTGTCCAGTGCCTTATCTGGAAAGCACTATTTTGATGGGATTAAAGTTAAATGAGGTCCAGGTATAATTTACTATTTTGATGTTTCTGTTTAAGGTCTGTACAGGTTGGCTACATCAGTGCATTTCCTCTGATCTGAGGAAAAGCATATACAGATCAAGTTACATTAAAAAAAAAAAAAAATTTTTATAGGGTTAAACTATGGTCTAACTTCACATGCCCATGATTTTTCTTGTTACTGTTTGCTGTATTTTTTTGCATCAGATAATACAGTTGCTAATACAGTTGCCAAAACTAAATGAATCTTTTAGATGTGCTTTATACTTGGGCTAAGCATTTTAAATTTTTTTTTCTTTCTAGGAGATAGAATGTAGCATAAACACGCAAGTATAATACCATGGGCTTAATCTATGATGATGGAAAAGTTGCCAAACGAGATAGTGAATTTCCTGTGTGCTTAGAGAAGCTTACATGCTGTAAAAGAATTTGGTCTTCAACCGAACCTGAAGTGCACAAACTGGAAAGTTGTGAATGGTTTTTGCGTTACTGCGGATTTAGCAGCAGATAGTTTTCAGTAAAACCAGTTCAATGGTTACAGCCTGTAATGCAGAACATAAAACGCTATCATAATGTTCCTGTTAAGTTGGGCGGGGCAGTACATCACAAATGTTATGGTTCTGAACGGCCTGTCTGAATGCATGATATTGTTTATTGTAGAAAGTCATTACATGAAAAGCATAATTTTTCTTTGTTTTTTGCAGTAAACCTCGTACACACTCGTAACTTAGCAATTGTAGCTACAGTGGATGTATTACTTTTCAGCTCTTTCTAATATGCGATCAGTATCAAGGTCTATAAATTTTACTGATGTGACGAGTTAAACAAATAGCCAGGAAAAAAACGTTTATTTTTATTTATTTTTTTTTTTTATAAAGAAACTCACTTTATAAATGTATTCATGAAGCTCAGCAGAAAACTTCCTCTCTGGCATGTCATTGTGGTAATTGTCCTTTTAACTGATCACTAAAATCAGAATGTCTTTTTAAGGTTGCCGCTCCTTAGCTCTCGTCTCTTAACATGTGATTATCCGTTTGTACAGGTCCGTTGAGTTCAGGCAGCTTAAGCGGGATTGGTACAGGCTTGGGGATGCCACCAGTGAGCAGCGACCCGTTTGGCCCACGGAAGATGAGCACACCAGGGCTGAACCCACCCACCTTCCAGCATTGTAGGTTGAAGATCTTGAAGTGGTTTTGGGATTGAGTGAGTCTGGAGGCTCAGCTGTGTTTCCTCCAAATTTCCCACCTCGAACTTGTGTTTTTTAAATTCTAAAACTGTACACGATTAAAAGAGGAAGCACAGATCAGTCTGTATTTTTCTTAGCAACCAGCTTAGTGTGAAGTTTGATAAGGGGGAAAAAATATATTTTATCCAGTAAGTTCACAAAAACAAGCTGTTTTGAAGAACATGTTTAAGTTTATGAAGGTTATTAAGCTTATAAAATGATGTTTAAATGTCTTTTTTTTTTTTTTTTTTTTTTTTTTTTTTGCGCTTCTAGCTGACCTCTCTCAGGTGTGGCCCGAGGCAAACCAGCACTTTAGTAAGGAGATTGACGACGAAGCCAACAGCTACTTCCAGCGAATCTATAACCACCCCCCTCACCCCACCATGTCTGTGGATGAGGTGAGGCAGTAGACTTTATTTATTAAAAAATTTAAAGCGTTCTGTAACAGCAATAGAGCTTAAACTGCACACTACTACTTAATCATCCTTTTCTTTTCCCCCCTCTATTCAAGTATGACTTAAGATATAACGAAATGCTTCTCGTACCTGCCTCCCTCATTCTCAGGTGCTGGAGATGCTGCAGAGGTTCAAGGACTCGAACATTAAGCGGGAGCGGGAGGTGTTTAACTGCATGCTTCGCAACCTGTTCGAAGAGTACCGTTTCTTCCCTCAGTACCCAGACAAAGAGCTGCACATCACCGCCTGCCTGTTTGGGGGCATCATCGAAAAGGGCCTGGTTACCTACATGGCCCTCGGCCTCGCCCTGAGATACGTCCTGGAAGCTTTGCGCAAACCCTACGGCTCTAAAATGTATTACTTCGGCATCGCTGCTCTGGATCGGTTTAAGAACAGGTAGTTACTTTACCACAGCTCTGATCTTAAAATGTTAATTCACATGCTTCCTATGCAAATTTATTTATTTATTAAACCAAGCCAAAAGACGACTCGTGTTGAAACGTGCCGCAAAGATGTTCTGTGCATGCGGAATATATGCATGTGTCATAATTGTTTTTTAATCCACCGTGCAGAAGTTGAGGGCTGCATGTGATGTAGGGTACGGGGATTCGAAGGACAACGAGTAAAGGTTAGCGAGACGTTACGAAGGAATGTAAACTGAGTTTCAGAAGCCGAACAAACTTGGGTTCGTGTCATGTACAGTCTCAAAAATAGTACAAGAAGGCAGGTCTGACTTCCTCATGCGTGGCTTGTCATTACATCGTTCTTTCGCAGCTTTAGAATAGGGGCAAACTCTTCATCATGTTACCCGAGTGCTTGATTGCGGAGTTTTCTTTTGTAGATTGAAGGACTACCCACAGTATTGTCAACACTTGGCTTCCATCGGACATTTTCTGCAGTTTCCTCACCATCTACAGGAGGTAATTGGGTTTCCTGTCTCTTTGGCTTAACATGTACATTTATTTCCTCTGGTACTGTTGAGAGTTGAGTCTCACATTTGGTATGATTTCTGTGATTATTATTATTATTATCTTTTTATATACATGTATGTTTGAATTCCACCATTTACTAGCAACATAAATGTACTTGTTAATTCGTCTGTGTGCGTGTTGTGTGTACAGTATGTCGAGTATGGACAGCAGTCACGTGACCCTCCAGTGAAGATGCAGGGCTCCATTACCACACCAGGCAGCCTGGCTTTGGCTCAGGCTCAGGCCCAGTCCCAGCCTCCTAAAGCCCCTCAGCCTGGCCAAACCAGCACCCTGGTGACCACTACAACCACAACCACCACCGTCGCCAAAACCACCACCATCACCAGGCCCACTGCAGTAGGTTTTAAGAAGGATATGCCAGTGAGTAGAATTCATTGGGAAACGCGCGTTCAAGAATACCGCCGCGTCTATACGCATGAAGGACATTTCTGAAAACATAGCTTTTACGTGTGTATTAAAAACAAAATAAAGGGATTGTAAAGTGCGCGTTCGTTGACTGTATAAGCCGTCGTGCCAAAATATTGTGTATTGAGCATAGGTTTTTTTTTTTTTTCTTCAACAGTTTGTCCTGATCATAGTTGCAGTGCATAAAATAAATAAAATCTTATTTATAGACTGATAATGTTTATGGTTACAATCCCAAATTGTCCCTCGTGGAGTCAGGAACAAATTGGCTCCTGTTTTTATTCTAATGGTGTGATAAGGGTGCAAACTCTATTCCAACACTTTATTTATCAAGGTCGAACATTACATTAGGTGATGAACTAAAAAGTTAATGCCATGACAAGTATTTAAAAAAATTTTTTTTTTTAAACATTGGGTAAGGTTTAAAATATTTCTTGAGTTTTTCGTAAAACTCCATTTTAGCCTGAAGGAGGGGAAAAAAAAAAAGCTATGTTTTCAGAGATTTCTGCATTTGCGTGGATGAGGCCAGAATGAAAGGATTTTTCTTCATTCATAAATTTCTTTTATGGTTCTGTGAGTCGGTGGTGGGGGAACAGTGAAGGATCCAAAGTCTCACCTAAAACTGTGATGACGGAAGGCATGTTTCGAAAGTCATAAACGTTTGCTTTTGGTTCCACAGCCTTCGATAAACACCACGAACATCGACACACTGCTGGTGGCTACAGACCAAACGGAACGCATCGTGGAGCCTCCGGAGAACATTCAGGAGAAGATAGCTTTCATTTTCAACAACCTGTCCCAGTCCAACATGACTCAAAAGGTACAGCTGTGACTGATTTTCGGGGTCGTGTCGCTTTCACTGTGCGAGACAAAAGGGCGGTTTTTCAATTTGTTTATTTTGATTGATTATAGGTTGAAGAGCTGAAGGAAACTGTGAAGGAAGAGTTCATGCCCTGGGTGTCTCAGTACCTCGTGATGAAGCGCGTCAGCATCGAGCCAAACTTTCACAGCCTGTACTCCAACTTCCTCGACACACTGAAGAATCCAGAGTTTGTCAAGATGGTTCTCAACGAAACCTACAGAAACATTAAGGTACCGTGAGAAGCTCGGTCATGCGCGGTAATGCCGCGCTCAAACATGAAGTCGTCCGTGCAGTAATCACCACCTAATTTGTGTGACCCTTTTTGTTTAGGTACTCCTGACCTCCGACAAGGCAGCTGCTAATTTCTCTGATCGATCCCTGCTGAAGAACTTGGGCCACTGGCTCGGCATGATCACGCTGGCTAAAAACAAACCCATTCTTTACACTGTGAGTGCTTTACATCAGCGTGTCGGTCTATGGGGTATATTTAAATTTTATCATTTGCATAACCTTTTCTTGAGTTTGTTAACCTTGATGCTGTGTTGTAGGATTTGGAGCTGAAATCTCTTTTACTGGAGGCTTATGTGAAAGGCCAGCAAGAGCTGCTATATGTGGTCCCTTTCGTGGCTAAGGTCCTGGAGTCCAGTCTGCGTAGTGTGGTATTTTATTATTTTTAATATTTCTGTATGTTTATTAGCTTTGTGTCCCGACTACAAAAAATGAGTTGCGAATTTCCGCAGATACAAACTCGTTCTACGTTCGTAGACGCGTACAAATCACGCAAGTAGCTCACATGTATCGTACAAAAAAAAAAGACACTGCAGTGCACCAGATACCAATATTTACAATTAAATATAATATTTCAGTGTGAAAATCAACGTCAATTAGAAAAAGACGGGTAAAACCAACTTGCATTTCACAATGAAGTACTCATTAGGCATGTTTTATAAAGGCTTGAATGCAGTTACAGTTTTTGGCCACGTGATGAAAGGGGACAGATGCTTAGATTTAGCCAAGTGGGTTGGTTTGCTTTACATGGTATATTCATGTCAAAGTCGTATAAGACTCGACTCGCTGTGTCGGACTTGAGAACAAATCCGACTTACGAACACGCGGGAATGAAACTTGCTGTATACTTTAAAAAAATGTTTTTTTACATGTCTTCTAGACATTCTACAACCTTGTTTTATTAATGATTAGCCGTTTTTATTTTTGACTATTTAACTGCATGTCATGTTGGTGAAACTTCTCCTTTTAGACTTTCCCATGATTTATAACTTCTTTAACTGTTACCACTAAAACTAGAAACTCTCCTTCCATAAACATTAAATGGACCTTTTCAATACAGTAGCAGGAGCTAATGTTTCCCCCTTCCCTCCAGACAGCTTGCTTAATCTATAAAAAACAACTTTGTGTTAAGGTTTTCAGACCCCAGAACCCTTGGACCATGGCCATCATGAACGTTTTGGCCGAGCTACACCAGGAGCATGATCTGAAGGTCTGTGAATCGTGAGGCAGATGTACATTAAGAGCATTATCTTTTTTTTTTTTTTTTTTTTTCTTTTTTCTTTTTTCATCTGCAAATTCAAAACACTAAGGCTAATGCTAATGTCCTGCTCTTGCACCACAGCTGAACCTGAAGTTTGAGATCGAGGTGCTATGTAAGAACCTGTCTCTGGACATTAATGACCTGAAACCTGGGAACCTGCTGAAAGACAAAGAGAAGCTGAAAAATCTTGAGGAGCAGCTGTCCGCGCCAAAGAAGGAAACGAAGCCACCTGAAGAAATGCTGCCCATAGTCACTTCAGGTACAGAGGACGCCGTGCCTGTTCAAGCAGAACTAAACTCGAGTTTAAACACTCGTTAGTGCTTTAAAGAATGCACAGCGCCATCTGTTGAATTTTGGAATGAAAAAAAAAAATTACTAATAGTCTAATTGGTTTTTATTGGTTTGTTTATTTTTTTTATTGGTTTGATTTGTTTACGGCCTGAACATGTCCTCCCCTTGCTTGATTCAAGATTTTTTTTTTTTTTTCCCTCCCCCTCTCATAGCTGCTCCTTCAGTTCCTGCTGCCACAGCGACCACAGCCACCACAGGGCCGCCTACACCACAGTTCAGCTACCATGACATCAACGTGTATGCACTAGCAGGCCTGGCCCCGCACATTAACATCAACAGCAATGTAAGTACATTAAACCTAATTGATTAAGTTTATCTGGGAGTTTTGAGAGGAACATTTACGGTTTGTTAGTTTCAACATTGCCAGTTCGGGACAAATCTTGTTTTATCCATGAAATCCTGCGTCCTTCTCATCTTTAACCTGTTGCTGTTTTTCTTCTGTATCCTCGAGCAGGTCCCGCTGCTGCAGGCGCACCCGCAGTTGAAGCAGTGTGTGAGGCAGGCGATCGAACGCGCCGTGCAGGAGCTCGTTCACCCCGTGGTGGATCGCTCGATCAAGATCGCCATGACTACGTGCGAGCAGATCGTCAGGAAGGACTTCGCTCTCGACTCGGAAGAGTCGCACATGCGCGTGGCTGCTCATCACATGATGCGCAATCTGACCGCCGGAATGGCCATGATCACCTGCAGGGAGCCGCTCATTAACAACATCACCGCCAACCTGAAGAACACGTTCACTGCTGCCCTCAGGGTACTCTTCTTCTTTAAAATATATATATATATTTTTTTTTCTCTTTCTCGCCTTTTTTAACTTTTACATAATTAGAGAATACGTGATGCGGTTACACAACATACCGTTTCTTTTCTCGAGGCTGTGTGTGACTCGGACGTTGTTTTTCAGGCTCCGACGCCCCAGCAGAGGGAAATGATGGATGAGGCGGCTAACCGCATCGCTCAGGATAACTGCGAGCTGGCCTGCTGCTTCATTCAGAAGACCGCTGTGGAGAAAGCTGGACCAGAAATGGACAAAAGATTGGCCACTGTAAACTTTTAGTTCCTCCATTAGTTTCAAATGTGTATTTTTGAGATGGTCGTGGCTCCAAACATCTAACCTGCGTTCCTGTTTGTTCTCTGTAGGAGTTTGAACTGAGGAAACATGCTCGTCAGGAGGGCCGCCGCTACTGCGACCCCATGGTGCTCACCTACCAAGCCGAGCGCATGCCGGAGCAGATACGCCTTAAGGTGGTGTAACCGGTGTCCCGAGTCAAAACTTGTATGTCACCATTTGCTCGGTATTTATCTAAACCTGCTTCTGTTTCTGCAGGTGGGCGGCGTGGATCCCAAGCAGCTGGCCGTTTATGAGGAGTTTGCCCGTAACGTGCCAGGCTTCCTGCCCAGCAATGATCTCTCTCAGCCAACTGGATTCCTGGCTCAGCCTATGAAGGTGTGAATATCAGCTTTTTTTTTTTATTATTTGTGTGGACGTAAATATGACCAGTGATGTTGCTGTACAGCCTTTAAATCCTCATGCTCCTTCTGCGCTTTAGCAGCAGCAGGCATGGCCTACGGATGACATGGCTCACATCTACGATAAATGCATCTCTGACCTGGAACAGCACCTTCATGCCATCCCTCCAGCTTTGGCCATGAACCCACAAGCCCAGGCCCTGCGCAGCCTGCTGGAGGCTGTAGTGATGGCACGGAATTCCCGCGATGGCATCACCGCACTGGGCCTGCTGCAGAAGGTGAGCCGAGTCCAAAGTTGAGGCTTTTATTTTCATTGCTTGTGTTCTCATTTATTTTTTTATTTCTCGTCTCTCCAGGCTGTTGAAGGTCTGCTGGATGCCACTAGTGGTGCAGATGCTGAACTGCTGCTGAGCTACAGAGAGTGCCACCTGCTGGTGCTGAAAGCGCTGCAGGACAGCCGTGCTTACGGGTCCCAGTGGTGCAACAAGCAAATCACCAGGTTTGTTGTAAACATTATTACACTTGTACAGTCAGAAAAGATCCGAGAAGTGATTAGTAGATGAAATCGCGGCTCATTGTTTAAAACGTTTCAGGTGCCTGATCGAGTGCCGTGATGAGTACAAGTACAACGTGGAGGCAGTGGAGCTCCTGATCAGAAATCACCTGGTCAACATGCAGCAGTATGACCTGCACCTCGCACAGGTACCATTCATTTATGCGTCTCCCCTTCTGTGAAATTAAACTTGTGCATCTTAAATGAGGCGTCTTGTATGTTTTTAACGTTCTCTCCTCTTTCCAGTCAATGGAGAATGGCCTGCACTACATGGCCGTGGCGTTCGCTATGCAGCTGGTGAAACTGCTGCTGGTGGATGAGCGCAGCGTGAGCCACATCACTGAAGCTGACCTGTTCCACACCATCGAGACTCTGATGAGGACCTGCGCACATTCCAGAGCCAGCGCACCTGAAGGGTTAGAACGCTCACTTCTTCTAGATCTAATTAAGGAGTTAATTAGACAAATAGTAAGATCATGGGACTGAGGCCATGTCCACATGTAGCCGGGTGTTTTAAAAATATTTGTCCACATGAAAACGCCTTGTTAGGAGCGTCCCTAATCAACCGGGGGCCGATCGGAAGCCTAGACACGACGTCATTACCTGTTGAGCTCTATAGAAGTCCAACGGGTCTCGTCCCAAATGCGCCGTCGCTGTCTACGGGGTGTGTGTGTCGTCTGTTTCGTACAGTATGTAGCAGCAGTGAGCTTAGTAGTACATTCAGGAACCTCTGTTCATTAATATAATGTGAGTAACGCAATGTTAACACGGTCAAAACACAAAGGAGACGAGCACACAGACGATTACATCATCAGCAGAGAAAAATCTCCGTTTAAAAAAAAAAAACAAAAAACATGCGGACATGGCCCGAGAGACGCTTGAAATTTTGCCACGTCTCGCCAGCGGTATTTGTCTCAGGAAAAAGTATGCTGGGTGTCAGAAGTGGACGCTTGCAGAAAGGATCCTGCGTTTGCTGTTTGAGCTGTCGAATTCATGAAGCTTTAACACCCATTAACCCATTTAACCTCCACCTTTTCTAGACTGCCCCAGCTGATGGATGTGGTTCGCTCCAATTATGAGGCCATGATCGACCGGCACCACGGAGGACCCAACTTCATGATGCACTCTGGGATCTCTCAAGCGTCCGAGTACGATGATCCTCCAGGCCTGCGTGAGAAAGCGGAGTATCTGCTGAGAGAGTGGGTTAATCTGTACCACTCGGCTGCTGCTGGCAGGGACAGCACCAAAGCCTTCTCAGCATTCGTGGGCCAGGTTCGAATCGTTTATTAAAACAACCAGAGTATTTATTTATTGTGGTGTTTTGTCAAGAAGTTATTTAAACAGTTTGAGTTTTTTGAAACTCATTCTTTCCACGTTTCCGTCCCCAGATGCATCAGCAGGGCATTCTAAAGACAGACGACCTCATCACTCGTTTCTTCCGGCTGTGCACGGAGATGTGCGTTGAAATAAGCTACCGCGCTCAGGCTGAGCAGCAGCACAACCCGGCCGCCAACGCCGCCATCATCCGCGCCAAATGCTACCACAACCTGGACGCCTTCGTCCGCCTCATCGCCCTCCTCGTCAAACACTCCGGAGAGGCCACGAACACGGTCACCAAGATCAACCTGTTAAACAAGGTGCGAGATGAAGGATCAAAGAACATGACTCGTCACCGGCAACTGTTTGATTCTAATGAGATCATCGATTAGAATACAATAATCTATTTCAAAATGAGTAATATTGGGTTATCATCTGTGTAAGCCATAATCATCATAAATTAAAAAAAAATAAACACTTAATGTATCAGGCTGTGTAAGAAATTTGTATAACGAGTTTAATTCAATTAGAAATCAACTTTTCGATGATATTCTAATTTATTGATTACGAATCAAGAGCAAATGAATTGGATTGCGTTTGTGATTTTGACTTGACTTTCTTTGCGTGCGCACGTACAGGTACTGGGCATTGTCGTGGGTGTGCTGATTCAGGACCATGACGTGAGGCAGGCAGACTTCCAACAGCTGCCATACCACCGCATTTTCATCATGCTGCTGCTGGAGCTTAATGCCCCTGAACATGTGCTGGAGACCATCAACTTCCAGACCCTCACTGCCTTCTGGTAATACAAGTTTCTTAATGCAGTGTTCATAAAATCGCCACGTTGTGGTGGTGGTACAAGTAGTACTGTTTAAAATCTGTGCAACCTTCTGGGCCATTTTGTCCGCTCACATGCGTACTTTGGGGATATCTAGAAAATATTTGCTCGATGACCAAAAGGGCGTCTCTGTCCTGCAGGTTCTCCAAGAAAATGTTTTCATGAAACGCAGATTGTTTGGGATCAAATTGTGAAATGCTGTGTTTTTTTTTTTTTTTCAATCGATATTAATGTATTTAAAAACAGTATCAAGATCTGTACACAAACTGTAAAATGTACGGACTCCTAATTACTATTCCACCGGTCTGTGCTCTGTTTTTAATTGTTGTTTTTTATTCAAGCAACACATTTCACATCTTGAGGCCGACTAAAGCCCCTGGCTTTGTCTACGCCTGGCTGGAGCTCATCTCACATCGAATCTTTATAGCCAGGATGCTGGCACACACCCCACAGCAGAAGGTAGGCATTTGCTGAATGTACAAAACCATGCAGTCGGTCATATATTATTATGATCCAAGTCTTTAATTATTTATTGCATCATGTCTGGCTGCAGGGATGGCCCATGTACGCCCAACTGCTGATCGACTTGTTCAAGTTCCTGGCCCCCTTCCTGAGGAATGTCGAGCTCAACAAACCTATGCAAATCCTCTATAAGGTAAAAAAAAAAAAATAGCTCTTAAGGACTGTTGCAGGAATTACAACAACAGTATTAGCAGGTTGCTAGGTCGTCGCTGTATTTTTGAGACGGTCTGGATGTTTGTAAATCTTTTCAGGGCACCTTGCGGGTACTTCTAGTCCTGCTGCACGACTTCCCAGAGTTCCTGTGCGATTATCACTACGGCTTCTGCGACGTGATTCCACCCAACTGCATCCAGCTGAGAAACCTGATCCTGAGTGCCTTCCCCCGAAACATGAGGCTTCCGGACCCCTTCACTCCCAACCTCAAGGTAGCACGTCCAAAAAAAAAAAAGACTAGAATCAGAGTAGTGATTTTTTTTTTTTTTTTTTTTTTTTTGATCGCTACTTGTTTTTAAGGCCACCTGCCAAGCTTTATGCAATTTAGGTAGAGAAACTGCAGAATGTCAGAGCATAACGTGTATTTCTTTAGATTTTTCCCATTTGAAACAATTGGTTTTTTTTTTTGCGCAGAATAAACTGGAAATTTTCTAATCTGAAGTGAGAGAACCATTAATTAATTGTCAGATTAATTTCTGTCTTATACAAGCGATCTGAAGAAGGATACAAATGTGTTGATGTTAATGTGGATGCAGCACTTTAACATTAAGACCTGAACTAAATAAATGTGTGCGTCGTCGTCTTTACCCAGGTGGACATGCTGAGTGAGATTAACATCGCCCCACGCATTCTCACCAACTTCACCGGTGTCATGCCCTCTCAGTTTAAGAAGGATCTGGACTCGTACCTGAAGACTCGCTCGCCGGTCACTTTCCTCTCCGAGCTACGCAGCAACTTGCAGGTAGACAAACGCAGTCCAAATCATATCTTGACTTTTTTTTTTTTTTTTTTTTTTTTTTGCATTTGTTTAAAGCTGGCTTTAATCATAAAGTGACATGAAAACAAGTTAATACCTGGAAATGTGGGGTTGGTGGAGGGACACTTGAAGAAAAACAACAACATATGCTGTGCATAACTTGAGAAAAGGACATTGTTTATATACACATCACACAACCCTGGTCATTAGAATAATGTATAATCCCACTCCAGTGTTACCCAAACCAGCATGGATCCTTTTTAAATCTGGCTTCTTCCTCATAACATCTAAATGTTTTCTTTTCCACAATCGCCTCACTCAGTGCAAAAAGTCAGACAAAATCATCCATAGTGAGCAAGCCTATTTTTGTTTATTTTCTGTGAAGTTGCTTTGAGATAGTCCATTGTTAACTGCACTATTCAAAATAAAATTGGATTGAACCACAGTTGGTGAGGGTTTGAGAGAAATAGACCTTTTGTTGGAACGAGACTTCAAATGTGCTGTTATACAATCAGTGTATCAGTGGTCAACAGCTCCTTATAGAACATACGCCGACTCTTGTGTTTTTAACGAAGAGCTGAGAATTGATATTGTGTGTTTTGCCTCAGGTGTCCAACGAGCCGGGAAACCGTTACAACATCCAGCTGATCAACGCTCTGGTGCTGTACGTAGGCACGCAGGCCATCGCCCACATCCACAACAAGGGCAGCACACCCTCCATGAGCACCATCACCCACTCGGCACACATGGACATCTTCCAAAACCTCGCAGTGGACCTGGACACCGAGGGTGAGACTTTTTAAAAATCTAGCAGAGATCCAAATGTGTCCATTTTTGTTAGTTGAAGCCAAATTGTTTGTATTTATTTCCTTTCTCCCTGTGCTTTGTTCAGGCCGCTACCTGTTCCTGAACGCGATAGCCAATCAGCTGCGTTACCCGAACAGCCACACGCACTACTTCAGCTGCACCATGCTCTACCTGTTCGCCGAAGCCAACGCAGAGGCCATTCAGGAGCAGATCACTCGGTAGGACTTTATTAAAAAAAAAAAAAAGTAACAAAAAAAGTTTCATGGGTTTCTGCCAGCATCAGCAAAGTTATACTGTTCCATTTTATGATCTGACTCGAATGTCTCGGTGCTCGTGCCGTAGGGTACTACTGGAGAGGCTGATCGTGAACAGGCCGCACCCCTGGGGACTCCTCATCACCTTCATCGAGCTGATCAAGAATCCTGCCTTTAAATTCTGGAGCCACGACTTTGTGCACTGCGCACCGGAGATCGAGAAGTGAGTCGTTCTTCTGTTTTGTTTGTTTTTCCTATGATGTCTGAGATGTATTTATTTATTTTTTTTTAAACACAACTGTGTCTCTCTCTCTGCAGGCTGTTCCAGTCTGTGGCTCAGTGCTGCATGGGACAGAAACAGGCCCAGCAGGTGATGGAGGGCACCGGTGCCACTTAGGCTGCAGGGAACCACCCCTTCCTGCACCCTCTCCAGAGAGATACGGCCCTCTCCAGTCGTCCCTTCAGCCCTCCACCGACTCCCTGCTCCTTAATCCGTTCATCTCATTTCATCTCAGCCAGCACTGGACTACGATCACCTTTTTAAAAAAATAAAAAATTAAAAGAATAACAGGGACTGCTGCTGCTCGCCCACACGCTCAAACTATTTAGGGATTATTATTAGCAAACAGGGGGCGGGGACTGTTAAACAGTCTGTAAACGAACTTCATTGTAAATATTTAGATAAGGGGACGAGCAGATTTTGTGTAGCCTTTCCCTCTTGCAATCCAAAGCTGAGCTCTGACAACAAGCATGAACACATGCTTTAAATTTTTTTTCTTTTTCTTCTCCCCCACTTCTGGTGCACTCGGATATTTCTTTGACCTCTTCAAGCTTCCATGCTTACATTTTTTTTTTTTCCCCCCTCTTGTTTAAGACTGATTGTTTGGAAGCCTAATTCTAGCAGTGTACACAGAAGGCTGGTTCCCCCCCCCCCCCAGATTTTTTTTTTTGTGCTTTTGTTTTAAAGGGAGAGATCCATCAGCGTGGAGAGCCGATGGGGCTCGGCACGCGTTGCTGTCCTAAAGTGCAGCCGCACTTTTTGGAGTCACTGGTTTTTGCACCGGTTTAAGACCGTGGGTAGGAGGTTCTCCCTGGCACTTGTAAAATTGTGGAAATATTCAGAAATTTGATGGTGATTTGAATCTTTACAGTTTGTACAAAGATCCAAATTGCAGAACACAAAGGAGGACCAATACAGCCCATTTTGTAAGGATTTTGAATGTTTTGTAAATGTATTGGTCCGTGTGTTGTATTTTGTAGTTATTTCTAGTTGCCTTTAGTTCTTGCTACTTATTTCCTGTATGTATGCATTCTGTAGTTGGCTGCATTAAACACTTGATCTGCAGACTGTGTGCATCTTGATCTTTTTTTTTTTTTTTAATGAAACTTAAAACCTGAGGGTAGATGAAGGATGCAGAGGAATCATGTTCACTTCTTGCAAATCTCATACATGTTTATCTTGTTTAACAACTCAACAATGACACCATCATAGTTTGGGCTTTTATACATTTTATCCTTAAGTTTGCTATAAAATGTTTAGACAGTAAAAGCAGGTATCTTAACAGAATATGTAATTGATTAGGCTGTACATGTTTAAGCCCTGAGAAGATCCTTACAGAATTACACAATCTGTTACTACATTACTAAGCTGTACTGTGTGTGAGCTGCTGAAGTTTCGTGAGGATGCTCTTCTGGCCGAGTCTGACATCCAGCGCTCTCCTCTCTCTGTGGCTGAGTTTAGCCAGAGCTTTTGGTTCCTCCATCACCCTGAGATCCAACTCCACGTCCTCGTCGTACACGTTCAGCGTGAATCCGGCAGCCGTGTGCAGCAGCCGCTTCCATTCAGGAGCCAACGTGGGAATCCCGTCAAAACTCAGAGCCTGGGCCGCTCTGGAATCCTCGTCTTCATCCTCATCATCTTCCCAACCTTCGTTCTCCTGGAAGACTTGAAATTCCTCTTTGCTCATGCAGATTACCTGGAGGGAGATGTGCAGACGCTAATGACCAGGAATACGTAGATCTGCCCGGTGTGGTGCAGTAACTGTAAACACGACTCGTGGTCTCTACGTCACTCGTGCATATGAGTTACATTAGGCACTTTACCTTCAGCGTCATGTAGACCTCTGTGTCTGTCAGCGAACCGTTCTTCCCGAAGACAAAGACGCCCTTTTCCTCGACTACGTTCATGTCGCGCAGCATTTTCCATTTGTCCACCAGGAGGCGCTGCTCAGCCTCATTTTGTGTCCCTTTGAAAATGAAAAAAAAAAAAAAGTTCTTATCAATGAGTCAAAACAACTTTATAATGTCTCATAGGGAAATAATCTACGAAGAATGTTCAAATCAAAACAGGACTTGATTGTACAAAATAAAACGGTAAAAACACCCTTTATTTCGCTTCACTAGTGCTTGGACATCATCGAGGTAGAAAGATTACTCACTACACCAGAGTCATGATCAGACTGCCTGCTTCATTAATGTCTGAAACGCTGGCCTCCCAGGAACTCCTTCAATCATTTATAATGATAAATATATAAACTCCCCCCCTTTTTTTTTCCGACAGCGAGAGGGGAATTTTTTTCATTCCCTTTTCCGATGAAGTGAACACTTGTTCCCTAAACCGTTCGCTGTTCCCTTTTTCGCTCCCTGAGGTCTGGAATCACACTTAACATAGCTGAACACCCTCTGAAGTGCACTTCGCAGGGTACTTCTGGCTGTTTGGAACGAACCGTGTGTGCATTTTTCTTCTTCATATATTATATAAGTAGTTCACTGTGAAATACCGAAACAAGTTTTACTGAATCTTGACTTCTGCATTTAAAAACGAAAATCTCGTCATGTGACTCGGTCATGTGACTGCTGCAAGCACTAGGCTTCGTTTGTTGTTGGTCATGTGAGACTCAGGGAACCGACACGCGCCGGAGCTCATCGGAGATCATACATACACACCCGCTCACAAAAGTAAGTACACCCCCCTAATATCATTATATCTTCTCCAAGGACGATACTATAGAGATGAGACTCGGATATACTTTAGAGTCGTCGATGTGCAGCTTGTATAACAGCAGAGATTCACTGTCCTCTGAAAATAACTCAACGTACGGACATTACTGTCAAAATAATAGCTGGCAACAAAAAGTTAGTACACCCTAAGTGATAACAGCTGTACATCTTTTAACCATGCAAAGTCACATGACCGGTTCATCATGTCCATGTGTTTGCTGAGTATGTCTCCAGACCTGAACCCTGTGGAGCGTCCTCAAGTGGACGGTGGTGAAGCGCCGTGTGTCTGAGTAGAAGAGGATCCCAGCAACAACATGTGCAGCTCTGGTGAGGTCCAGGTCCAGGAGGATTGAGGCCGTGATAGATAAAACTGTGTCCAAAGTGTCAGTATTTTGTGTGAGGACAATAGTTGACTTGTTCACTTAAGGTGTACTCATTTTTCGTTGCCAGTTATTTAGGGAATAAAGTTGAGTTATTGTTAGAGGACAGTAAATCTGCTGCACATCGACGTCTCGAAAGTAGGTCCGTGTTCATTTCTACAGTATTGTCCCTCGAGAACATATAATAAAGTGGTTGTTGAAATGCGAGGGGTGTACTTACTTTTGTGTGATACCATATGTATATATGGAAATGAGTTAAAAAGTGATCTGATGGTGTTGGGGTGGAGAGGCACCTTGCTGAGCCGCTTTATACACGGCGGTCATCTGGACGTCGGCCGTGTCGTTGGTGTTGGTGGGAAAAGTCTCGGTGAAGCCGTACATGTGCAGGAGCTGCCAGTTGGCCATCTGACCATAAGTGTTGAAGATCTCCTCGGCTTTCTTAATGGGCCGCACCGCCACCATCTTCAAACACTCCTACAGGGAGAAGAAAATTGAAAATGAATCAAATGTTATTTTCTGACTATGACTGAGACTGTGTGTGTCTCTGAATGCATGAAGTGGACATCAGGCTTACTGGCGTGTACTCTAAATTGGCGTTGTGATTAGACACATGGTTGAGCATGTCTGCCATTGGCACCATCATCGGAGGGTTGGGATCTTCATCCTCATCTTCATTCGGCTCCTGGAAGCTGAAGTGGAAAGACGAGGTTTTGAAGACAATAACACGCAACCGTTCAACGCTGGGAAGCTTAATATTCCTTTATTATGATGATCGTCAAAGGCTCACCTGTAGGCCATGACGAAAGCTACGAGACTCTGATAGAGCTCCAGCGTGTGGCGCTCGGGGTCCCATAGCTCCGGGTGCGAGAGCATGAAGGGCAAAACCGTGTCCTTATACTCCAGCTGGATGTTGGACAGGTCCGTGTCGACTGCCTCAGGAATACCCGTTCCCTTCAACAGCTTCTCCCTCTCCTCCTTCGACCTTACAGACGGTACGAACATGTTTTAATGGCATTGTTTCTATAGTAAGCTTTAAAGACACCAAAAGGAAAATTCAAAAGGTTTGTTTTTATTTCTAAACCTTTATCTCAGATTTATCTCATATTTATCTACACAGATTATTTCACACTGTTTCAGATTTATCTCAGATTAAAGCAGATTATCCTTAGACCTTGATCTCAGATGTTTATCAGGTGTGTCACCATTTTAGTTTTAGCCCTAAAGATTTATCTCAGATTCTTTCACTTTTTGCATATTTATCTCAGTTTTTTATTTTCTTTCAGTGAATTATCTCAGATTTATCTACAGGTTTTCTAAGAGCTTTTTTTCTGATATTTTCATACTTTAATCTCAGATTTCTACAATTGCACTCTCAAGAAAGCAACGCGGTCACATGACACTTTGTAAATTTATAAACTTACTGATACACTTCATTAGGGGCGGGCGATATGACCAAAATCAATTTTCTACCTCGATAACGATATATATCACAATATAGCAATTTGTATCAGAAAATACATAAATAAAAATTCAAACACAAACAAACTGTTTTACATAATGTCATTTTATTTAAACTGGGAATTGCTGAGGTTTGCCGGATTTTTTTTACTTTGGCCATATTCGACTGGATGTGTAACAAACCTAATTTGATTGTTATATTGTGCTAATGTTGGATGCACAGGCGCTCGTGAGGTGCATATGTGTGTGTGAGGTTTTTATCCCCTCGTGGCTTGCCGTAGGGCAAAAGGCGCATGCGCACTTCCTGCTCTAGAGTGTCACGTGTGTTGGAGTTTCAGTTTGTTTTTGTGAATAAAGGAGAATAAACAGTTGATAAGGATTTTGTGTGCTCTCGTTTTTATTGTTTTTACACCCGATTGAACCAAATACCTGCGCGGCCCAGTGGACAGCGCAGCGCGACTATCTGGATAGAGCAGAGATTATCTGGTTTATTCGCGTAGCCTGGTGGATCGCGCAGCGCGGACCAACTTGAGAAGCGCCGCTCGAATCACAAACCTGCGCGACCCACTGTTTTATTTAAAAACAATTTATTTAAAACCTCAGGACTGATTAATATTGTTTCCGCCTTGCCATGCCTGGTTTGTACGTGCGCATCTCAGTGGGGTAAAATGTATTTTGATGGTCGGCGCGGTCTATTTCTATCAGCGTCGCGCAGGTTTGTGATTCGAGCTGCGTGATCCACCGGGTCTGGATATTTGTTCTGCCCACGACGGCTCAATCGGGTGTCACGGTTTCGTCCCACATTAGATGTGTTTGGCTTCCCATAGAAGTGAATGTGTATTGCGTGGTTACGTAACGTGTAACGTCACGTGATCTCAACCGCGATAAAGACGACCAAAATCTCTATCGGTTGATACATTTCTACCGGTTCTACCGCCCACCCCCATCTTCAAGACAACTAGTCGCTCCTTTATCTCACACAGTTTGGCACAACATTTAGATAATTTGCACATAAACAATTTAAAGCTCTTTACCAGAACATGGGGTGATCCAGCTTCCTGAAATCGGGCCAGAGGCTCAGATAGGGCTTCCAGTGCGACCCGGCCGAGGTGTACTCGTACATCAATGCCAGGAGGAGCGGAACCCAGCCGGACGGGCTCTCCAAACGGTTCTTTTCTGAAAATAACACAAATTAAGAACTCGGATAAGACATCGCCGTTAAGGCGTATCTGCAGAAAGTCAGTAAAGTGCTTTACCTTCTTCAAGGACTTTTTCAGTTTTGGAAGTGCCGGGATGTAAAAGTGCACATCTGGGGATGGAGAAGAGGACATGGCCTTCCTCTATGTCTTCTTTAGCAAGCATGCCATAGGCTGCTACTGTGCCTTCTTTACTGAGGTACACCTGCAGAGGTATAATATATGTAGTTAGTATCAAGGTGAATTCACATCACACATGCATTCTTGTTCTTGCTTGTCTATAAGCATACGAGGAGGTATTAAAAAAAATTCAAGACTAATTTTGTAACACAGCAGCAGAAGGCGTGTGTGTCAAACGGAACAGTCCAGGCAAGTTTGAATTTTGAACGGTGTTGCTGCCAAGTTCATCTCCAAGCTGCTGACCCAGAAGCAGAAGAAACATCGTGTGGAAGGACTTCGCCAGCGTGCCGTGCATGACCCGTCCTTCATGTCGAGGATCATTACCTGTGACGGAGCTTCGGTGTACGTGCGTGCTCATCATCTTTTTTGACACTGAGAATTCATGCCCAGGGCCCAAACTATTAATAGAGAATTCTACTGTCAGATTTTAAGGCGTCTGAGGAGGAAACACAGAGCTAATCTTGAAACCTTTTGATGCCCCTTTGTACTAAGAGCTTATGACCGGCATCATATTCCTTCTGTTCTTGGTTAATAAATCACAATTTTGAATTTTGACGCGTATGCTCGAATGATTTCTGCATTCATCAGTGTGCGCAAGCTTTAAAATTTAATCTGACCAAATTTTGAATTCTGGATGGTCGTGGCGTGCGTTTGTGTTTCATTCTGAGCAAATTCTGATCCTCACTGGAACTAAAAGTGAAACTAATGCTTCATGCAAGAATCCAATAATCCGATATTACACGTATTTTCAAATGCAGCCTAGAAAAGATTCATTTGTCAATAGATCACATGCAGCTCACACATAGTTAAAGACTAAAACATGTCCAGCTTGCCTTGGTGCTGAGGTTCAGACTGACTTCATCACACCACAGTAAGAAGCTGTTGAGAGACACATCCACACTGCAGTCTGAGCTTCCATCCTCCCTCTAAAGCACACAGAGTGACACTTAGATCTGAGCTTCCTGTCATTAAACACATCATAAGCAACATTACAGGCCACTTTAACACAAACCTGGTGTGTTTTTTTTTTATTTACCTTTGGTCTTTTTGCATCTGTCGCCATGTTGTTAGAGGAAAAATAGGAACAAATAAATCTAACACATTTCTAACATGAAAACATACTTTAATTGCATGGAAAAGATCGAAATTGAGGCTTAATTCGAATCAATAATCCACTTTGTATTCTCCATGTGAGTTTGAGCAGTCGCGTGTTAATGACGTCACGCCATTTTCTTCTACATCTGGGTGTTCATATGGATTACTGTTGTGTTAGCGCCCTCTTCGGGCCATGTATATATACATATATAGCCATGTGCCTCCCAGAGGCGAGTACAAAGCAAATTAATGTCCTTAAATCCTATTAAGCACCAATCCTGTGATCTTTTAACGTATATATCCTTTCCTTTTGCTTCCAGAAGATTATTAACAGTGATATATGGTTTCCTCTAATAAATTTAGGGCTTATTTGTTCCAAGGGACATGGATGATAAAAAATCTGAGGGGAAAAAATTAGATATGTGTGGGGGGAAAAAATCTGAGGACAAAAAAAGGGGGGAGAGAAGAGTGTACATTTTGCGAGATCTTGCAAAACCTGACTTCAGCATTACCAATTTAGTTCAACAGGTGGCAGTAATGCCAAACTTGAATCATGACCGGGAAGGGGTGTGTTACCTATCCAGTCCACTGGGTGTCAGTAATGCACCCAAAAGCTGTCTGTCAACCGCTAAAAAATAAAAGAAAAAGTCACCAGGCTAGTACTCGGATTAGAGTTACACGTGCGTAGTTAAACAGGCATGAAGAGAAGTACTTTCTGAGTTTTACTTTCAGTTTGGCCTAAAATATAAAGTTTTCCGCAGGCGAGTCCTTAAGGCAGATAATTTGTTACAGCCACCAAAAAATATTAACAATTTCCAACACTATAATCATATTTAAAATTGAGGCTTAATTCGAATCAATAATCCACTTTGTATTCTCCATGTGAGTTTGAGCAGTCGCGTGTTAATGACGTCACGCCATTTTCTTCTACATCTGGGTGTTCATATGGATTACTGTTGTGTTAGCGCCCTCTTCGGGCCATGTATATATATATATATATATATATATATATATATATATATAACCATGTGCCTCCCAGAGGCGAGTACAAAGCAAAATAATGTCCTTAAATCCTATTAAGCACCAATCCTGTGATCTTTTAACATATATATATATATCCTTTCCTTTTGCTTCCAGAAGATTATTAACAGTGATATATGGTTTCCTTAATAAATTTAGAGCTTATTTGTTCCAAGGGACATGGATGATAAAAAATCTGAGGACAAAAAAAAGGAGAAGAGTACATTTTGCGAGATCTTACAAAACCTGACTTCAGCATTACCAATTTAGTTCAACAGGTGGCAGTAATGCCAAACTTTAATTATGACCGGGAAGGGGGTGTGTTACCGATTCAGTCCACTGGGTGTCAGTAATGCACCTAAAAGCTGTCTGCCAACCGCTAAAAAATAAAAGAAGAAGTCACCAAGCTATTACTCGGATTAGAGTTACACGTGCGTAGTTAAACAGGCATGAAGAGAAGTACTTTCTAAGAGAGTTTTACTTTCAGTTTGGCCTAAAATATAAAGACATACAAGTTTTCCGGAGGCGAGTTCTTTAGGCAGATAATCTGTTACAGCCACCCAAAAATATAAACAATTTCCAACACTATAATCATATTTTTCATATATAAACAATCAAAACATTTAGAAAAGACATGTAAATGAAGTAAAATATGAAATAAATAGACCTGAAACATCACTTAACCTTAATTTATGATTCCGTTTGGCACCGGCTGCTTTAAAAACATAACTAAAAGTGGCTCCCTTTTCTTCCTGCAACTGTCCTTGGGACCACATTCTTGGGACCCGGGGTGCCATGTCTGATGCAAAATGCAAAAAACAACAACAACAACAACCCACAAATCATATGTAAACTCACTTCGCTAGGCTTTACACTAACGCAAACTTATTTTGAATGGATCACAGATGTGCAAGCAACTTAGACGCCATTCACTTTGGCTCGGTTTGTTTGCTCACATACAGAAAATTCTTCACATTCCGAGGCAAATTTCTTGCAAAATTTCTGTTCTTAAGGTGAAAATTCTTAAGGTGGGGCATTCATATGCCGAGGTTCCACTGTATGATTATCACAGATTTTAGGATGTTGAACAAGGCAGATCTTACCCTCTATACAACTGGTGTACCTTTAGAATGCATATGGGCAGGGTACACATATGTCTGGCACTACATTCCCAGTCACCATCCTGCTATTACTGTCATCTATAAAAGAGCCTCAGACCATTAGACAGGTGAGTAGTGTTTCCTGGATGCTTACCCATCATTTCCTGTCTCCCTGTGTCTCACCTCAGATTCTGACAAGTGTCAGTGAGCCTTGACACCCGGAGCCACGCCAAGTTGCTATACCGCCTCCTCATCACCATTGCTTTAAGCCTAGCCTTGGCTGGACTTAACTGCCATGCAGAGAACCCAAGGTTGATCCCACTAATTCAATAAATAAAAGAGTACTTGTTTTCTGTTGACCTGTCTATATCTGGCTTACCCTTCTGTATTTGCTTTACACTGCTGGAGAATGCCGGCAGCCGAATTGGATGCTGCGGCTTAGTCCACCCCAAAACAGTTAAATTCAATTGAATTCAATAAAATTTTATTTGTATAGTGCTTTTAACAATTGTCATTGTTGCACAGCAGCTTTGCACAATCAGAATTATGGAAGTTTATATTAAACGTGAATGTGTATGAATAAAAATGATAAGTTTGTCTCTGATGAGCAAGCCAAGGGCGACAGCCGCAAGGAAAAACTCCCCGAGATGGCAATAGAAAAAATTCCTTGACAGTAACCAGACTCAACAGAGAACCCATCCTCATTTGGGCGATAACGGATAGCAGGGATTGATCTGCAGGCATACTGTGTGTTAGGAAGCTGGAGGTTCAGTATAACAGGATATGTGTTTAAGTTAATATAGAGTACAGTTTGTTACTGGAGGCTCGGGTAGACTGTAGGAAATTCCAGTCACTATGCCAACTGCTTCATTCACATGTATCATACTTATTTCCCTCAAACTCTGATATCAGTGCTTCATTCTTGTTGGAATTTGTGCTCCATATGCTTTCTTTATTATCATCTGTCAATGCTGACATCTCTTTATCTGCACCTAATGATGACAAGTCAGACAAGCCTGTTCTGCTTTGGCTCACAATCAAATATTATCAATCACTGGCTACAGCTTACAGTGAAGAAATGGCTACGTGAGCCATTCTAGATTAGTAAAGCAGAAAAACGTTGTGCTCCAAATTCTAGGGGTTTTCCTCTTTTAAAGATGTATGTTGTATAATTATGCAGCCATAGAAAAAGACCAGTTTAAAGAGATAATTGAAGGCCCAATGTTTCCATAATTTACACGTTCATAATGAGGGTATGTCAACTTCTGATCACCTACCCAACCATGACAATTTTAAATAGAATTATATGAATTGTGACATGTACATGTTATTGAAAAATCAAGCAATTCAGTCTTTTATACAAGTCAATAATATGACATACAGTGGTGTGAAAAACTATTTGCCCCCCTCCTGATTTCTTATTCTTTTGCATGTTTGTCACACAAAATGTTTCTGATCATCAAACACATTTAACTATTAGTCAAAGATAACACAAGTAAACACAACATGCAGTTTTTAAATTAGGGGTTTTATTATTTAGGGAGAAAAAAAATCCAAACCTACATGGCCCTGTGTGAAAAAGTAATTGCCCCCTGAACCTAATAACTGGTTGGGCCACCCTTAGCAGCAATAACTGCAATCAAGCGTTTGCGATAACTTGCAATGAGTCTTTTACAGCACTCTGGAGGAATTTTGGCCCACTCATCTTTGCAGAATTGTTGTAATTCAGCTTTATTTGAGGGTTTTCTAGCATGAACTGCCTTTTTAAGGTCATGCCACAAATCTCAATAGGATTCAGGTCAGGACTTTGACTAGGCCACTCCAAAGTCTTCATTTTGTTTTTCTTCAGCCATTCAGAGGTGGATTTGCTGGTGTGTTTTGGGTCATTGTCCTGCTGCAGCACCCAAGATCGCTTCAGCTTGAGTTGACGAACAGATGGCCGGACATTCTCCTTCAGGATTTTTTGGTAGACAGTAGAATTCATGGTTCCATCTATCACAGCAAGCCTTCCAGGTCCTGAAGCAGCAAAACAACCCCAGACCATCACACTACCACCACCAGCTCTCACTGTGGTTTGCTGGAGTCCCAAAGCTTTAGAAATGGCTTTATAACCTTTACCAGACTGATAGATCTCAATTACTTTTGTTCTCATTTGTTCCTGAATTTCTTTGGATCTTGGCATGATGTCTAGCTTTTGAGGTGCTTTTGGTCTACTTCTCTGTGTCAGGTAGCTCCTATTTAAGTGATTTCTTGATTGAAACAGGTGTGGCAGTAATCAGGCCTGGGGGTGACTACAGAAATTGAACTCAGGTGTGATAAACCACAGTTAAGTTATTTTTTAACAAGGGGGCAATCACTTTTTCACACAGGGCCATGTAGATTTGGAGTTTTTTTTCTCCATTAATAACGTAAACCTTCATTTAAAAACTGCATTTTGTGTTCAATTATGTTATCTTTGACTAATAGTTAACGGTTTTTGATGAGCAGAAACATTTAAGTGTGACAAACATGCAAAAGAATAAGAAATCAGGAAGGAGCAAATATTTTTTCACACCACTGTATTTCTGGTAGTCTATTCAATGCAAATAGAAAGAAGCCATTGTGAATACTAGCTGGTTAATTCTGAACTAAGTGGACTGTGGATCCACTGAGTAAATAATTGACCGGATTAGCAGTTTGAGTTTGCAATCAATAAAAATTCTTTTTATACTGTAGCAGGTACATAAATGTAATGTGTAGAGCAGCAGACAACAGTCATCATGTTGGGGTCCTTAGTTCTTTTTGGGTTTTGCATCAGCCTTTTTTACTTCTTAATCAGGATCCAGAGACCAAAGAACTTCCCCCCTGGGCCACGACCCTTACCCATATTTGGCAACTTCTTTCATCTCAACATGAAAAATCCTCTGAAAGACTTTGAAATGGTAAGCGATACTGTTGTAATGGTTGATAACTGTTGATTAGAAATTTTAAATGATTCTTGAAATATGTCTATTAAATAAACATTTGTCGTTTTTTAGTTGGCTGAGCGTTATGGGAATGTTTATAGCCTCTATCTCGGAAGAAATCCAGCTGTCGTACTTCATGGTTTGAAGACTATAAAAAAAGCTCTGGTGACTAAATCTGCAGATTTTTCAGGACGCCCACAGAATTTGCTAGCCAGCCATGTACATGAAGGAAAAGGTAAAAAAAGAAAAAGAAAATAACTACCTTTACAACCATCATAAATAAAATTAATTTTGGCTTCGAATTCGATTTAGAGGTGTATTTTACATAGACATGAATGCTCTGACATGTATGTTGCATCACTCTGATTACCGACTCTGAAATAACGGTGTTAAAATTATTAAAATGAAACAGGAGTCATACTAGCTGATTATGGTCCTGCATGGAAGGAGCATCGGCGTTTTGCTCTTATGACCCTAAAGAACTTTGGTATGGGGAAACAGTCTATGGAGAGCAGGATTCTGGGAGAAACTGAACACCTTGTTGCAAAACTGGAGAAGCATGCAGGTATCATGTTACTTTATTTTTGTTGATGGAGGTTGCAATTTTTTCTTTAAGTCTACAAAGTAAATATTTATTGGTGAACTCTATTTATCAATGTGTAGGAAGCGTCATGGATCCTGAGACTTTGTTCCATGATGCAGCATCAAATATCATTAACCTGGTGTTATCTGGCACTCGCTATGAATATGGTCATGAAAGCCTTAAAAAATTTGTTGCATTATTTAATGAAGTTATGAAGATTGTTAATGGACCTTGGTTAATGGTGAGACATTATATCATCACCTGATTACTGACTGCATTATGACTGCTGCTTATTCTAAGTACATGCTTGAAGGAATAATGAAAAAAGTTACTGATTATTATGGAAAATATTCTATAATCTATTTCTTGTAGATCTATGACAATTTTCCCTTGGTGAGATCCCTGCCTCTTCCCTTTATGAAAATCTTTAAAAACACCCATTTACTTAAAGAAATCACAGCGACCATGATCAAAAACCACAAGACGACAAGAATCCGTGGAGAGCCGAGAGACTTTGTCGACTGCTATCTGGATGAGCTTGATATGGTATGTGTTTGTCTGGGTATAAGGGTTATTCTGGTAATTTATTAAATGTCCACTATTTCATATTCAATGCAGTGGTAGACCAGTGGTTAAGACATTAAGCTACTACTTGGCAGGTTACAGGTTCAAGCCCGAGCATCACCAAGCCACCACTATTGGGCCCCTTAGCAGGGTGCTCACCTGTATAATGTGATAAAATAATGTGATAAGTTTCTCTGGGGCGGCGCGGTGGTGTAGTGGTTAGCACTGTTGCCTTGCACCTCCAGGGTCTGGGTTCGATTCCCCGGCCAGGCTCGATTCCCGTCTCTGTGTGCATGGAGTTTGCATGTTCTCCCCGTGCTTGGTGGGTTTCCTCCGGGTACTCCGGTTTCCTCCCACAGTCCAAAGATATGCAGGTTAGGCTAATTGGCGTTCCTAAATTGCCCGTAGTGTGTGATTGGGGGTGTGTATGTGTGTGTGCCCTGCGATGGATTGGCGATAGTACCCCGCCTAGTGCCCGAAGTCTCCTGGGATAGGCTCCAGGTTCCCCGCGAGCCTGAACACAGGATTAAGCGGTATAGAAAATGAATGAATGAATAAAAAAGTTGCTCTGGATAAGGGTATAACTCAAACATAAGGTGGTATCAAAACGTTTTAAGATTAGCACTGTTTACAAGCTCTGCTTTTCCCCCAAATCTGTACATGTACACTGCACAATGACAAAAAAATTGAATCTATTCTTATCTAATTTAATATGGCCAAAGGTTCATGTTTTGGTAAGCACTGAACTCAGAACTAACTGAACTGTATATTTTCTTAACAGGTAAAAGAAGGATCCTCATTTAATGAAGAACAATTGAAAATGTACATTCTAAATTTGCATGAAGCTGGGATTGATAGCACGTCCAAGACCTTACTTACAGCTTTCCTCTACCTCATGGCTTATCCAGATATTCAGGGTTTACCATTTCCTTCATTGCATTTTATTTTTAAGTCTTGTTGCATGAGCCTTAAAATGTTTGATTAGTAGATTTAATTTGATTTATAATAGCAAAATAATTGTTTCTAGAGAGATGTCAGCAGGAGATTGATGAGGTTCTACAGGGAAAATCTCATGTGTCTTTTGAGGACAGACACAACATGCCGTACACACAGGCTGTAATCCATGAGTCTCAGCGCATTGCCAACATCACCCCTCTGAGTGTGTTCCACTCAACCACAAGAGATACTGAACTGATGGGCTACAGCATCCCAAAGGTGATGATTTCAAACACTCACTCTCACTCACTCATCATCTATACCACTTTATCCTGTAAACAGAGTTGTGGGGGCCTGGAGCCTATCCCAGGAGACTTAGGGCACGAGTAAGGGTACACTCTCGAACAGGGTGCAAATTCATCGCAGGGCATACACATTCGCATACTCATTTAGACACTACAGGCAATTTGAGGAAGCCAATTAGCCTAATTTGCATGTCTTTGGACTGTGGGAGATAACCATAAGGCGAGAATCGAACCTGCCCAGGATTCAAATCCAGATTCTGGAGGTGCAAGGCGACAGTACTAAACACTAAGCTGCCGTGCCGCCTGATTTCAAACAGTTGGTTAATTTACCTTCTGCTACCCATATTGATCCTTTTCATTTACTGTTTCCAGGGAACTATTATCATCCCAAACCTCTCGTCAGTGCTGAGTGAAGAAGGCCAATGGAAGTTTCCTCATGAGTTCAACCCATCAAACTTCCTCAATGAACAAGGACAGTTTGAGAAGCCTGAGGCATTTATACCTTTTTCTGTTGGTGAGAGTTCAGGATATTGTAAAGAATATTACAAAGACAACCAAAATCTGATTCATTAAAATGCTTTCAACACGAGTAAACATGTCAAGCTAATGTGTGTCTATGTGTCCAGGGCCTCGTATGTGTCTGGGTGAAGGTCTTGCTCGCATGGAGCTCTTCCTCATCTTAGTCTCCCTGCTGCATCGTTTTCAGTTCATTTGGCCTGAGGATGCAGGAGAACCAGATTTAACTCCTGTATATGGCATTACAACTGCACCCAAACCATACAAGATGGGAATTAGACTGAGACAGCCAGCTAGAGAAATCCAGAAATAGTCAGATATACTATATACTGACTAATTCCTTATGGTAAATGAAATATTATATCACAATAACTGAAAAAAAGAATGTTGATGAATGATGAGCTTAGGTAAATGTTGTTTTGAACATTTGGAATAGAGAATTAAAGCCTGTAGAGAATTAAAGCCTCTGTATTCTGGTTGTATTGTCAGTTTTAAGTGGCTCTTTGCAATACTTGCCTCAAGTTTAAATATCATGAAACCACAATACAATATTCATTCATCTTCTATACCGCTTTATCCTGTATTTAGGGTCGCGGGGACCTGGAGCCTATCCCAGGAGACTCAGGGCACGAGGCAGGGTACACCCTGGACAGCGTGCCAATCCATCGCAGAGCACACACACACACACTATCGTCAATTTAGGAACACCAATTAGCCTAATCTGCATGTCTTTGGACTGTGGGAGGAAACCGGAGTACCCGGAGGAAACCCACCAAGCACGGGGAGAACATGCAAACTCCATGCACACAGACACGGGAATCGAGCCTGGCCGGGAATCAAACCCGGACCCTGGAGGTGCAAGGCGACAGTGCTAACCACTACACCACCGTGCCGCCTCACCAAAATACAAAAGAAGCAAAAGCCACTAAGGCCTGTACCTGCGAAGGCACACTCAATGTAGCTATAAGAGCCATATCGTACTTGTTATGAATTTGTTGTTGTGTTTATTTGTTTTTATTTCATGTTATTTTACCTTATTCTATTCATTAGTAAAGCATTAAGCATTACGTTTATTACATAAGCCATAATAATTGGTGTTCCCAAATTGCCCGTAGTGTGTGATTGGGTGTGTGAGTGTGTGTGTATGTGTGTGTGCCCTGCGATGGATTGGCACCCTGTCCAGGGTGTACCCCGCCTAGTGCCTGAAGTCTCCTGGGATAGGCTCCAGGTTCCCACGCGACCCTGAACACAGGATTAAGCGGTATAGAAAATGAATGAATGAACATAAGCCATAAGCTTTAAATTTCTTAGTTAAGCATCCATTTTGACAATCGTAAGTTGGTCTGTGATGTCATTCCACTATGACATGTATTTGTATGACTATCGCATGATAGAAAGTTTCAGTTTAGATGCGGAAGGCTACGGAAACACAAGCTTTTGACCGTAAGCTAACTGTAATCAGATATATAGCAAATCTGTTGTTATATGCACAAGAAGATCTTCAACCGTTTGATACAGCAACTGGTGTCTGTAACCACAGTGGATTTACTCAAGACGACTGTATGAAGTGTTGATTCTTTGATGCTGACAAAATAAAATACAAGAGACAAAGAGATCATCGGACTTCAGTCTTTCGTGTGAGTAAAAAAGGCAAACCAAAGAAAAACTAGTGAAATAATATGACCGCATCTACAGTAGCTTTGTATGAACTTTACACACTATGACAGAGCAAAAAAATGTTGCATATTGAAAGTCTATTTTACCTATAACACTGAGATTATCAGTCTATTTTGGAAAGGAGGACCTGGCTAAAATGGCAGCAATGACTTTACCTGAAATGTAAGTGCAACATAAATCACTTTTAAACCCATTGTACAAACCCATTGTCACGGGGCGGTGCGGAACGTGATGGATCCAAACGCGGAAGATGGCGGCAGAATTGGAGGGGGCGTGGTCGGAGAGCGGTCGCTTTAGCGGTCGTCAGAGCAAAAACGAAAGGCGGCAGTCTTGGTCAAAAGGGAGAGCGAAGATTCAAGAACCGGGAGATCAAAGAGCGAGGCGTTAAATCCGAAAACGTAGACGAGAAGCCGAAAACCAAAAGAGGAACCGTCAAAACCGGGAGATCAAAGAGCAAGGCGAACAAATCCGCGACGAGAAATCAAAAACCAGAAACGGGGAAATGAGAAACCGTTGAGCAGACCTATTTACCTTTTTTTTGAGTTGAGCCCATGACATGCATAGTGAAAACTGTTCAGCTCAATAAGATCTAGAAGTGTACGTTTAGGGCCCTGACAGGTGTCCCAATTGCAGCCTGTGTGCCAATTTTCACGAGTTTTTAAGGATATTAACACCCTGCGCCATTGCCCCAGTTAGTTGGCGACCTAGGGCAGTTTTTTTGGCTACTGTGTACCCCAGGAGGAGTACATCAAAATGCATTGGGTGCGTTTTACAAATGACCCAAAATAACTGACTTCCTGTTGAGTAGAGCCCATGATATGCAATGTCAAATTTGTTCAGCTCAATGAGCTCTAAATGTGTACCAGGTTTTGTGCATACGTGCAAGTGTGTTTGAGCTACGCCCGGGGCCCAGATATATAAATATATATACAGTTAAACCTTGGATTGCGAGCATAATTTGTTCCAGAAGCATGCTTGTATATCAAAACACTCATATATCAAAGCGAATTTCCTAAAATTTTCCTATAAGAAATGATAGAAGCTCTGATGATTCGTTCCACAACCCAAAAATATTCATATAAAAATAATTAATACAAAAAGTAAAGTAAAAATAAAACAACCACGAGATGTAAAAATATTTATAAGAGCCTGGCGCAGGACTTCAGAGGGGATTCATGAATCCTATAGGTTGTGAGAGTTCTTATGATATGCACAGGAAGACCTTTCCGTTTAGAGATAGTGTGGGATTATTAATTAGAATCTTAAAAACAAACTGAAACACAAAATAAACAGAGCTCCGCCATCTGCGCAAGACCTGACGGGGCTCTGGAAACTAGAAATAAAAAAATGTATATCCTCTCAGGGCCTTTGCCCTTACCGAGCATTTATATACAGTGGTCACTCAAGGGGAGTGTCTATGACTGCCGCACACTCTGTTGCGACGAAACGGCAACTGCCAAAATAAATCAGTCGCAATTCAAAGTAATTTGTGAAATGGCCGCCAGGTGGCGCAAAGGGACATTTTGCAAAACGGCTGCAATTAATTTTGTTTAGACAGAATCTGTTTCTATCTGTCTACTGTTATTATTAAAGAAAACAGCACAAACAACAGCTCAGGGGCTTATTTTTAACGGTAAAAATGTTGGAATCTGCAGAAGCTCAACGTAATATTCTTTGTATGATAAAATGACTCGTGGCATGAATCACGAAGCGCTTCAGGTCCAAATAATCATTCACGCTGAGCCCAAACAGCAAAATATACATAATACTTATGGTGCTTTTTGCTGTTTATGTCCAACATTGAATAATTATTTAATTATTAATAATTAAAGCTGCTCACATCACGCGCTTTCACTTCTCGCATTCACTTTTAAAAATGCAGGGTTTAATCAGCAAGTATATGTCGCCTCTCTTTATGATTGAGGAATATTTTGACTGAACCAAAGCTGCTCGTGTCGGCTCATATCGGGAGCATTTTGATCAAAGAGGAGAGTTGAAGGGGAAAAGTAAAAGCGTGTACAAACAACATAGCACAATGCATGTGTGTGAATGGCTGAAATGTGGTTGTGAATAAGTGAAAATGTTCGCATGAACATCGACATCTGCTGACGCAGTAGCACGTCCTGATAATGTTAGAATTTTTATGGTCATTTAGTTTAGTTTATTTTAGTTAATAAATCTACTACAAAATTAAAGATAAAATAGATAGATTTTCTAATTACATATGATAAAATCTAAAGGCTCACTGTGTTAACGTTTACTTTGCTTAAATTCGATCATAATAAGATTTAATTTAATTTGAATTCTACATTTGTACTGTAATTTTAGTTCTGTGATTATGAATTCATTTAACTACAATGTTTCACTTGATTTTATCCGCTACTACGTGCAGAGCTGCGGCTCATTAATCCTTGAGAGAATGAACTGATGCCCGAGGCGTCAGTCTATAGTTATATAGCACCACTCAGTGGTAAAAGCTAGCAAACACACAAACCCAAATGTTGCCACCGTGAGGCATGGTGGTAAAACCAGAATGTGGTTAACATCTGTATGAGAGAGTTTGCGTGTGTTGGATTTCTTTCTTGTCATTTGTAATAAAGAGCGATCAATATTAAGTTGTTTTAAATGTGCTTAAAATTTTTTTTTTTTAAACCCACTAGTGGACCAACTTACTCACAATAAAAGGTTCCATTGTGTTTATACAGGTACATCTCAATAAATTAGAATACCATTAAATTTTTTATCAATTTCAGTAATTTAGATTAAAAAGTTAAAGT
The DNA here is from genome assembly GCA_030522415.1 of Channallabes apus. Taxonomy (NCBI): domain Eukaryota; kingdom Metazoa; phylum Chordata; class Actinopteri; order Siluriformes; family Clariidae; genus Channallabes; species Channallabes apus. Next base: position 39,450,422 of record CM060113.1, read on the forward strand.
CATACAGAGGGAGCCACGTCAAATATCCGCAGCCGTATGAATGGCAGACCTATGGACGGCGTAATCCCCCCTGGCCCTCTCCTGCCAGAAAGGCGTGTCAAGAGTTCACAGTAATCACGCCCATTCAAGCCTATTTATTCAAGTTCAAGTTCAAAGGCTTTATTCTCATTTCAACCATATACAGTTAGTACACAGTGAAACGAAACAACGTTTCTCCTGGACCAAGGTGCTACATGCAACATAAATTTACAACATAAATGAACAGAAATACTAAACTAGCTAACTAAAGAGGCCTAGTTAGCTTGCTAGCAGAGACAAGACAGATAGACTAACATAAATTTACAAAAACTAACTAGCTAAGTAAAGACTACTGGTTTTACAGACAACATAAAGTGCACGTGCAAATGTGCAAACAAAAGCAACAACAAAGTGACAGTGCAATGAACACGACAGAACATAACAGAATAATATAACAGAATAATATGGTGTTGAGGTAGTGAGAAACTGTAAATATTTCTTAACACAGCAGCAAGAATTGAGGAATTAGTGCAAAAAGTAGTCCAGTAATGTTTTTTGTGCAAACGAGATAAACAGTGAAGCATTTACAGATTGGTGTGTATAGTATGGTAGTGTAGATCAGTGTGTCTGCGCTTGTGTTGATTTGTCAGTCCAGCTGTGTGTGTGTGTGTGTGTGTGTGTGTGTATGTGTGAGTTTATCAGTCCAGTCCCTTTTTGTTGAGGAGACGAATGGCTTGTGGAAAAAAATGTCTGGATGTGTGTGCCCGAATGCTTCTGTACCTTTTTCCAGATGGCAGGAGTGTGAAGTGTGTGTGAGAGGGGTGTGTCCGATCAGCCACAATGCTTGTGGCTTTACGGATGCAGCGTGTGGTGTAGATGTCTTCAATAGAGGGGAGAGAGACCCCGATTATCTTCTCTGCTGTCCTCACTATCCGCTGTAGGGTCTTGCGGTCCGATATGGCACAATTCCGAAACCAGACAGTGATGCAGCCACTCAGGATGCTCTCGATAGTTCCTCTATAGAAGGTGGTCAGGATCGGTGGTGGAAGCTGGGCCTTCCTCAGTCTTCTCAGAAAGAAGAGACGCTGTTGGGCTTTCTTGTGTAGGGAGCTGGTGTTGAGGGACTAGCTGAGGTCCTTCTCCAGGTGGACGCCCAGGAATTTAGTGCTTTCGACGATCTCCACAGAGGAGCCGTCGATGCTCAGCGGAGAATGGTCGCCTCGTGTCCTCCTAAAGTCAACAACCATCTCCTTTGTCTGGTCAACATTCAGAGACAGGTTGTTGTCTTTACACCAGTCCGTTAGCCCCTGCACTTCCTCTCTGTATGCTGACTCGTCGTTCTTGCTAATGTGACCCACCACGGTCGTGTCATCAGCGAACTTAATGATGTGATTCGAACTGTGTGTTGCTACACAGTCGTGAGTCAGCAGTGTGAACAGCAGGGGCCTTGTGGGGCCCCAGTGCTCAGTGTGGTGGTGCTGGAGGTACAGTTCCCAATCCGTACTGATGGTCAGAAAGTCCAGGATCCAGTTGCAGAGGGAGGTGTTCAGACCCAACAGGCTCAGCTTCCCGATCAGTTGTTGGGGGATGATAGTGTTGAATGCTGAGCTGAAATCTATGTACAGCATTCGAACGTATGTGTCCTTCTTGTCCAAGTGTGTGAGGGCAAGATGGAGTGTGGTGGAGATGGCGTCGTCCGTTGAGCGGTTAGGACGGTACGCAAATTGCAGTGGGTCCAGTGAGTGGGGCAGCAGGGTCTTGATGTGTCTCATGACGAGCCGCGCGAAGCACTTCATGATGGTGGGTGTAAATGCAACGGGACGGTAGTCATTGAGACAGGACACAGCAGACTTCTTGGGCACGGGGACGATGGTGGTGGCTTTGAAGCACGTGGGAACGACCGCGCTGCTCAAAGAGATGTTGAAGGTGTCGGTGAGAACATCTGCCAGCTGTTCAGCACATTCTCTGAGCACTCTGCCTGGGATGTTGTCTGGTCCAGCAGCTTTACGTGGGTTGACTCTGCATAGAGTTTTCCTCACATCAGCTGTAGTGAGACACAGCACCTGGTCGTTCGGAGGAGGGGTGGTCTTCCTCGCCGCCACGTCGTTCTGCCTGTCGAACCGAGTGTAGAAGTTGTTCAGCGCATCTGGGAGGGAGCCGTCACCGTCACAGGCAGGTGATGTCGTCCTGTAGTTAGTGATCGCTTGTAAGCCCTGCCACATGCGACGTGTGTTGCCGCTGTAGTGGTTGTGGATTCTCTGGGCGTGTGCGCGCTTCGCCTCTCTGATGGTCCGAGAAAGTTCGGCCCTTGCTCTTCTAAGCGCCACCTTATCTCCCGCTTTGAAGGCAGAGTCTCGGGTCCTCAGAAGTCCACGCACTTCCGCAGTAATCCCCGGTTTCTGGTTGGGCCGTGAGATGATGCTCTTGGAGACAGTGACATAATCTGTGCACTTGTTGATGTAGCTGGTCACTGATGACGTGTACTCCTCCAAGTCGGTGAAGTTGCAGCCTCCCTAAACATGTTCTAGTCAGTGCTCTCGAAACAGTCCTGAAGAGCAGAGATGGCTCCAGCTGGCCAGGTTTTCACCTGCTTCAGAACCGGTTTTGAACGCCTGACGAGTGGTCTGTATGCTGGAATTAGCATAACAGAGATGTGGTCTGAGTAGCCGAGGTGGGGGCGGGGCTCTGCCCGATATGCGCCGGGAATGTTTGTGTAAACATAATCCAGCATGTTTTCCCCTCTCGTTGCAAAGTCCACATACTGATGGAATCTAGGAAGCACTGACTTGAGAGTTACATGGTTGAAATCTCCAGCAACAATAAATAGTCCATCCGGGTGTGTATTTTTCAGTTCACTGATCTTTGCATACAGTTCCCATTGCGCTTCCTTAGCATTAGCGCTAGGTGGAATGTACAGTCTGATAATGAAAACCGTGGTGAATTTCCGTGGTACATCTAAAAAGGTCTGCATCTAACAGTCACAAACTCCACCAGCGATGAGCAATAACTAGAAACTACCACAGAGTTTTTACACCATTTTGCGTTGATGTAAACATACAAGCCGCCACAGGCTAGCCCGTCTAGCTGAATAGCGGCATTCGGTACTCTGTCACTGAGCCATGTCTCCGTGAAAACAAAGACATAGCAGTCTCTAACCTCAGGCTGTGTAGCCTGCTGGAGTCGGATGTAATCCAGTTTATTATCCAGGGAGCAGACGTTTGATAAGATGATGGACGGGAGAGCCGCCCGCTTGCCGTGCTAAAGCTTCGAAAATACTATTAATGTCCATATTACAAAAACTGCACTACCCGATGAAGATTGTGTGTGCTCTCTGAAAATACCTTCAGAATCTGACTGACTGTTGTCTGGATAAAGTCAGCATTTATTTATTCTTTGGGTAAGAGTTAATCTGCAGGTTATTTCTGTTAATATAATGTGATGCAGTTCATGAGCGACACAAGATGAGGCTAGATGTACAGGAACTATTGAGCTAAACGCTCTTAACTGGGTTTATATTTTACCCACTTTGGCTGTGACTTTGCACGGTAGCGCGAGCGCTTAGTTAACGACCTGCATAAAAACCCTGAGTGGGTGGAGGGGGGAGGTGTGTGTGTGTGGGTGGTGGTGGGGGGGTCTTCGGTACTCTGTAAGTTATAGTTTGGATTCAGAGATGAACTAATTCTCATATACACGTGTTGTATCGCTTAACTTATTTGTATGAATAAGCACTAGGAGCTCCCACATTAAGGCTACTACACCTCATTCGTGAGGGCCGAAGACTATCGCGTGTTTCCTCTGAACCACGTGATGTCACCGACTGTTTTTTTTTCTTCTAACTGCTTGCTCACTTGTGCCATAACACACTCAACTCATAATCTCCGGATGATAGGGCGAGCACTTTACCTCTTTTAAATGAGTTCATCATTAAACTAATTTTAGTTTCATGAAACTATAAATTAAAAAATTTTAAAAATAAAAACATTATTGTGGCACTGTGCAAAAGTTTGTGCACCCTACATAATCAGAACTTAGTAAGTTCCAAACGCTTTTTACAGCCAGCTAAAAGTCTTAAAATTTTTGTACGTGGGATTTTCTTCCATTCTTCCTTGCAAAAGACTATTTTTCAAAAGTGGAATCCATTCTTCCCTCCACCTGTGCAATGTTTCCTGTGCCACTGACTGCAACACATCCCCAAAGCATGGTAGATCCACCCCCATGCTTAATATTTAGCAAGGTGTTCTTTTCATGAAATGCTGCTCCTTTTTTCTCTCCAACCATGCCATTGCTGATTGTGGCCAAAGAGTTCTATTTTAACTTCATCAGCCTACAGCACTTGCTCTGAAAACATATCAGGCTTCTGTAGATGTTCTGTTGCATACTTCTGGCGTTGGATTTTATGATGGGGACACAGGTAAGGTTTTCTTATGCTGATTCTTCCATGAAGGCCTTGTCTGTGCAAGCATTGCTGCACAGTGGAACGGTGCACAACGACTCCTGAGTCTGCTAAATCTTGCTGCAGGTTTTTTGCAGTGAAATTGGTCTATTGGTTTTGATTTGTCCCTCTGACCAGCATACGAGCAGTTCTTTCTGAGAGTTTTCTTGGTTTCCAGATCTCATCTTGACCTCCTCAGATCCCCTGAACTGCCATCTCTTAATTACATTTCTCACTGTGGAAACTGCAAGCTGAGAATGCTTTTCTATTTTCTTGTAGCCTTCTCCTGCATTGGAGGCATCAATATCTTTCATTTTCAGAGTCCTAACAGTTGCTTAGAGGAACCCATGGTTGTTGCATGCCCTAAGTGTGTGCAGGTTTGAAGAGGCAAAGTCTTTGTAAAGCTTTGAAATTATCATTTAGTAATGACAGCTGCTGCTATGCATCAGATCTAATGAGCTGATTAAATTCTGAAACCTTGTAAAAAATAATCTGAGACTCTTCAATTTATGGCATAAGAAGTAATTATGCATCAATGTATACTGAAAAAATTAGCATTTTTCCATTTCCAAGAGAGACTGTGTTACCATTTTTTCAATTAAAAAAAAATCACCAAAATCTGTTATTAATCAAGGGGTGCCTAAACTTTTGCATAAGACTGTACATACATTATTATATTTCCAACATAAGATGGGTTTGTCAGTTATATAAATACTCTTTCTACAGTATAGATTAATCTACTGTATTTATATAATATTTTCCCAATGTTTAAGCTTAGGCAAGTATTGCAAAGAACCACTTAAAACCAACAACAGAACCAGAATACAGATAAGGGTTAGAAGGACAGGCTTTATTTTCTATTCCAAATGTGAAAAAAAAAATTCCACCCAGTTCCTTTAGCATCCTTAGTATTCTTCTTCTTGAAAGTCTATTACTGCATCAATTGTTCAGTTATTGTGATAAAATACAATAACATTTTTCACGAAGAATCTGTCACTATACAGTATATTATATTTCCTGATAAGTTCTAGATTTCTCTATCAGGCTGTCTTAGCCTAATGCCCATCTTGTATGGTTTGGGTGTAAGTGTGATTCCAAATACAGGAGTGAAATCTGGTTCTCCTGCATCTTCAGGCCAAATGAACTGAAAGCGTTTCAGCAGGGCGACCAAGATGAGAAAGAGCTCCGTGCGAGCCAGACCTTCACCCAGACACATACGAGGCCCTGCACACACAGACACACATAAATTAACCCTGTTTACTCATTATTATTTGGAGTCAAGTCCAAAACATATGTTGACAGCACTTGACTATAAGGTCAGATTTGGGTAATTTTTGTTTAAAAAAATGTGGACTCTCACCAGTGGAAAATGGTATAAATGCCTCAGGCTTCTCAAACTGTCCTTCTCCATTGAGGAAGTTTGATGGGTTGAACTCATGAGGAAACTTCCATTGGCCTTCTTCACTCAGCACTGACGAGAGGTTTGGGATGATAATAGTTCCCTGGAAACAGTGAATGAAAAACATCAACATGGATAGCAGAAGATATATTAACCCACTGTTTGAAGTCACCACCTTTGGGATGCTGTAGCCCATCAGTTCAGTATCTCTTGTGGTTGAGTGGAACACACTCAGAGGGGTGATGTTGGCGATGCGCTGAGACTCATGGATTACAGCCTGTGTGTACGGCATGTTGTGTCTGTCCTCAAAAGACACATGAGATTTTCCCTGTAGAACCTCATCAATCTCCTGCTGACATCTCTCTAGAAACAATATGTTTGCTCTGTTACAAATCAAATTAAATCTATTAACGAAACATTTTTAATGTTTATGCAACAAGACTTAATAATGAAGTGCAATGAAGTAAAGGTTGAACCCTGAATGTCTGGATAAGCCATGAGGTAGAGGATAGCTGTAAGGAGGGTGTTGGATGTGGTACCAGTCCCAGCCACATGCAGGTTTAAAATGTACATTATCAATTCATCTTCATTAAATGTGGATCCTCTTTTTCCCTGTTAAAAATAGAGTCCAGTTAGTTCAGTTCTTACTAAACCCAGAACCTTTGGTTATATTACACCTATTTTATGCATATTCTATGGAATCTAAGTGACAGAGTTTTATATTTCTAGGTTTTTTTATTCTTCTCAGTGTACACTTGGCACTTTTTGTGTAATTTATAGATTTTATATATTTCTATTTGAATTATATTTATTTGTAACTTTTGTAAATCTGTAAATTTGGAGACATGTACATTCCATCCATTTTATTTTAAAAACTTTTTTAATTCCATAATTAGTTTAATTGTATTCTACTAGTGCAGGGGTCGGTTTATTAATTGAACTTTAATTATTAATTGCACTAAGTTTAGTTTTTGGTGCACATGTTTTTTTTTCTTTTCTTTTTTTTACCCCATGACCCCTGGGGGGCTCCGTACAAAAGGGTTTTGTGGCTCCCTCTGTTTTCTTATCTGTGGGAAACAGTCCAAATGGCTCTTTGTGTGTTTAAGGTTTGCCGACCCCTCTAAGTGCAATTTTCTCTTTATTGTAGTGAAATCTTTCTCATATAAGCATTTCACTGCATACCATATTGTGTATAGTTCTGTACCTGAAAAATAAAAAATTGAATTTGAGATTTTTTTATTTATTATAAAATACTACTAATGTCATACACTTTGAAGTACGGTAAGTAGTAATTTTGGTATATTATTATTTACCTTGCATATTATAATAAAAAGGTACATGTCTGTATCTGTCTGTACCTGGTAGATGCTTTGTGAGAATGTCTAGTGTTAAAGTGCTCCACAACCAATAATAATAATAATAATAATAATAATAATAAGTAGAAGACGACGAAATTACATTTACAGCATTTTGGCTTATCACATTATACAGGTGAGGGCCTTGTTCATGCCTTGTGATGCTAGAGTTTAAACCTGTACACCGAGATACCGCTGAATTGGACATGAAATTTTGGACATTTAATAAAATCCTAGAATAACCCTTATACCCACACAAACACATACCATATCAAGCTCATCCAGATAGCAGTCGACAAAGTCTCTCGGATCTCCTCGGACTCTTGTTGTCTTGTGGTTATTGATCATGGTCATTGTCATTTTTTTAAGTAAATGCATGTTTTTAAACACTTTCATAAAAGGAAGAGGCAGAGATCGTATCCATGGAAGCGTATCATACATCTATAAGAAAAAAAATATATATTTTTGTCCTTATGGTTCATTATTTATTAGTGACAAATGTTTTTTTCTTCTTTAAGCATGTACTTAGAATGAGCAACAGTCATAATGCAGTCAGTAATCAGGTGATGATATAATGTCTCACCATTGACCAAGGTCCATTAATAATTTTGGTAATTTCAGTAGCCAGTTTAACAAATTTATTAAGGGCTTCATCACCGTATTCATATCGAGTGCCAGACAACATTAGGTAAATGATATTTGATGCTGCATCATGGAACAAAGTCTGAGGATTTAAAACACTTCCTATAAATAGAAAATCAGTGTTCATCAATATGTCTTTTCTTTGTAGACTCAAAGAAAAAAAAAATTATTTGTCAGCTACCATCAACAAAAACATGATAAATAAAGTAGGATGTTGATACCCGCATGCTTCTCCAGTTTTGCAACAAGATGTTCAATTTCTCCCAGGATCCTTTTCTCCATAGACTGTTTTCCCAAACCAAAGTTCCTAAAGGTCATGAGTGCAAAACGCCGATGTTCCTTCCATGCAGGACCATAATCAGATAGTACGATTCCTGTTTCATTTTACTCATATTAAAATCTTTATTTCAGAGTCAGTACATGCTGTAAAAGTATCTACTGAACAGGTATGTCACAGAAATGTGTATGGAAAATAGACCGTTAAGTCTAATTCCTTTTAAATTTTGTTCATTTTTTGTGAATTTAATCATTTTTAATCTTACCTTTTCTCTCCATCATATGGCTGATTAGTAAATTTTGTGGGCGTCCAGAAAAATCTGCAGATTTGGTCACCAGAGCTTCTTTTATAGCTTTCAAACCGTTAAGTACAACACCTGGGTTTCTCCCAAGATAGAGGCTATAAACATTCCCATAACGCTCAGCCAACTACAAATAGACAAGTTTTTATTTATTAGAAGCATATTCAAAGGGTCATCAATTTTAATTCAACTATTTTAAATCCAGCTTGAAAAGTACAATAATAATAATAATAATAATAATAATAATAATAACAATAAATAAATAAATGTTATGCTTGTAAAATAGTAAATATGGAAAAACAAGTTGAGATACGCTAATGACCTCATAAATGATTTGGACAAAGGTCTATACTGCATGTCATCACAATATAAGGTCACTGACACACGCTATTGCCAAGAGTTTGACATTGTCGAAAATGTGGTACCACATACTGTACCACAAAAGTTGCTCATGATTATTAATGATAAATTGGCAAATACAAAGTAAGAAGAAATTCCCACAAGCAGCACTACAAATACTGGAAGACATTGCAGGTTAAAATGAGACATCCATTTCAGGCTCTTTATTAGAATTGTGCACTGTTGGCTTGTATTTTAGTTTATTGCTTTAAGTCAGTGAATCTCCCCAGAAACAAGATAGGGCTACACACACATATACAAACACACACACACAGACACACACGCATATGTGCATAGAAGTAAATATAAAGCATTAAATGGTCTCGCGCCGCAGTATCTGAGCGAACTGCTAGTGTCTTACGATCCGCCACGCCTACTTCGATCAAAGGATGCAGGCTGCTTGTCAGTACCGCGTATTATGAAAACTACAGCTGGGGGCAGAGCTTTTTCTTACAAAGCCCCAAAATTATGGAATAGTCTTCCAAATAGTGTTCGGGACTCAGACACAGTCTCAGTGTTTAAGTCTAGGCTAAAAATCTATTTATTTAGCCAAGCATTTTTATAAATAGATTTGCCATAAGGTAAAGGAGCAGATCTGGGGGACTCATGAATGTAGAGTATTATGGTGAACTGGTATGTTTAGATGCTGTCTTCCTCACTCTCATTTGATCACTCAGGTTTGTTGACGGTGAGGTGATTGTTTGCTTTACATCTCAGTTCCCCCTCATGTTTGTGTTTCCTTCTGTCTCTCCCTTTTAGTTATGCTGTCATAGTTAGTCCTGCCGGAGTCTCTGCTTGCACTCTACAGTAATACATTCACATTATACATTATGTGACTGTGACCATACCTAATTGCCATCTCTCCTCCTCTTCTCTTTCTCCCCCTCTTTCTCTTTCCTCTCTCCCCCTGTCTCCCCCTTTCACTCTTTCTCTCTCTCTCTGTCGAGCTACACATGTCATTCCTGAGCTGCCAGTGATCCAGACTCCCTCTGCCCTCCGGACCTGTCTGATCCATCCTGGTGCCCCGTTTCTGGTTGGAGGTCTCGTCACATGGATGCCCCGTGTGTCTCTTTGGGATGCGTCTGGTGTCTGGGGATGATTCTATATACTTAGAAGATGGTTTTGGCCTCGACTGGTGTTAGCAGCTGTTTCTCTGAGGACTTGACAATTCGATAGTTCAGGACTGGAACTTTCTACAAGTCTATCTGAGTCTCCAATAACTACTGGACTCCATTTTAACATCAGTTAACATCAACTATTATAGCTGAACTGCTTGCCACCTAACACTGTATAAATGCAGATCATTTCCTGCTTTCTGTTTCACCCAGATGAGGATGGGTTCCCTGTCGAGTCTGGTTCCTCTCAAGGTTTCTTCCTATTACCATCTCAGGGAGTTTTTCCTTGCCACTGTCGCCCTCGGCTTGCTCACCAGGGACTATCTGAACATTTTGATTCATACACATTCACATTCCATACAAACTTAAATAATTCTTTTGATTGTGTAAAGCTGTTTTGAGACAATGTCAATTGTTAAAAGCGCTATACAAATGAAATTGAATTGAATTTTGGGTTTTCATGAGCTGTATGCCACAATCATCAATATTAAAACAGTAAAAGGCTTGAACTACTTCAGTTGTGTGTAATGAATCTAAAATATATGAACGTCTAATGTTTATCAGTACATTACAGAAAATAATAAACTTTATCACAATATGCTAATTTTTTTAGAAGGACCTGTATTAAAAAAACAACAACAATATAATTACATACCAATTCAAAGTCTTTCAAAGGATTGTTGATGTTAAAATGAAGAAGGTTGCCAAATATGGGTAAGGGTTGTGGCCCAGGGGGGAAGTTCTTTGGCTTCTGGATCCTGATTAAGAAGAAAAAGAGGAAAATGCAAAACCCAACAAAAATGAAGGACCCTAACATGATGCCTAAACTACTGCTGCTCTACATACTGCGTTAATTTGGCTGGTACACAAAGATCTTTCACTGACTGTGAATCCTGTTAATCATTTCCAACATGGACCCTAACCCTATTTAGAACAGAACTCAAGACCAATAGTACTGATGGTTTGTGGTTTGGGTAACATTGATTATTTGTACAAAAGACTAATACTTCAGAAATATCTGATTCCTGTATAAATAAATAAATAAATAATAATAAAAAAAAAATCAGCAAAATAAATATCATAAACATATTTTAGTTATAAAATGGCATGTATTGATTATTGATTTTATGCTTTTTTCCCCTATCAATCATCTATACATAAAATAAAAATGTAAAGTTGTCATGTCAGTACATTGAAAATTTTTGTTAAAAAAAAAATTTGTGGTGACATAAGATGAGTAATAGAACATAAGATCGTTTTTGGAATTTTTGTTGGTGCACGCATCACGTAAAACTACTGAATACATTTTAATGGGGTTTACAGATGTAAATGGCTGAGCTTAAAATAACATATAGGCTTTGCTGCATCGGCCCACGGAAAGAGAAGATATGCTACAGTACTTTTAAATGAAAAACGCTCTTATATCTGACTTCATCTCAAAATTAGACAGATGGCGCTGTACATTTTTTAATACGCGCTTATATAACATCAAATAAAACTGCGTTCATAGTCCAAGGAAGAGGATGGAAGATTTACACAAGTCATGTTTGCAGGTGACCACAAGTTCAAGTTCAATTTATTTGTATAGCACATCTACAACAGCCGTCAGGCTGACCAAAGTGCTTCACATAAAAAACATACTCATAAAACACACCCCAGAAACAATAAACACAAAAGTAGCACAGCCTGTTTAACACTGCTATATAACGAAATTAATATACTAAGGGAAAAAAAAAGGTTTTGAGCAAGGACTTAAAAGAGGACAGAGAAGGTGCCAGTCTGATCTCTAAAGGCAAAATATTCCAAAGTTGAGGCCCTGCTACCGCAAACGCCCGTGCCCCTCTGCGCTTGAGCCTCACGCGTGGGACTACTAATAAAGCCTGATCACAAGATCTTAGTGTTCTAGAAGGAGAGTAAGGGTGAAGAAGATCGGAGAGGTAAACTGGTGCTAGGTTGTGTAATGATTTATACACAAAGAGGAGGATTTTAAAATTAATTCTCTGAGAGACTGGCAGCCAGTGTAGATCTTTCAGAATCGGAGTGATGTGATCATGTTTACGACATTTACGAATTAGTCAGGTTCAGGAGTTCCTCAAAGTGCTCTTTCCACCACCTGATTACCTCATCAGTCGAGGTCAGCTGTGTCCCATCCTTGCTGTACACAGCTTGGGTGGTTCCCCATTTCCCCCTTCTGAGGTGCCGGATGGTCTTCCAGAAGCACCTTGTTGCCGCCCGAAACTCCTTTTACATGGATTCTCCAAGCTCGTCCCTGCTTTGCCTCTGCTACCGCTGCGGCTGCTGTACTTCGAGCCCGCTGGTACCTTGCAACTGCTTCTAGTGTCCTCTGGACTAAAACATCCCTTAAGGACTCCTTTTTCAGTCGGACAGCTTCCCTAACCACAGGTGTCCACCACGCTTTTTTCGAGGGTTATCGCACCTTGAGGCACCCAGAACCTTAAGACCACAGCTCACAGCTGCTGCTTCAGCAATAGAAGCTTTGAACCTTGACCACTCTGATTCAATGTCCCCAGCTCCTACAGTAATGCTGGAAAAGGTCAGCTGGAGGTGGGAGTTGAAGGCCTCTTGGACAGAGGCCTCCCCTAGACGTTCCCAATTCACCTGCACTACACATTTGGGCTTACCAGGTCTGTCCAGTGGCCTCCCCTGCCACCTGACCCAACTCACCACCAGATGGTAATCAGTTGACAGCTCTGCCCCTCTCTTTACCCGAGTGTCCTAAACATATGGCCTCAGGTCAGATGATATGATCACGAAATCGATCAAAGACCTTCGGCCTAAGGTGCTCTGGTACCAAGTACACTTATGAGCATCCCTATGTTCGAACATGGTATTTGTTATGGACAATCCATGACTAGCACAGAAATCCAATAACAAAACACCTCTCGGGTTTAGACAAGAGAGCCTGTTCCTCCCAATCACACCCCTCCAATTATCTCCGTCATTGCCCACATGTGCGTTAAAGTCCCCCAGTAATGGCGTTTTCCACTGCATAGTACGGCATGACACGGTTCAGTTCAACTCACTTTTGGGGGGTTTTCCACTGGGAACAGTACGTACATGGTACCTGGTCCTTTTTTTAGTACCACCTCAGCCGAGGTTCTAAGCGCGCCGAACCGTTACCAAAATGTGACGTGTAAACTCTGCTGGTCACTGATTGGCCAGAGAAAATCGTCATTACTGCGTCACTGAACTTGCGACACGAGACACAACAGAACCGCTATATTTAGAACAGCCAGAGAAGGATCAGACGCACCTTTTTGTATTAATCAAAAATTTTCTTTGGCTGCCATCAGCCTCTTTTGAAACAAACTCCTTCGTCTCGCTGTTAAAAACATCCACATGCCGAGAATGAAGAACACCATGCCGTCGATATGCTCCATTGTTGTGTGTTTGTTTGCGGCGCGTTTACGATGATGTCACGGCAGTAGAGGCGCCGCAACTAAAACGACACGTGAATAATCCCGCCCACTCTAAAGCATTACTAAACTGCAGTGGAAGCGCAAACCGAGCCAAACTGAGCCGAACCGAAGTGAGCTGTACTGAACCGTGCTGTGCCGTACTATTCAGTGGAAAAGAGGCATAAGACTATGGAATTCCCTACTGGTGTCCGATGCAGTACTCCATTCAGAGTCTCCAAGAACAAAGAATACTCTGAACTGCTGTTCGGAGCATAAGCACAGACCACAGTGAGAGTCCCCCCCCCCCCCCCCCGGTCCTCAGACGCAGAGAGGCGACCATCTCGTCCACTGGAGTAAACTCCAACGTCATGGCACTCAGCCGGGGACTCGTGAGTATCCCCACACCCGCCTGACGCCTCACACCCTGGGCAACTCTGGAGAAGAACCAAGTCCAACCCCTATCCAGTAGTATGGATCCAGAGCCGAGGCTATGCGTCGAGGTAAGCCCCACCAGATCTAATCGATATCGCTCCACCTCCCACACAAGCTCTGGCTCTTTCCCCCACAGAGAATTGACGTTCCATGTCCCCAGAGCCAGCATCTGCCACCTGGGTCTGGTCCGTCGAGGCCCTCTGCCTTTACTGCTACCCAAATAACAGCGCACCCAACCCCATCGGTTTCTCTCGCAGGTGGTGGGTCCACGAGATTGGGGAGGACAAGGGTCCAAGTTGCTCTTTCGGGCTGTGCCCGGCCGGGCCCCGTGGCAGACTCGGCCACCAGGCGCTCACTGACGGGCCGTCTGTCTAGGCCTGGCTCCAGACATGGGCCCCGGGCTTCCCCCAGGCAGAGTCACTTTACTCCCTCCTCTTTTTTTCTCCACCGTGCTAAGGTGATGGTTCCCGGAGAGGGAACCGAAAAAAACTAAATTTAAAACTAAAATGCCTGCTCAATTTTTGCTTTTCCTATTTAAATTAAAATTCAAATGTATTTCTAAAGCACTGAATAAAACAACAATGTTGACCAATGTTGCTGTACAGACAATAAAACACTAAACAGCAAAAGACAGATAAAAGACAGAGTATAGCCATATATCTAAAAATAGACTTAAAAAAATAAATACATGACACTAACACCCTTCACACTTATCTTTGATCGAACGCTATCATAAAAAAAATATGTCTTCAAATGGCTTTTAAACTGGCCAAGCGTAGGCAAGTCCCTAATATATGAAGGCAAACTGTTCCATAAGTTAATGGCGGCGACCGCAAACGCACGATGCCATCTAGACCTCATCTTAGACCGAGGAACAAGAAGAAGTTTCTGTGATTGAGATCGTAATAATCTCATTGACTTTTGTTCCTGGATTAGATCAGCAATATAAGTTGGTGCTAACACATTTAGAGCTTTAAAAACATTTAGGATAAATAAAAAATTTTTATTATAAGTAGCAGGCAACCAATGCAATGCTTTTAACACCGGAGTAATATGCTCGAATTTGCACGTGCTTGTAAGCAGTCTTGCAGCTTGTTGTCTAATCTCGAAATAATAAATGAATGGATTACCTTTTCCAAATCTTTCTTGGATAAAAAGGGCTTTTTGGAAATCATCATCAATTTAAAAAAGCTCATTCTGACGACTTCATTAATTTGCTTGTCAAATTTAAGTGCACAAATCATCCCCAGATTTTTTACATTATATTTTTTAAACTGGCACAAAGGCCCCAGCTTAGATTCACCTGCGTTATCAAGTTCAGAGGGACCAAACATAATCAATTCTGTTTTCTATTCATTTAGGCTCAAGAAATTTATAGAAATCCATGTCTTAACTTCATTAAGACAAGCCAGCAATCTTTCTATGGCAGTGGAGTCATTTTACTTAAGTGGTACAGTATATACAGCTGTGTATCATCTGCGTAGCAATGAAATGACATACTGTATTTACGCAGAATTGAACCCAAAGGAAGCATATAAACAGAAAAGAGAAGTGGTGCTAAAACGGACCCTTGTGGAATGCCACATGATAACGGTGGTGAAATTGATGTACATTCACCCATACAATTCAATTCAATTCAGTTTTATTTGTATAGCGCTTTTAACAATTGACATTGTCTCAAAACAGCTTTACACAATCAAAAGAATTATTTAAGTTTGTATGGAATGTGAATGTGTATGAATCAAAATGTTCAGATAGTCCCTGGTGAGCAAGCCCGAGGGCGACAGTGGCAAGGAAAAACTCCCTGAGATGGTAATAGGAAGAAACCTTGAGAGGAACCAGACTCGACAGGGAACCCATCCTCATCTGGGTGAAACAGATAGCAGGAAATGATCTGCATTTATACAGTGTTAGGTTCAGCTATAATAGTTGATGTTAATTGATGTTATAATAGTTGATGTAAAATGGAGTCCAGTAGTTATTCGAGACTCAGATAGACTTGTAGAAAGTTCCAGTCCTGAACTATCGAATTGTCAAGTCCTCAGAGAAACAGCTGACAACACCAGTCGAGGCCAGAACCATCTTCTAAGTAGATAGAATCATCCCCAGACACCAGACGCATCCTAAAGAGACACACGGGGCATCCATGCGACGAGACCTCCAACCAGAAACGGGGCACCAGGATGGATCAGACAGGTCCGGAGGGCAGAGGGAGTCTGGATCACTGGCAGCTCAGGAACCACATGTGTAGCTCGACAGAGAGAGAGAGAGAGAAAGAGTGAAAGGGGGAGACAGGGGGAGAGAGGAAAGAGAAAGAGGGGGAGGAAGAGAAGAGGAGGAGAGATTGCAATTAGGTATGGTCACAGTCACAATGTCTAATGTGAATGTATATTTACTGTAGAGTGCAAGCAGGGACTCCGGCAGGACTAACTATGACAGCATAACTAAAAGGGAGAGCCAGAAGGAAACACAAACATGAGGGCTCCCTGAGATGTAAAGCAAACAATCACCTCACCGTCAACAAACCTGAGTGATCAAATGAGACTGAGGAAGACAGCATCTAAACATACCAGTTCACCATAATACTCTACGTCCATGAGTCCCCCAGATCTGCTCCTTTACCTTATGGCAAATCTATTTATAAAAATGCTTGGCTAAATAAATAGGTTTTGAGCCTAGACTTAAACACTGAGACTGTGTCTGAGTCCCGAACACTATTTGGAAGACTATTCCATAATTTTGGGGCTTTGTAAGAAAAAGCTCTGCCCCCAGATGTAGTTTTCATAATACGCGGTACTGATAAGCAGCCTGCATCCTTTGACCGAAGTAGGCGTGGCGGATCGTAAGACACTAGCAGTTCGCTCAGATACTGCGGGGCGAGACCATTTAATGCCTTATATGTCAAGAGTAGTATTTTAAAATCAATGCGAAATTTCACAGGGAGCCAATGCAGTGAAGATAGGATAGGGGTGATGTGCTCATATTTTCTGGTTCTAGTGAGGACTCTCGCTGCTGCATTCTGGACTAGCTGAAGCTTGTTTATGCACCTAACTGAACAACCAGACAGTAAGGCATTACAATAGTCCAACCTAGAAGTGATAAAAGCATGAACTAGTTTTTCTGCATCGTTTAGCGACAATATATTTCTTATTTTGGCAATATTTCTGAGGTGAAAGAATGCCATCCTGGTGATATTATCTACATGAGCTTCAAATGAAAGGCTGGAATCTATAATCACGCCGAGGTCTTTTACTGTTGCACTTGACGGAACAGAAAGGCCATCTAAAGTTACGGTGTGATCTAAGATTTTACTTCTAGCTGTATGCGGTCCTATGACTAGAACTTCTGTCTTATCCGGATTAAGCAGAAGGAAGTTAATTAGCATCAAATTTCTTATGTCCTGCACACATTGCTCAACTTTAGTAAGATGGTTTTTCTCATCAGGTTTTGTTGAGACGTATAGCTGTGTGTCGTCAGCATAACAATGAAAACTAATACCATGCTTACGGATTATGTTGCCCAGAGGAAGCATGTAAAGGGAAAAAAGCAGTGGGCCTAAAACTGAACCCTGCGGAATGCCAAACTCCATTAGAGAACATGCAGAATAATCACCATTTAAGTCTACATACTGATAACGATCGGTGAAATAGGATCTGAGCCAGGAGAGGGCTGTACACTTAATTCCTACTACATTTTCTAATCTATGAAGAAGAATAGCATGATCAATAGTGTCAAAAGCTGCACTGAGGTCGAGTAATACAAGCATAGTTACACAACCCTGATCAGAGGCCAATAGGAGGTCATTTACTACTTTAAGTAGTGCTGTTTCTGTGCTGTGATGAGGCCTAAATCCTGACTGATACAGTTCATGTATGCCATTTCTATGTAGATATGAGCATAGCTGCTCCGCTACTATCTTTTCCAGAATCTTAGAGATAAAGGGGAGGTTTGATATTGGCCTGTAATTGGACAGCTGACAGGGGTCGAGGTCAGGTTTCTTAATTATTGATTTGATAACTGCTACTTTAAAAGATTTTGGAACATAACCAATGCTGAGTGAGGAATTAATTATTCTCAACAGCGGCTCTGTTATTACTGGTACTATCTGTTTAAGAAAATGTGTCGGTATAGGATCTAATATACGGGTTGATGAATTTGCAGAAGAGATGAGTGAAATTAGTTCATTCTCTTCAAGAGGAGTAAAGTATTCTAGGTTTGAATCTGACATGGCTAGGTTAACATCTGTATCAATTACTTTGTTCGGTTTCAAAGCCTCAATTTTATGCCTGATATTTACAATTTCATTATTAAAAAAGTTCATGAAGTCCTCACTATTGCTTGATGTTGTTGTGGAGATTTCTGTAGTGGTCTTATTTCTGGTTAATTTGGCTACGGTATTAAATAAAAATCTAGGATTATTTTTATTTTCTTCTATAAGAGTGGAGAGATACGTTGATCTAGCTACACTAAGAGCTTTCCTATAGTTCAGGATGCTCTCTTTCCATGCTATTTGAAATACCAACAATTTAGTTTGACGCCATTTACGCTCTAATTTCCGAGCAGTCTGTTTTAAAGTGCGCGTGTGATCGTTATACCAGGGAGCGAGTTTCTTATCTCTAATAATTTTTCTTTTAGCTGGAGCTACATTATCTAAGGTACAACGAAGTGTCGACTCTAAATATTCAGTCGCCTGATCGAGTTCTGTGGGGTCAGACTGTGCCCTAATCGAAGTTGGTAACTCTGGGAGATTACTGATAAAACTCTGTGTGGTAGTTGATGTGAATGTACGTTTAATACGGTAGCGCGGTGCTGTGCGTACATTATCACTGTGACACACTTGAATGGAGACAAGATAGTGATCTGAGATAATTACAGACAGTGGAATTGTGAATACATTTCTTATAATTAATCCGAAGAATATTACTAAATCTAAAGTGTGACCTCCTTTATGAGTGGGTCCTACTACACACTGATTTACGCCTACCGAGTCTAGTATGGGCATAAATGCTGTTCTCAGAGGGTCTATAGGATTCTACAAACAGAGAAACGTCTATTTAGGAGGTAGGACTTAAACCAACTTAAGGCATTTCCAGAGATGCCTACACATGTTTCAAGCCGGGAAATAAGAATATGGTGGTCAACCGTATCAAACGCTCCTGTAAGATCCAGCAGCAATAGAACAGTCACATTCCCTTGATCGGTTGTCAAAAAAATATTATTAAAAAGCTTCAATAACACGGTTTCTGTGCTATGGTACTTCTTAAAACCCGACTGAAATACTTCACCAAAATTATTTTCATCAATAAATGACTCCAGTTGAATCAGAACACATTTCTCTAAAATCTTTGCCAGAAATGGAAGTTTTGAGATTGGTCTATAATTGCAAAGAACGCTCTTATCCAGATTTTCTTTTTTCAACAATGGCTGAACTACAGCATGTTTACAATACTCGGGCACAATCCCTGACAGTAAACGTTTATTTATTATAGTTTATTTATTATCTTTCCCTCTTGGCTCTTGACGAAGGCGGTCGCATCTGCTTTCCCTCCCTTATCTCTCCCCGCTTGCTTCTCTTGTCTGTCTTGTGAAATACTATTCAGAGACTCTCCTCGTCTTGCTCTTGAAATAAAAGGAATGGATTTGATCAAGTGGTCTCTGAATGCAATTGACACGATCTTCTCGACGAGAAGTGTGGGTTCTGGGGAACCTACTTGTCCTGATGGGACGTTTGCTGCTGGATACACGATGGACGGTTGGGAGAAGTGGCGCATTGTGTGCCTGGCCGCACTGTCTCTGGAGGACGTTGAAGATATTTACCTATTCGGAACTCTGATAACTGGGATTCTGCTGATTGGATTAGGTGGATTACTTGGATATCGAAAAATCTTAAAAGCAGTCAGTCTCAACCCCAAGAGACTGGCTGGCTGGGAAATAATGGTGACGAGAGCTGTCAGTAATCAGACTGTGGTTATGGACCGCAAATTGGATACCATCTTGGGGAGACTGGCAGCTATACAACGGAATTTGGACGGACCTGGAGACCAGTGATGGACATTAAATATCTGTGAAATTGGCAGGTATTGATCGAAATTTGGACATTTTTTTTTTTTCTGCCCTTCTTTCCAGCTACTGCATTTCAAGGCAGTGGCTGGAGACATAACAATTCCCCGAAGACCAAGATAACGAGACGCTCTGGAATCTACCCCCCTCCCCCTTCAAGGTCACCTGGCGCAGACTATTACGGGATGTTACAGGCTTACAAACTGACATGCACGCACACACTCACAGAACAGCTACAGATAGACACTCTACCTTCCCCATTTCCAACGCCTTCGTGTGCTTATTCCCCTCGGTGTGGGCAGACGGAATCGGGACCAGCGCTCTTTAGCTGCAGGGACTGGAGCTGTTTGCCTACATTGGACATTCTTATCCCTGTACCCTTAATGTTGCAATGTTGATGTCTTGTACATGTTTTTCTGTGCTTGCTGCTGAGGTAGTTTTTTGTACCCCTGATCCCACACTGCCCTCTCCGAAGGACAGTCTGGGAGGGGATTTTTTTACCCTCGTTATCCTAATGTATCTGATTCCTTGTTTTCTATGATGGCGCCTGGGAAATGGCTGCCGTCGCGACCCTGTGGTCGCAAAAAGCATTTCACTGCATTTCATACTGTATGACTGTGTATGTGACAAATAAATTTGATTTGATTTGATTTGATTGATTTGATTGATTTGATTTGATTTGATTTGATTTGATTTGATTTTGATTTGATTTGATTATAGAAACCATATATATATATATATATATATATATATATATATATATATATATATATATATATATATATAAAATCAATAATTTGCTTTAACAGAGGTATCGGAATAATATCTTGAGGAGCGAAAGTAGACTTTAGCTTAAAAACAATATCGTTAAAAATAGCAGTAGAAATAGGCTCAAGTTGCGATAAATTTGCAGTGATTTCTAGTGCATTCATAGGCACATATGTACACTGCTGTATATTGTTCCGAACCGCCGATATGCGATCGACAAAGAAGTGTAAAAAACTTTCACATAAATCAATAGATGAAGCAGCAGGTGTTTTTCAATCAATTGTTGAAAAAAGAACTCTCGTATTTTGACGATTATTCTCAATAACGTTTGCGAAAAAGCTCGTCCTAGCAGATTTTACAGCCTGTTGAAATTTAGACAACGAAGCTTTCAACATTTCATAGGAGATTTGCAGCTTATCTTTCTTCCAATTCCGTTCACATATTCTACATTCCCTTCTTAGGGCCCTAATTTGTCCGTTTAACCATGGAGTTGGTTTGTGCTTTTTATGTACCTGCCTTAGAGGCGCTACCTGATCAAGTGAATCCAAATACACAGAATTAAAAATATTAGCCGACTCCTCCACACTAAGATGGGGTGATAAGAGGTCCATTTTTATATTTTACAAAGAGTCCACAAAAATTTCATTAAAATCCCCATGTGTCGTTGATTGTATCGGGCGAACCAGTCTCTTTGTAGTACAAACCTTTTTAGGTTGACATGGAGGGAAGACATAATTTATACTTTTTACTGTTACTCTAAAGATACAAATAAAAACTAACACCGTCTTTCAGATGAAGTTGCAACTTATAATTCCTCATCTACAACTGGTAAAAACCAATGAAATACCCCATCAACTCTCAACTTTAAAGAGAAAAGACTTCTTTTCTCTTTAAAGAGTGACAGTAAATCAACATTGAAACACACATGTAAAGTCCCAACTCTTTGCTTTTAAATTAATTTATAACAGCACTGGCTTTAAATAAGTTAATATACAGACACCATACTTGGTTAAATTTATAACATTTATGTGTATGTGTGTGTTTCTGCATGTGCGTGTGAGGGAGAAATGTGAGTGTATGAGTGTTAACATATGTAATGTGTGTGTATTGTGTATGTGTGTGTTTGTGTGCGTGTGTGTGTAAGATGTGTGTGTGAGTGTTAACAATTGTGATGTGTTCGTGTGTAGAATAGGTCGCAGGTGCTGGAAAAAAGCATCCCACTACAATGTTACTGAACTTTATGACACTGAACGTGTCACTGAATATAATGTCACTCAATATAATGCCACACAGAACGTTATTAACTATTTTTCAGCATAAGTTTAAGGCATTGTCATGGCTGACTCGTTTGAGATATCAAAAATCCCTCTACAATTTTGCATCCTCAATGTTTTTTGATCACATCGGTCTGGTTTGGTGGCGATCGTATAAATTCCTTAGGAGGAGTATATCAAAATCCATCGGGTGCATTTTTGCGAATGACCCAATATAACTGATTTCCTTTTGAGTTGAGACCAGGACATGCAAATGCAAATGTTGTTCGGCTCAATGACCTCTACATGTGTACCGAGTTTTGTGTGCATATGTGCAAATGTTTATGAACTATGCAGCAAAAACTCTTGTGAGGGCACATACACCATGTGTAATGTTTAACACCACCAAAAAGACACCACTACCCAGGTGCACTGCACTACTTGTGTGCCTTTTAAGCACACTAAGGCTGAATCCCATTTCTATTTTCTACCCCTTCCCCTACCCCTTCCCCTACCCCTTGCCCCTTC
Organism: Channallabes apus; assembly: GCA_030522415.1. NCBI lineage: Eukaryota > Metazoa > Chordata > Actinopteri > Siluriformes > Clariidae > Channallabes > Channallabes apus. The sequence goes on from CM060113.1 coordinate 39,472,820, forward strand.
CCCTTGTCCCTTGAAACGAAGTGGAAAGGGGAAGGGTTTAAATTTTTCCCCTAAGAAATGGGACACCACTACTGTTATACTGTTATACGTCATCATACGTTGTCACTAGTTCCTAATGTTACGTTAAAGGACATGCGCCGATGTTTATCACACATTGCAATAAGAGAGAGATTACTCACTCCAAAAGTTTTTTTGCGCCGTATTTCATCCCTATACATAATATAAATTACAAAACTGTGGTCACGTTGCAATAAGCAAGAATAGTGTAAGCACCGTTCATTTACATGTACACATATGGCCGTAAGCAAAACAAACAATGCGTTATCAAATGCTCGGCAAACTGCCGTGCTACTGAACTTTCATATTTGTTTGTAGCATGCAGTAAAGTGTATGTGACATAAAAATATATATTTGTAATATCGTGCAATCGGTGCTATCCGCTAGCAAACTTTAGCGATTTTTTTGCAAACATTTCTTTACAGAACATCACCATAAACACAAACACAAGACTAGAGGTAATATACATATAATGAAAACTTGTCATAAAAATCTTTATTTATGGCAAAAATGTACATTTAATGGGTCTGTTTGCTCGAGTGAGCAGCCATGTTGAAAATTTCGCTTAGCCCTTCGTTTGAAGTGAGGTCCTGAAAAATCTTCGTTTGGAGGGCTATCTGGCCCTTCCCCTTCCCCCTCCCCCTCCAACCAAAAGAGAAATGAGACACCCCTACCCCTTCACGTGAACGCGCCAAACGGAGGGGTAGGGCTAAGTGTAGGGGTAAGGGGTAGAAATGGGATTCAGCCTAAGTCCTCTAAAAAGCCCTGAATACTGATGTCACTCAATGTGATGTCACTTAATATGATGTCAGCATAAGTTTAAGGCATCTCCATGGCTGAACCATTTGAGATATCAAAAGTTCCTTCACAATTTTCCATCCTCAATGTTTTGAGATCATATGAGCCAGGGTTTGGTCGTAATGGAGCGAATGGGCCAGTTATCGTTTGCGTGCAAGATGTGTAGTGTGTGTGTCTGTGTGTGTGTGTGGTGTTTGTGTGTATAGTATGTGTGAGTGTAGGATGTGTGTGTGTGTGGCGTATGTAGTATGCGCGTGTAGGATGTGTAGTTTGTGTATTCGTGTAGTGTGTCTGTGTAGTGTGTGTGTGTGTGTGTGTGTGTGTGTGTGTGTGCATAGGGAGTGTGTGTATGGGGGGGGGGGGGGGGGTAGTGGCCCAGACTCTCAGGCCTTCTAACTCCAATCTGTATAAATATCTATAAAGTTAAACCTTGGATTGTGAGCATAATTTGTTCCAGAAGCGCGCTTGTATATCAAAACACTCATACGTATATGAAAGTGAATTTCCGAAAAATTTTCCTATAAGAAATGATAGAAGCTCTGATGATTCGTTCCACAACCCAAAAATATTCATATGAAAAATAATTAAAACAAAAAATAAAGTAAAAATAAAACAACCACGAGATGTAAAAATATTTATAAGTGCCCTAAAGCAAGACGGGGATAATGAAACAGAAGGTTTATGCTTATGATACGCACAGGAAGACCTTTCCGTTTGGAGATAATGTGGGATTATTAATTAGGAACTTAAAAGAAAACAAAAGAAAACTAAAACACAAAATAAACAGAGCTCCGCCATCAGTACAAGACCTGACGGGTCTTTGGAAACTAGAAATAAAGAAATGTATATCCTCTCTCGGCCTTTGCCCTTACTGAGGATTTATATAAGAGAGAGTTTGTGTTTTTGTGCTTTGCACCATTGAGTTAAACTAAGAGCGCACACTGAACTAATTTCGCTCTCTCTTTCTTTCACTGGGCCTTTGCCTCTCTCTCAATTATTTTGTTTTGTCTTTTTCTTTTACCGGTGCTACCTAAATGATCACACGAAGAGGTATCAGGACCCTTAAACTTCAAGTTCAAGTAGACTTTATTGTCACTTCAACCATATACAGTTAGTACACAGTGAAACGAAACAACGTTTCTCGAGGGCCAAGGTACTACATGCAACATACATTTACAACATAAATTAACAGAAAAACTAAACTAACTAACCAAGAGGCCTAGTTAGCTGGCTAGCGGAGACAAGACCGATTGATCTGACAAACATAAATAAACAACATAAATTAACAAAAACTAACTAGCTAAGCAAGATTATCTACAGGTTTTTTATTTTTATTTTTTTACAGACAACAGACAACATAAAGTGAACGTGCAAATGTGCAAACACAACACAAACTGCTTACATACAGTTTAATTACAGCCAAGAAGTTAATACTGTTATTTTGGAAGAAAAAAGAGGCTCCTACGTGTAAGCTATGGCTTGGAGAGATGATTTCTACTTTACATTTGGAATGAATTAGGTAGGCGGCGCGGTGGTGTAGTGGTTAGCACTGTCGCCTTGCACCTCCAGGGTCTGGGTTCGATTCCCTGGCCAGGCTCGATTCCCGTCTCTGTGTGCATGGAGTTTGCATGTTCTCCCCGTGCTTGGTGGGTTTCCTCCGGGTACTCCGGTTTCTTCCCACAGTCCAAAGATATGCAGGTTAGGCTAATTGGCGTTCCTAAATTGCCCGTAGTGTGTGATTGGGTGTGTAAGTGTGTGTATGTGTGTGTGCCCTGCGATGGATTGGCACCCTGTCCACGGTGTACCCCGCCTAGTGCCCGAAGTCTCCTGGGATAGGCTCCAGGTCCCCCGCGACCCTGAACACAGGATTAAGCGGTATAGAAGATGAATGAATGAATGAATGAATGAATGAATTAGGTACTGTTTGAAGGGAAACTTTGAGCAGTTTGACAAAATCTGTATACCTTTTCTATGTTATCTTGATTCTACGGATTAATGCATGATTTCATGTATTAGTATTTTTTTTTTCATCATACTTTACAAACTAATTGTAATTAGTAACTAATTTGCTTTTTAGTGTGTTTCATGATATTCTGTGTCCGTGAGAACAGAATGTTACTTCTTTCTCTTACCTCGACACAAGCTGCACTTTCAATAAACACATCCAATAGTAGTTTATGTTAAAAGTCGTAAAACTGTTGAATGCTCGTAAATGCAGAGCTACTCCCAATTTTATGTTCTTCTTTACCTTATCTTTTCTAAACATTCCTGACCAGATGTAAACACTCCTGCACCCACCTTTTCTTTGGTTCTTTGTGTGTGTGTGCGTATATATACTCCTGTCTTTCACAATAAACTTTGAACGTCTCACTAAGCACGGACTTGTGTATTATTGAGAGGTTCCCTGGCCAGGCGGGAAGCAAAATACAAAGCTGAGCACTGACTAGACCAAAGGGGGTCTAGCAAAATACAAGAAATCCTTACACTAATGTAAACAGGTTGTGTAAGGGATGGTTTGTGATATGGGTCTTTGTTTTATTCAGTTCTTTTTTTACTATCTTTCATTTCCACTTTAATTGTATTCTTTGTACATGTAATAGAAACAAAGGATGTGAAATTGTAAATTAATCTTCAAAATTTTGGTTTCTCAATAAAACTTATTTCACGGAGCCATGTCTCCGTGAAAACAAAGACACAGCAGTCTCTAACCTCAGGCTGTGTAGCCTGCTGGAGTCGGATGTAGTCCAGTTTATTGTCCAGGGAGCAGACGTTGGATAGGATGCTGGACGGAGACCTTGGCCGCCCGCTTGCCACGCTTCCGCTTTCTCGTGCACCGCTTCCAATGTCCCCTTTTCCAGCATCAGGCAACGCCGAGACTTTGAGGCCTGGTTCATGCAGCAAGCTGTGGTCGTTTAGCTTTTCCTGCAGCTCATTGTGGATGTCGTTAACAGGGTTATTTTGGTACAAAAGTGTCTGGCGGTTGAATGTACGGACACCAGTCGCGACGATATCCATACACAGAGTATGGAATTTTGGATCCCATTTGGATCCCAACTTTGCGGGGTAGCAGCCTGTAGATCTGCCTGTTCTGAATCATGAGCGGTATTTTTGCACCCCTTTGCTCCTCGTGAGACCAGCATCATTACAAACAAAATAAAAAAATGCATTACGTGCACACACATGGCCACAGTGTTATAGTAAATCATATATTCAAGCCAATTAAATTCAAATTTATTTGTATAGTGCTTTCAACAATTGTCATTCTCACAAAGCAGCTTTACACAATCAAAAGAATTATTTAAGTTTGTATGGAATGTGCATGTGTATGAATCAAAATGTTCAGATAGTCCCTGGTGAGCAAGCCGAGGGCGACAGTGGCAAGGAAAAACTCCCTGAGATGGTAATAGGAAGAAACCTTGAGAGGAACCAGACTCGACAGGGAACCCATCCTCATTTGGGTTAAACAGAAAGCAGGAATTGATCTGCATTCATACTGTGTGTTAGGTGGCAGGGAGTTCAGCATAACAGTTGATGTTAATTGATGTTAATATGGAGTCCAGGTAGTTATTGGAGACTCAGGTAGACTTCCAGGAAATTCCAGTCCTGAACTATCGAGCGACTGCAGCCAAGTCAAATCCTCAGAGAAACAGCTGTCAACATCAGTCGAGGCCAGACTGGAAGATAACAGGAGTGGGGAGAGCAGAAGAGGAAAAATAACAGTTAGGTATGGTCACAGTCACATAATGTATAAGGTGAACCTATATTTAGCATAGAGTGCAAGGGAGAGCCTGAAGGAAACACAGACATAAGGGGGAACTTAGATGTAAAGCAAACAGTCACCTCACCGTCAATAAACCTGAGTGATCAATGAGAGTGGGGAAGACAGCATCTAAACTTACCAGTTCATCATAATACGTCCATGAGTCCCCCAGATCTGCTCCTTTACCTAAGGGAAATCTATTTACAAAAATGCTTGGCTAAATAAATAGGTTTTTAACCTGGACTTAAACACTGAGACTGTGTCTGAGTATCGAACAATATTTGGAAGACTATTTCATAACTTTGGGGCTTTGTAAGAAAAGCTCAACCCTCTGCTGTAGTTTTCATAATACGAGGTACTGACTAGCAACCTGCATCCTTTGATCGAAGTAGGCGCGGCGGATCGTAAGACACTAGCAGTTCACTCAGATACTGTGGCGTGAGACCATTTAATGCTTTATATGTCAAAAGTTGTATTTAAAAATCAATGCGGAATTTCACAGGGAGACAATGAAGTGAAGATAAGATAGGGGTGATGTGCTCATATCTTCTGGTTCTAGTGAGGACTCTCGCTGCTGCATTCTGAACTAACTGAAGCTTGTTTATGCACCTAGATGAACAACCAGACAGTAAGACATTACAATAGTCCAACCCAGAGGTGATAAAAGCATGAACTAGTTTTTCTGCATCGTTTAGTGACAATATATTCCTTATCTTGGCAATATGTGTATATGAGGTGAAAGAATGCTATCCTGATGATATTGTCTACATGAGCTTCAAATGAAAGACTAGAATCTATAATCTTGCAAAACACTAGTGGACCAACTTATTACACACATACTGATTTCAAGTGTTTATTTCTTTTAATTTAGATGATTATGGCTTACAGCTAATGAAAACCCAAAATTCAGAATCTCAGAAAATTAAAATATTGTGAAAAAGGTCAATATTGGACACTGATGGTGTCACACTCTAATCAGCTAATCAACTCAAAACACTGGCAAAAGTTGTCTGAGCCTATATGTAAATGGTCTGTAAGTCTGGTCCAGTAAGCTACACAATCAAGGGGAGAACTGCTGACTTGACAGTTGGCCATAAGATGATCATTGACACCCAGCACATGGAGGGTAAGAAACAAAAGATTGAATGGAAGGAAAAATGTGGTAGAAAAAGGTGCACAAGCACAACGGATAACCGCAGAAAGGATTGTGAAACGAAGCCCATTCAAGAATTTGGGGGAGATTTACATGGAGTGGACTGCAGCTGGAGTCACCTGCAGTCTAGCTAAAAAGACTGGACTGTTGCTCAGTGGGCCAAAGTCCTGTTTTCAGATGAAAGTTAATTTTGCATTTCATTTGGAAACCAAGGTCCCTGAGTCTGGAGCAAGAGAGGTGAGGCACAGAATCCAAAGTGCTTGAGGTCGAGTGTAAAGTGTGCACAGTCAGTGGGGGTTTGGGGATCTATGTCATCTGCTGGTTTTCTGGGTGTGCCATCTGAGTACACCGAGTTTACCTGTACACTTGCCCCTTATTGCCAAAAGTACTAATACCTAATTTTGTGATGCGTGCATAAACATTCATTCATTCATTCATCTTCTATACCGCTTTATCCTGTATTTAGGGTCGCGGGGACCTGGAGCCTATCCCAGGAGACTCAGGGCATGAGGCAGGGTACACCCTGGACAGCGTGCCAATCCATCGCAGAGCGCACACACACACTATGGAAAATTTTGGGAACGCCAATTAGCCTAATCTGCATGTCTTTGGACTGTGGGAGGAAACCGGAGAACCCAGAGGAATCCCACCAAGCATGGGGAGCGTGCATAAACAGTTAAAACAAAAATTCCAAGAAACATCTTGTTGTGCTCTATTACTCATCTTATGTCACCACAAAGTATTTCACAAATATCTTCAATGTATAGACATGCAAACTTTACATGTTTAAAAATATGTATAGACGATGAATGGGAAAAAAACATAAATCATTAAAGGGGACATACGGTGCTACATGCACTTTTTCAAGCTGTTTGGACTGCATTGTGTGTTAGGAGAGTGTGTACATAACCACTCTACAATGATAAAGAGCCGCCCAGCGATGTTCTTTTAATTTAATAAAACAAGATGCCCCTTCTGAAATCAGGCCGATCTCAAAAGCCTGTCGGTGTGGCTTCACACCGACAGAGGCCGCTCCCGCTATAGTTGATTGACACTGGTGTTTTAGCAAAGACCCGCCCCGAGTGAAAAGAAAGCCGTCGGCCATTGTTTTTCTACGCTGGAGCAAAATGGCACCTACGCAAAGGTGGTGTGCAGGTGTTGGATGTAATAGCGAACACAGCAGTCGTCATGCACTACCGACATCTGATCAGCTGAGGACGCAGCGGCTGAATTTTGTTTTTGAAGCTAACGTCCCCGCGGATCTACCTAAATGCATTCATGTTTGCGCTAATCATTTTTCACCAGACTGCTTTATAAACGAGGGTCAATATAAAGCAGGTTTTGCTAAGAAGCTGCTCTTGAAAAGGGTATCTGTACCAACAGATCTGTGTTGCTGCTTCATCTTCACCAGGCTCCGGTGAGTGTAATTTCTTTTTCTATGAATCTTTGCAGATCGCCTTTTCTTTTTTTGCCCGCCGACGTTCCGCTGGCGCTCCGCGAAGTTCTGTAAGGCCCGCAAGCTTCCGCGAGGACCGGCAAAAAAATTAATAAACATGTTTAATTTTTAGCGCGGAAAGATGGAAGTGTACTCACAGCACTAAAAACTCGCTGTGAATCATAATGCACCGTATTTACGGCCACCACGCGAAACAATGCATTAAGGTGATTGTCTAGTTTCAAACTGTGTACGTACTCGGAAAACTATATTATGCTTACCTTTGTAATGCTAGATGGTTTATAATGGTGTCTGTCAATGATTAAGAAGTCATGTGTAAAGTTGTGTAGTAGACGGGGCGAGTCCGCTGTGCATCGGTAAGCTTTTCTGGCGCCAGGAGAGACTCAGTCAAACACACACACACACACACACACACACACACACGTTGTCTGTCTGTCTTTGTTTATTAACAGCAAAAGATGGGTTTATATATGTTTGACCAAACGCATGTGCTTTAGACATATGTTACTTCAAAGAACATGAATCATTGTAAAGATCCTGATGAAACAATGCTTCGCGTGTATGATGTCCTAGGTTGAATACCCGGCATTTCCATGAGGCAGCACAGTAGTCCTGGTGTCTAGTGGTTAAGAATCAGCGCTCTGACATGGGAGACCGGGGTTCGATTCCTGCTCGGGGAAGTTAAGTTTTGTGCAAGCAATGGTTATTCAGCGGCCGTTTTATGCCCTTATTTGTACAATTTATTTTACTAGTTAACTTTATTTTCTTTAGTATTTCTTTTTATTAATATTTATTCCTTACGTATAAGCTTTTATTTTCTTTTTAAAGTCACTGGCGGTCGTATAAGCATTTCACTGCATATCATACTGTTTATGACTGTGTATGTGACAAATACAATTTTAATTTGAATCAAATCAAATCACGTTTATTGTCACATCACGTTACTGGTAAACTGGTACAGTACATGTGAGTGAAATTCTTATGTGCAAGCTACACAAGCAATAGTTGTGTACAATCATAAGAATAAATATGCATATGAAGAATACAGTAGTATTAATATTAATAAAACTATATATATATATATATATATATATATATATATATATATACAAGTGTATATACACACAATATACATACATATATACACATCTATATATATCTACATATACATACATACAATCCGGATTCCAAAAAAGTTGGGACACTAAACAAATTGTGAATAAAAACTGAATGCAATGATGTGGAGATAGCAAATGTCAATATTTTATTCAGAATAGAACATAGATGACAGATCAAAAGTTTAATCCGAGAAAATTTATCATTTTAAAGGAAAAATATGTTGATTACAAATTTCACGGTGTCAACAAATCCCAAAAAAGTTGGGACAAGTAGCAATAAGGTTGCAAAAAGTAAATTTGAGCATAACAAAGAGCTGGAAGACCAATTAACAGTAATTAGGTTAATTGGCAACATGATTGGGTATAAAAAGAGCTTCTCAGAGTGGCAGTGTCTCTCAGAAGCCAAGATGGGTAGAGGATCACCAATTCCCACAATGTTGCGCAGAAAGATAGTGGAGCAATATCAGAAAGGTGTTACCCAGCGAAAAATTCCAAAGACTTTGCAGTTATCATCATCAACTGTGCATAATATCATCCGAAGATTCAGAGAATCTGGAACAATCTCTGTGCGTAAGGGTCAAGGCGTAAAACCATACTGCATGCCCGTGATCTCCGGGCCCTTAAACGACACTGCACCACAAACAGGAATGCTACTGTAAAGGAAATCACAGAATGGGCTCAGGAATACTTCCAGAAACCATCGTCAGTGAACACAATCCACCGTGCCATCCGCCGTCGCCAGCTGAAACTCTACAGTGCAAAGAAGAAGCCATTTCTAAGCAAGATCCACAAGCACAGGCGTTTTCATTGGGCCAGGGATCATTTAAAATGGAGTGTGGCAAAATGGAAGACTGTTCTGTGGTCAGACGAGTCACGATTCGAAGTTCTTGTTGGAAATGTGGGACGCCATATCATCCGGACCAAAGAGGACAAGGACAACCCAAGTTGTTATCAACGCTCAGTTCAGAAGCCTGCATCTCTGATGGTATGGGGTTGCATGAGTGCGTGTGGCATGGGCAGCTTGCATGTCTGGAAAGGCACCATCAATGCAGAAGAATATATTCAGGTTCTAGAACAACATACAGTATGCTCCCATCCAGACGTCATCTCTTTCAGGGAAGACCCTGCATTTTTCAACAAGATAATGCCAGACCACATTCTGCATCAATCACAACATCATGGCTGCGTAGGAGAAGGATCCGGGTACTGAAATGGCCAGTCTGCAGTCCAGATCTTTCCCCTATAGAGAACATTTGGCGCATCATAAAGAGGAAGGTGCGACAAAGAAGGCCCAAGACGATTGAACAGTTAGAGGCCTGTATTAGACAAGAATGGGATAGCATTCCTATTTCTAAACTTGAGAAACTGGTCTCCTCGGTCCCCAGACGTCTGTTGAGTGTTGTAAGAAGAAGGGGAGATGCCACACAGTGGTGAAAATGGCCTTGTCCCAACTTTTTTGGGATTTGTTGACAACATGACATTTTGATTCACCATATTTTTCCCTTAAAATGATACATTTTCTCAGTTTAAACTTTTGTTCCGTGATTTATGTTCTATTCTGAATAAAATATTGACATTTGCCATCTCCACATCATTGCATTCAGTTTTTATTCACAATTTGTTTAGTGTCCCAACTTTTTTGGAATCCGGTTTGTATATCCACATATACACATGTATATACACATACACACACACGTTTGTGAGAGTATGTCTACTTGTGTATAAATGTATAAAGAAGAGGAAGATAGAGAGGTGTCTGTCCAGAGACAGATCAGAGAGAGAGGGGGAGAGAGAGAGACATAAAGAGAGTATGGGTAGGTGAGCGTGGGAGCGTTGCAGATGCAAGAGGAGGTAGGAAGATAGCAGCAGGGAAGATTTAATGCGCCCCAGAGACTTTAAAAATGGGGGCGCCTTTGATCTCCGCGAGAGGAGCGTGTGAACGAGCTGCGCGAGTTCCCGCGGCACCTTCACTTCCGCATAGAGCCCGCCTTCGCATCCCTGCCGCCGAAGTGGAAAAGACCGCAGAGAGCCTTTAACCCTTTCCTTCCCCATTTTTCTAAATAAATGACCCTTTTTCCTCGTGTCCATGTTTCATATCATATATATCATGTATGTATGTATGTATATATATATATATATATATATATATATATATATATATATATATATATATATATATATATATATATATATATATACACACAAATACACACACAGTACAGATACACACCCAGGTATCGGATTGGTACACGGTATCGGCCGATACCCTGAGCCCAAGTCGGAATCGGTATCGGGAGGGAAAAAATGGTATCGGAACATCTCTACTTTTTACGAGGTAAAAGTAGTCTTTTTTTTTACACAATAATTGAGAATTTTTTATTAAATTATATTACAAACTTTTCATTAGTACGGAGCCCCTAAAGGGACCCTAAAGAATCATATTAACCTATGCAAAAATTGGGACTGTATGTCATGCCATGCTATAACTGAAAAAAAAAAAATGTCATGACATGCCACCCTGCCAAAATCTTTTGTTATCTTGTCTAGATCTAGTTCTTTTTAATTTTTACTTTAAACAAGAATCAGGTATTTCTACATTCTAAACTATTAGTCTTTTGTACAAGTAATCAATGTAACACAAACCACAAACCACCGGGAGTCTTGGTCCTGAGTTCTTAAATGGGGTGGAGATCCCTTATGTAAATGATTAACAGGATTCACAGTTTGAGTCAGTGAATGATCTTGGTGTACCAGCCAAATTAACGCAGTGTGTAGACAAGTAGTAGTTCAGGCATCATGTTGGACTCCTTAATTTTTGTTGCGTTTTGCATCTTCCTCTTTTTCTTCTTAATCAGGATTCAGAAGCCAAAGAACTTCCCCCCTGGGCCAAGACCCTTACCCATATTTGGCAACCTTCTTCATTTTAACATCAACAATCCTTTGAAAGACTTTGAATTGGTATGTAATTATATTTTTGTTATTCTTGTTTTTTATGACTTAACTGTAATGGTTTATCTGCATTCTAAGGTTAGAATGGAAAAATTTATATTTGGGTCTTTTGTGCATACCCCATTCTAGAAGAAAAGTTTTACTTTCTGCAAACCTTAAAATAAATTTTTTTTTTTTTACAATAATATCCAAATAAATGTGCGGAGACAAACAAACAAACAAATAAATATTAAGCTTCCCCTAATACTTAATCCAAATAAACATAATAACAAATGTGACATGGACTTTGTTTACAACTATATTTTTCCTGAAGAGTACAGGAAAAAAGTATTTTGATGAGTTTTATATACGTACATACACATATAAATCGCCTACATACAGTATGCACGAGTTCCATACCAAAAGCTTGTTTTTAAGTCCAATTGTTTGTAAGACCAAGAAACATTGTATAGGTACTAGGTTACTAACACAATTATCTACACACAGTATATTACAGTACAGTGTTCTTTAGATTTAGCTAGTTGAACGATTTGTGTTAAAAAAAATGAGCAGTCTGCCATCATCAGTCATGGATTATTTTTCGAGGCCTTGCATATAGATGATTTCACTTCACATGAGCATTTGCAAATTTCTGGGAATTTCTGCTTACTTTGTATTTGCCAATATATGATTAATGCCCAAGAGCAACTTTTCAACAATGTCAAACTCTTGGCAATAGCGTGTGTCAGTGACCTTTTATTGTGAAGACATACAGTATAGACCTTTGTCCAGATCATTTATGAGGTCATTAATGTATCTCAACTTTTGTTCTTCCATATTTACAATTTCACAAGCATAACATTTCATTCATTCATTCATTCATTCATTCATTTTCTGTACCGCTTTATCCTTATATACAGGGTCGTGGGGGCCTGGAGCCTAACCCAGGAAACTTAGGGCACAAGGCACAAGGAAACTTAGGGCACGACTTGTTTTTAGCTTCAGACCAAGGCTGCATCTCATTGCTAGTCCTGCTCGATCTTAGTGCTGCATTCGACACTATAGATCATAATATTCTCATAGATCGCTTACAAAATTATATAGGTATTCAGGGACAGGCATTAAAATGGTTTAGATCTTACCTGTCTGATCGCTACCATTTTGTAGATCTAAATGGAGAACCGTCTGGTGTAATGCCAGTGAAATATGGGGTCCCACAAGGGTCAGTTTTAGGACCTCTGTTGTTCTCAATATACATGCTTCCCTTGGGTAACATCATTAGAAGACATGGGATTAGTTTCCATTGTTATGCTGATGATACCCAATTATATATCTCAACTAAACCAGACGAAATACCTAAGTTGTCTAGATTAACTGAGTGTGTCCAGGACATAAAAGATTGGATGACCAATAACTTTCTTTTATTAAATTCAGATAAGACAGAGATATTACTTATTGGCCCAAAAACCAGCACACAACAGCTTTCACAATTCAGCTTGCGCTTAGAAGGATGTACTGTTATTACCAGCTCAGCAGTAAAAGATCTGGGAGTAATATTAGACAGTAACTTGTCTTTTGAAAATCACATTTCAAATATCACAAAAACAGCCTTTTTCCATCTTCGAAATATTGCTAAACTTAGGAACATCTTATCCGTATCTGATGCAGAAAAACTAGTTCATGCATTCATGACCTCCAGACTGGACTATTGTAATGCATTACTAGGTGGTTGTCCTGCATCCTCAATAAACAAGCTTCAGTTAATCCAAAATGCAGCTGCCAGGGTTCTCACTAGATCCAGAAAATATGATCATATAACCCCAATATTATCATCCCTGCACTGGCTACCTGTTCAGTTTAGAATAAATTACAAAATAGTATTACTTACATACAAGGCCTTAAATGGTTTAGCTCCCACATACCTAACCAGTCTTCTGATACGCTACAATCCACCACGCGCCTTAAGATCACAAAGCTCCGGACTTCTGGTAGTTCCCAGAATTTCAAAATCTACAAAAGGGGGTAGGGCTTTTTCATATTTAGCTCCAAAGCTTTGGAATAGCCTTCCAGACAGTGTTCGGGGAGCAGACACGGTTTCTCAGTTCAAAAGTAGACTCAAGACGCATCTTTTTAATCTGGCATACACATAACTCATCCCAGTACTCATACTCCAGTACACCTATACCGAATGGCAACTACGCTAATTCTCCCCATCTGTTCTGTATTTCTCTACCCATCCCGAGGCATCGGGAGATTTTGCCAGCTTCAGTAGACAAAGGCCGACCCTGCGAGGTTCCTGAGGCATCCAGAGAAGGACCAGCTCCAGCTGGATTCAGCTTTATGATGGTTGGAGCTACACATGCTGCTCCTGTGCTTCCAGTGATCCAGACCTCATCTGCCCTCTGCACTTACTGACTCGTCCCTATGCTGAACTGGTCTTCATGTCAATTTAAATAATTTCTGTCATATTGAATTTTCACCTGCACAACACACAAGATGTTATATCATTTCTATCTGTTATCGCCCAAATGAGGATGGGTTCCCTGTTGAGTCTGGTTCCTCTCAAGGTTTCTTCCTAATGCCATCTCAGGGAGTTTTTCCTTGCCACCGTCGCCGTCACCCTTGGCTTGCTCATCAGAGAAATTTCATTCATTCGTCTCATTATTATCTGCACATTTTTCTCACACATCCACACTTCCAATTATTTTCTTTTCTATAATTATTATTATTATTATTTGTTTTTATTTATTTATTTTCTATTATTATTATTATTTTATTTATTTATTTATTTATTATTATTATTTAATTTATTTTTTGTTAAATTTCTTTAATTTTTGTGAAGCTGCTTTGAGACAATGACCATTGTTAAAAGCGCTATATAAATAAAATTGAATTGAATTGAATTGAATTGAATTGAATTGAAAGGCGGGGTACACCCTGGACAGGGTGCCAATCCATTATTTATTTATTTATTTATTATTATTATTATTATACTTCCCAAGCAAGATTTAAAATAGTTGAATGGAAATTGATGATTGATGAGAAAAAAATTCTCTATTTTTAGTTGGCTGAACGTTATAGGAATGTTTATAGCCTCTATCTTGGGAGAAACCCAGCTGTTGTACTTAATGGTTTGAAAGCTATAAAAGAAGCTCTGGTGACCAAATCTGCAGATTTTTCTGGACGCCCACAAAATTTACTAATTAGCCATATGATGGAAGGAAAAGGTAAGATTGAAAATTATTAAATTCACAACTATCATGAACAAAATTTTTAAAGAATTAGACATAAAGGTCTATTTTCCATACACATTTCTGTGACATGGATACTTTATGTACTCACTCCGAAGTAAAGATTTTAATATGAGTAAAATGAAACAGGAGTCATACTAGCTGATTATGGTCCTGCATGGAAGGAGCATCGGCGTTTTGCTCTCATGACCTTAAGGAACTTTGGTTTGGGAAAACAGTCTATGGAGAAAAGGATTCTGGGAGAAATTGATCATCTTGTTGCAAACCTGGAGAAGCATGCAGGTATCAACATCCTACTTTATTTATCATGTTTTTGTTGATTGTAAACTGAAAGAAAAAAAAACTTGTCAGCTACCAAGAAAAGATGTTGATGAACACTGATTTTCTATTTGTAGGAAGTGTCTTAAATCCTCAGACTTTGTTCCATAATGCAGCATCAAATATCATCTACCTGATGTTGTCTGGCACTCGATATGAATATGATGATGAAACCCTTAATAAATCTGTTAAATGGATTACTGAAATTACCAAGATTCTTAATGGACCTTGGTCAATGGTGAGACATTATATCATCACCTGATTACTGACTGCATTATGACTGTTGCTAATTCTAAGTACATGCTTAAAGAAAAAACATTTGTCACTAATTAATAATGAAACATATAACACACTGTATTTATAGATGTATGATACGCTTCCATGGATACGATCTCTGCCTCTTCCTTTTATGAAATTGTTTAAAAACAACGATTTACTTAAAAAAATGACAATGACCATGATCAATAACCACAAGACAACAAGAGTCCGAGGAGATCCGAGAGACTTTGTCGACTGCTATCTGGATGAGCTTGATATGGTATGTGTTTGTGTGGGTATAAGGGTTATTCTAGGATTTTATTAAATGTCCAAAATTTCATGTCCAATTCAGCGGTATCTCAGTGTACAGGGTCTAACTCTAGCATCAGCAAGCTTCCACTGCTGGGCCCTTGAACAAGGCCCTCACCTGTATAACGTGATATAAAGGAAGTCGCTCCACATAAGGGCATCAGCCAAAGTCTGTAAATGTAATTCTTACTTCTTCTTCTTCTTATTATTATTATTATTTGTGAAGCAGTTTAACACTAGACATTCTCACAAAGCATCTACCAGGTACAGACAGATACAGACTTGTGGATGTAGATTTACAGTAGATCCATACTGAGTGTACCATGAGGAATAAACCATTAAAGGATCACACTTTAAAAGGAAACTATCCTCTGCTGGGTAATACCAGACAGGGAACCTGCAAGTCATTGCTCTTCTAAAATTATATTCTGTGAAGACAAGAAATGCTAAATGTGGTAAAAGATATTAAATATGAGAGGATTGTGAGTGAGCAGCATTTCATATGTACATAGTGTCCCAGTCATGGGATAGGGAGGCAAGGGAGACTTTATAAATTGTTTAAATTGTAACAAGTACATTGTTTTGGGAATCCATGTAAGACCACCCACAGCACAAGAACGTAAGTAATAGATGCAAAATTACTCTTGGTACTAAGAACCCTTCTGTACAGAGCCCCCCAAGGGTCATGTGGTTAAGAAAAAAAAAAGAAAAAGAAAAAACAAACAAACTATGAGCACTGAAAACTAAACCGACTGCGATTAATAAGTTCAGTTAATAAACCATGAATATTTTCTTTGAATATGCTGTTTTTACAGGGGTGACGCTAAGAAAAATGCATCTTGATGGACGAACCAACTTCGACACTGGTAAACTAATGAATGCGCCTGGGTTATTAATCCGCGCGGTCGGTTTATCAGTGTGCATGTAGCAGAGGGATGAAAGAACCACATGTGGCTCCAGAGCCACAGGTTGCTGACCCCTGCACAACACAATTTGGATTGAATGTACATGTCTCCAAATTTACAGATTTACAAACATTACATATATAAAATATATAAAATACAAAGAATGTGCACTGAGATGCATAAAAAAAACCAAAATATAAAACTACAGAAGGGTATCTCACTTAGATTTCATATAATGTGCATAAAAGAGGTAATAGAACCAAAGGTTCTAGTTTTAGTAAAAACGGAACTAACTGGACTGTCTATTTTTAACAGGAAAAAACAGGATCCACATTTAATGAAGACCAATTGGTAATGTACATTTTAAACCTCCATATGGCTGGGAGCGATACCCCGTCCAACACGCTCCTTACATCTTTCCTTTACCTCACGGCTTATCCAGATATTCAGGGTTTAACCTTTATTTCATTGCAATTTAATATATAGTATTGTTGCATGAAACTTTAAATATTTCATTAATAAATTTCATTTGATTTGTAACAGAGCAAACATATTGTTTCTAGAGAGATGTCAGCAGGAGATTGATGAGGTTCTACAGGGAAAATCTCACGTGTCTTTTGAGGACAGACACAACATGCCGTACACACAGGCTGTAATTCATGAGTGTCAGCGCATCGCCAACATCACCCCTCTGAGTGTGTTCCACTCAACCACAAGAGATACTGAACTGATGGGCTACAGCATCCCAAAGGTGTTGATTTCAAACAGTCGAATAACCTTCTGTTTACCTTCCGTTACCCATGTTGATGTTTTTCATTCACTGTTTCCAGGGAACTATTATTATCCCAAACCTCTCATCAGTGCTGAGGGAAGAAGGCCAATGGAAGTTTCCTCATGAGTTTAACCCAACAAACTTCCTCAATGAACAAGGACAGTTTGAGAAGCCTGAGGCATTTATACCATTTTCTGTCGGTGAGAGCCCACATAGTTGTAAAAATGGTTCAAAGATTACTTAAATCTGAACTACAGTAGTCAAGTGCTGTCAACATAAGTTTTGGACTTGACTCCATGGAACATTTATCAAACATTAAAGTAAGAAGTCAATAATGAGTAAACAGGATAAATTTTTGTGTGTCTGTGTGTGCAGGGCCTCGTTTATGTCTGGGTGAAGGTCTGACTCGCATGGAGCTCTTTCTCATCGTGGTCTCCCTACTGCGCCATTTTCAGTTTATTTGGCCTAAAGATGCAGGAGAGCCAGATTTCACTCCTATATTTGGAATCACACTCACACCCAAATATTACAAGATGGGAATTAGGCTGAGACAGCCAGCTAGGGAAATCTATAAATAGTCACCCATATTACTACTACTGTACTGTATATACTGACAAATTCTTTATGATAAATGAAATGGTCTAACATCACAATAACTGAAAAAAATGTCAGCGCAATAGACTAAGAAGAAGAAGAAGAATGTTGATGAATGATGAGCTTAGGTGAATGTTGTTTTGAACATTTGGAGTAGAGAATTAAAGCTTCTGTATTCTGGTTGTATTGTCGATTTTAAGTGGCTCTTTGCCAGTGGTGTCAAAAGTATTCACATTCATTACTTGAGTAGAAGTATAGATACTAGGGTTCAGAAATACTTCTTTAGAAGTTGAAGTATCACCCCAAGCTTTTTACTTAAGTAAAAGTTTAAAAGTACTGGTTTCAAAACTACTTAAAGTATAAAAGTAAAAGTACCGTGAGGGGGAAAAAAAGCATTAAGGTCTCGCTTTCTGATCATGCAACGGGGGGGGGGGGGGGGGGGGGGGGGGCGTTGTGCACGTTCTGATCATGTGACGAGGGGGGGGGGGGGCGTTGTGCGCGTTCTGATCATGTGACGGGGGGGGGGGGCGTTGTGCGCGTTCTGATCATGTGACGGGGGGGCGTTGTGCGCGTTCTGATCATGTGACGGGGGGGGGGCGTTGTGCGCGTTCTGATCATGTGACGGGGGGGGGGGGGGGGCATTGTGCGTGTTCTTGTCATGCGACCGGAGGGGTTGCGCGTTCTGATCATAAAAATAGTAACGAGGCTGTTTTTAAAAAGTAAGGAGTAGAAAGTACAGATAATTGCTTAAAAATGTAAGGAGTAGAAGTAAAAAGTCGGCTGAAAAATAATTACTCCAGTAAAGTATAGATACCCAAAATTTCTACTTAAGTAAGGTAACGAAGTATTTGTACTTCGTTACTTGACACCTCTGCTCTTTGCAATACTTGCCTCAAGTCTAAAATTCATGAAACCACAATATTTTATAAATAGATTCTTATACAGAGCATGTATCATATATAACCAACAAACCAAATGCATGTCAAAAAAATCATACTGTATGTATTTCATACTGTAATACCGAAGATGACAGTTTAGCCTTGTCTACCTTAAACAGTCTTAGAACACATTATACATTGTATTTTCTTTAATAATGTAATTAAAATTAAAAACTAAATGGTTGTATTGGTATGCACCATTAATGGTATGGACCATTAATGTGTAATGTTGGGAGGAGTGGTATGATACATATAATTCTCAAGTGGACAGTGACCGCTTCATAAATGGTAACTTGCTTTTGCGGCTGTTCATGTAATTAACCTTTTCTTTACTTTGTAGTTATTGCTTCCTTTTCCGTTATTGCTTCCTTTTTGCTTTATTAGATTTTGTACCCCTGTAATTGTGTGACAATAAATAGCAACAACAACTAACCACAAATGGAAAGTTGTGTGCACTGGAGATAGATTTGGAACAACAGCTAGAACCAACACCTAAAAGCAACACTAAAAAAGGGTTAACAGTTACAAAATAGTAACTGTTCAACTGACCAATTACATCACAGCATGAGTCAAAAGACAGATATAAGCAAATTGTCCCCTTTGTGGTGCAGTTTGTGTAAAGACAAAGTAGTTACTTATATCACTTGCCTCAATAGCAATCAAGTCTTTTAATTATATTATGCTTATAGAAGAAGAATATTCAATTATTAGTCACATGTATTTCACAGCACAGTGAAATTCCTTCTTCGCATATGCCTCGGGTCAGAGTACAGGGTCAGCCAGCTTACAGTGCCCCTGGAGCAGATAGGGTTAAGGGCCTTTCTCAAGGGCTCAACAGTGCCCTTATAAGTATATCTCAGATTTGCTAATCTTATGTTTATCATGTTCTCTGTGAACTTTTGTTTAAACTAGAATAAGGTGGATATTGTCATACATTGTTTCATCTTCCTATGTGGGAAACATTGTCAATCAATCTTGGCATGCGAAGTAAGCTTCCTTGACCTTGCATTCAGTATTCATAAATATAAACATTTACTGTACCCTCCATCTTAGGGTGTGATCACACATGTATTTTTGTTGTGCTCTTGGAGTAATTTTGGTAGGCTGGACACTCATGCAAGGTTCACCATTGTTCCAAGTTTTCTCTATTTGTGGATAATGGCATTCATCATAGATCGCTGGAGTCACAAAGCCTTAGATTTTGCTTTGTAATCCTTTCCCAACTACTGTAATACAAATACTGTATTTTTTTCTCTCTAGAATTTCTTTAGATCGTGGCATGATGTGTTGCTTTTTGAGATCTTTTAGCATGCTTCACATTGTCAGACACGTTATTTTTAGGTGTTTTCTTGATTCCACAGGTCTGCCAGTAATTAGAGTGTGACAAGTGGAATTTAACTGAACTTTCCAGAAATGTGGTTAATCACAAATGATACTCTAGTTTTCGTCTGCTAGTATAAAGTCATGGTTTGCTTAGCGAAAACATTGGCATTTTCAACATCAGACCAAATGACACAATTGAAGGCATGTGGAATTTATATGTGGTGGCATCTGAAAACTCATTAAGAGTTAATAAAATGTAACATTAAACATTGAAAAGAGCACAGTCATGGCTCCAAAAAGCAAGCAAAAATAGCTTCCAGTGTGCATAATGTTTTTTATTAATCACTGCTTGATCCCACTACCCCCCCATTGGCCCAACCATCTCTGAGGGAGCGAGGAAGACATGCATCGAGATGCATCGAGATCCTGACATCTAAGTGGTAGAATGAACCTCCTCTAGGTATCTGTATAGCCAAAAAAATTCAAACACCAATTAAATAAAATAAGGTAAATTTATAGTTTAATCTCTTAAGACTATGGAAAAATGAAATTTAAAACTTCTCAAAGGACAAACAGGACATAATATCCCTCAGCCACTGGGTGGGGGTGGGTGAGGAGGTGGCATACTTCCACTTAAATAAAAGAGATGCCTGGCCAGGAGGGATGCAAAGGACAAAAATCAACCTTTAGCTGGGATAAAATGCTTATCCTACTCTCCAATGTTGCCACAAATGGTGACCATGGGGTTTATTTCAGGATTGCAATTCAAATTCAATATGTGAGTGTCACGTCACGTCAAACCACAGCCTCGCCATGATCACCACTCCCGTTCCTTTCTCCCAACCACTCCTTCCAACTCACCACCTCACCTCCAGCTCTCTACACACGTACGTCAGTAATTACCTCTCTGCGCGCTTCCGCGTTCCTGCGAGCCAAGCATCATATGTCATCGGTGCCCTCGTGCCGGCATTCCGCGCTTCCGCATTCCAGCGGGCTTATCCCCAATCATGTCTCTACGTGGAATTAACATCAAAGCACTAAACTACCACGTTGTCGATTCAGTCACAAACACTCAAACTCCATCTTCTATCCGTAATCGACTGTCTCATCTGCACTTGGATCCACCACGCCACCTATCGCCCCTGACAGAATAAACTGGCCAAAGGAATGGATCCAGCAGAAGCAGCTCGCCTGAGGGGGACACTAGAGAACCAAGGAGCCCTCTTAGGCACTCACCAGCAGGAAATCACTCAGATCACTAATACTCTTCAGACTATCACAGAAACTCTGCAATCTCTTTCCACTCAGATTCAGGATCGCCCACCTCCTGCACCCACTCCTCGCCCCCCCACTCAGATACTTCCTCCCGCCCAGGAGCCACGCCTCCCTGCTCCACCTACCTACGATGGGAACCCAGGCACGTGTCGCTCTTTTTTATCTCAATGCTCACTCGTTCTAGAACTTCAGGCTATGTCTTTTCCCACAGAACGTTCCAAGGTAGCTTACATCATCACCCTCCTCACTGGAAGGGCAAGAGAGTGGGGGATGGCATTATGGGATGCCCAAGTCCCATTTATGCCCAAGTTATAGAACCATTACTGATGAAATGAATAGAGTTTTTGATCGCTCATTTACAGGGCACCAGGCGGCAAGCCAAACACTTCAACTTCGTCAAGGAACACGTTCTGTCTCAGACTACGACATAGATTTCTGGACTCTGGCTCCCTCCTGTGATTAGGATGAAAAGGCCCTTTTTGACTGCTTCCTCCATGTACTCTCTGACTCAATCAAAGATGAGCTGCCGGCTCGAGAGCTCCCCTTGGATCTGCAGGGGCTCATCGACCTAGCGACCTAGCGACCCTGGAAATAGGTTATTTTGGTCCTGCTGTTTATCTGTATGTGTGTACTGGTGATAGATTTGAACAGCTACTGCCACTTACTACTGTATATGGGAAACATTGTCAATCAGTCCAGTGAGCTTCTATGGCCTTACATTCCGTCATCATAACATTTACATTCCACCTTAGGGTGTGGTCACACTTGTAGTTCTCTTGGTTCGGACCAAAGCATAAAGCAATCTATTAGTTTTGGTTCGCTAGTATAAAGTCCTGGTTCACATAGTGTGCACACTGGCATTTTTAACATAGGACCAAAAGACACAACAGAAGATGTGGATTTTACATGGTGTTACCAAGAAATTGAAGGGTCAGGAGTATCGCAGTGGTTAAGGCAATGGACTATAGTTCAGAAGGTGACATCTGCCAAATGCCTAAATGAAGGGTTAATAAAAAGCAAAAAAAAAAAAAAAAACACACACATGCATACAGTAGCTTCAGATGGCAAGTAAATTGGGGTTGCAAGTGCACCTAACGTTTTTATTTTTTGACTTTTTTTTTTAATCTTCTGCAAGAGATTGTACTGTACCCTTTTGTTGTACTGAATTCAAACCTCAGCTTTCTTTGTGAAATCTACAACAACATGGAATGCCCTAGCAGAAGATACGGTATAAAGAGTTGCAGTTCTTTTAATTGTTTTAAAGTCAATCTGTTAGAAGTTTAAGAAAAATCGAGGAGACTTAACTTTGGAACCTTTGGCTGCATTTTATTAATTATAAGCCATTTAACTATTCTGGCTTTCAATAGTGGGTATGTCTTTAATTGGAATTATTCTGTCATTGTGACTATCTTTTAATGTGTCCTGTCAAGGGACTACAGAAGAAAATTAGCTCTATGCTAACTCTGGTACAATATATCAAATAGCAATATTTTATTTAAATTGTACATGGATCCGTAGAAATTAAAAATAAAGAAATGCCACAATTGTCATGTCTGTAATGTCTTCCATACGAAGGAAGAGAGAGAACGCAAATGCAGGGTAATTGAACTCTTGTTTTAATTGAGATTTCAATGTCAATGAAAAAAACTAAAAAAACACAATACAAAAAAACCCCACAGGCCGGGTTTGCAGACAGGCTATCTAAAATCAAAGAAAATAAACAAACCGGACTTGTCCGTAACAGGAGACAAAAGGAGAGCTGCTAGTCCGTCAGCCCCGAACTTGACCTTGACAATGGTCTTCCACAAAAAAGAGCCTCGCCTGCAGATACAGCTCAGTCCTGGGAGGGAGAAATAAACACAGACAGTGTTATTGGAACCACACGTGAAGGTGGACAACAGTGAACAGACGAGGTGCTACGGGTTCGGCTGGAATAAATAGTGAGACACATGGGGTAGACACAGGTGAACTTGATCTCTAATCAAGTGGTGTTGCATGGGGGGAACAGTACACACGTAGACACACTAGGGGGAGACAAAGCGGCAGCTCAGTAATCCGGCGAGCCCGACCTTCCTCCCCAGGACTGAGGTGGTTCGGATGTGACAACAATATTGTTGTTTGGGTTGATTACCTTACCTTTACTCTTCTAAACATATCTCTCGTCTAAACTTTCCTTCAGAAGGTTTTTTTTTTGTCCTTGTGGTCACCTTCAAACATGACTTGTGTAAATCTTAAATCCTCTTCCTTGGACAATTAATACAGTTCAGATTTATTTTATGTTATATAAGAGCGATAGAGCGAATTCTGAGATGAACTCAACAACAGTCTTTCTGTTAATGTGTGTGTGTGTTTAATTCAGACGAAAGGAGAAAGTTTTACTGTGTAAGATGAGAAAGGGGGAGACAGGGGAGGCTGAAAGCACAAGTCTCCACTTACTCTACTACTACTACTCACACACACGCACACAGCGCCTGCTCGCACAAACGGAAACACTTATCTGTCGGGATTTATTTTTTACTTTTTTGAAAGGTAAAGTGCAGGTTAATTTGTTTTATTTTTACTTTATTGTTTTTATTAATTATTTTTATGTATTTATTTTTTGGGCTGTAGAACGAATAATTTAAGTTACCATTATTTCTTATAGGAAAATTTCATTTGGTTTACGAGTGTTTTGGAATACGAGCCAGCTTCCGGAACGAATTATGTTCATAATCTGAGATTCCACTGTATGTTACTTCAAGCTCAACCAAATACACCTGTGAAAACCCCATTAAAATATGTTCAGTAGTTTTTACGTGGTGTGTGCACAAATAGTTAAAACAAACAGACAAAAATTCCAAAAACCATCTTACATCTCCACAAATTATTTTTTCACAAATATCTTCAATGTACAGACCCGTCAACTTTACAGTTTATGTATGTATAGATGATAGATGGGAAAATCAATACATGCCATGCTATAACTGAAACGCTGGCAAAATCTTTTGGACTCTTGGTCCTGAGTTCTTGACTAAATGGGGTGGAGATCCCTTATGTAAATGATTAACAGGATTCACAGTTTGAGTCAGTGAAAGATCTTCGTGTATCAGCCAAATTAACACAGTGTGTAAAGCAACAGTACTGTACATCAGGCATCATGTTGTGCTCCTTAATTTTTGTTGGGTTTTGCATCTTCCTCTTTTTCTTCTTAATCAGGATCCAGAAGCCAAAGAACTTCCCCCCTGGGCCAAGACCCTTACCCATATTTGGCAACCTTCTTCATTTTAACATCAACAATCCTTTGAAAGACTTTGAATTGGTATGTAATTATATTGTTGTTATGCTATTTTTTTTATATATAATATAAATATATATTTTTATAATTTTTCACCAAAAAATGTCTAAGCTTATGACTTAACTGCAGTGTTGGATGTAACTTGGAATACTTTTGATGTAACAAATTATGTCCGCATTATATCCGCCATTTAAGTACTCAGTTATTTAATGTTAAGCCTTTATTTGTCTCATATACATTACAGCAAAGTGAAACTCCTTCTTCACATATCCCAGCATAACTGGGGTCAGAGCACAATTCAATTCAATTCAATTTTATTTGTATAGTGCTTTTAACAATTGACATTGTCTCAAAACAGCTTTACACAATCAAAAGAATTATTTAAGTTTGTATGGAATGTGAATGTGTATGAATCAAAATGTTCAGATAGTCCCTGGTGAGCAAGCCGAGGGCGACAGTGGCAAGGAAAAACTCCCTGAGATGGTGATAGGAAGAAACCTTGAGAGGAACCAGACTCAACAGGGAACCTAATCTGGGTGAAACAGATAGCAGGAAATGATCTGCATTTATACAGTGTGTTAGGTGGCAGGCAGTTCAGCTATAATAGTTGATGTTAATTGATGTTAAAATGGAGTCCAGGTAGTTATTGGAGACTCAGATAGACTTGTAGAAAGTTCCAGTCCTGAGCTATCGAACTGTCAAGTCCTCAGAGAAACAGCTGCTAACACCAGTCGAGGCCAGAACCGTCTTCTAAGTAGAGAGAATCATTCCCAGACACCAGACGCATCCCAAAGAGACACACGGGGCATCCATGCGACGAGACCTCCAACCAGAAGCGGGGCACCAGGATGGATCAGAGGAGGTCTGGATCACTGGCAGCTCAGGGATGACATGTGTAGCTCAACAGAAAAGCTGTTATTATCATGCTTATCATTGGGAACATACTAGGGAACCAACACACAAGAGGCTAAGTAGAGGCTAAACCTACTAGAGGCTAAAGCCACTAGCAGCCAATCCTACTAGAGGCTAAACATACAGTACTGGAGGCTAAGCCTACTAGCGGCTAAACCTAGTAGCAGCTAAACCCTACTAGTGGATAATCACTCAAGTGGCTAAACAAACAAGTGACTAAACAAACAAAAGGCAAACAAACACTGAAGACACAGAACAGTACTTACACAAGACAAGAGACAAACTAACTATTACATTTAACAAAAACAGCTCCATAAATCAAAAGCAAAACGAACATAAACATAACAAAAACTAGAGCCTACTTAAAACAGATGTAACAAAACAAATGAAAATAAAACAATGCCCACATGGCATAATTAATGCTCGACCCAGTTTCCCAGAACAACCAACTATTTATAGAGGGTCTAATGAGCTCCCTCGTTTCAGGTGAGCACTCTCATCGCCTGAACGAGGTGAATTCTGGGAAACTGAGAATACCAACAAAAATCTACACAAACACATATACATCACTTTTTTGGGGCGCACAGCGCCCTCTATGAGTGGTCCCTTACAATATTAAAATTCTCCTAATACTTAAACTTAATACCAAATGTAACCTGACTTTGTTTACAGCCATTTCTTTTCCTGAAGAGTAAAATAAAAGTATGTTGTTGTAAAAAAAAAAAGAAGAAAAAAAAAGTCAAATTGTTTGTAAGTCCAGGAAACATTGTATTCATACTAGAATACTAACACAACTGGCTACACACAATTTATTACAGTACAGTGTTTAGAATCGTGGATCAATGTCTGCCATCTTTTCACCTTGCTCCATTCTCTCAATGATTTTTACTTTTCTCTCCATTTTTATTGGTTGGTGCTTCTTAGCAGTACCAGCTTCATCGCCACTACTTTTATGCACATATGTGTGTGTGTGTGTGTGTGAGTGTGTGAGTGTGTGTGTATCCCTCTCTTGTATCTGGAGAGATTTACTGACTTACACCAATAACCTAAAATACAAGCAAAACAATTCTAATAAAGAGCCTGAAATGCATGTCTCATTCTTTAGAGTACCATTGACAGAAAGATGACAGAGGTGCTTGGCCTTCTTATTTTTGCACTCAGCGGAGTAGTCTCAGTGGGCTATGGACCCATCAGTCATGGATTATTTTGCAGATATATTCTGATATATTATTCTCTTCCCTCTTGGCTCTTGACGAAGGCGGTCGCATCTGCTTTCCCTCCCTTATCTCTCCCCGCTTGCTTCTCTTGTCTGTCTTGTGAAATACTATTCAGAGACTCTCCTCGTCTTGCTCTTGAAATAAAAGGAATGGATTTGATCAAGTGGTCTCTGAATGCAATTGACACGATCTTCTCGACGAGAAGTGTGGGTTCTGGGGAACCTACTTGTCCTGATGGGACGTTTGCTGCTGGATACACGATGGACGGTTGGGAGAAGTGGCGCATTGTGTGCCTGGCCGCACTGTCTCTGGAGGACGTTGAAGATATTTACCTATTCGGAACTCTGATAACTGGGATTCTGCTGATTGGATTAGGTGGATTACTTGGATATCGAAAAATCTTAAAAGCAGTCAGTCTCAACCCCAAGAGACTGGCTGGCTGGGAAATAATGGTGACGAGAGCTGTCAGTAATCAGACTGTGGTTATGGACCGCAAATTGGATACCATCTTGGGGAGACTGGCAGCTATACAACGGAATTTGGACGGACCTGGAGACCAGTGATGGACATTAAATATCTGTGAAATTGGCAGGTATTGATCGAAATTTGGACATTTTTTTTTTTTTTTCTGCCCTTCTTTCCAGCTACTGCATTTCAAGGGAGTGGCTGGAGACATAACAATTCCCCGAAGACCAAGATAACGAGACGCTCTGGAATCTACCCCCCTCCCCCTCCAAGGTCACCTGGCGCAGACTATTACGGGATGTTACAGGCTTACAAACTGACATGCACGCACACACTCACAGAACAGCTACAGATAGACACTCTACCTTCCCCATTTCCAACGCCTTCGTGTGCTTATTCCCCTCGGTGTGGGCAGACGGAATCGGGACCAGCGCTCTTTAGCTGCAGGGACTGGAGCTGTTTGCCTACATTGGACATTCTTATCCCTGTACCCTTAATGTTGCAATGTTGATGTCTTGTTACATGTTTTTCTGTGCTTGCTGCTGAGGTAGTTTTTTGTACCCCTGATCCCACACTGCCCTCTCCGAAGGACAGTCTGGGAGGGGATTTTTTTACCCTCGTTATCCTAATGTATCTGATTCCTTGTTTTCTATGATGGCGCCTGGGAAATGGCTGCCGTCGCGACCCTGTGGTCGCAAAAAGCATTTCACTGCATTTCATACTGTATGACTGTGTATGTGACAAATAAATTTGATTTGATTTGATTTGATTTGATTTGAGATAGGCGATTAGCCTTTACATTTTTGTGATTTTGCTCTGTAGTGTCTTTCAGTACTTGAGGTGCTGCTTGTGGGACTTTCTGTTTACAATGTATTTTCCAATATAATGTTAATGCCCATGAGCAACTTTTCATGGTACCACATTTTCAACAATGTAAAACTCTTGGCAATAGCGTGTATCAGTGTCCTTTTATTGTGATGACATGCAGTATAGATCTTTGTCCTTAGTGATGTCATTAGTGTATCTCAACCTTCGTTCTTCCATATTTACCATTTCACAAGTATAGCATTTATTTAATAATAATAATAACAATAATAATAATAATAATAATAATAATAATTATTATTATTATTATTATTATCATAATTACACTTCCCAAGCTGGATTTAAAAAGAGTGTTTTAAAATAGTTGAATGGAAATTGATGACCCTTTGAATATGCATTGTCTATTTGTAGTTGGCTGAGCGTTATGGGAATGTTTATAGCCTCTATCTTGGGAGAAGCCCAGCTGTTGTACTTAATGGTTTGAAAGCTATAAAAGAAGCTCTGGTGACCAAATCTGCAGATTTTTCTGGACGCCCACAAAATTTGCTAGTCAGCCATATGACTGAAGGAAAAGGTAAGATTAAAAATAATTAGATTCACAACCATCATAAATAAAATGTAAAAAGAATTATACTTTTTTCCATACACATGTCTGTGACATGGGTACTTTATTTATTGACTCAAAGTAAAATAAAGAAAATATAGAAATAAAGATTTTGATATGAATAAAATGAAACAGGAGTCATACTAGCTGATTATGGTCCTGCATGGAAGGAGCATCGACGCTTTGCTCTCATGACCTTAAGGAACTTTGGTCTGGGGAAACAGTCTATGGAGAACAGAATTCTGGGAGAAATTGGACATCTTGTTGCAAAACTTGAGAAGCATGCAGGTATCAACTTTACCTATCAAGTTTTTGTTGATGGTAGCGGACAAAGGATTTTTTTTTCTTTTGAGTCAACAAAGAAAAGGCATGTTGATGAACACTGATTTTCTATTTGTAGGAAGTGTCTTAAATCCTCAGACTTTGTTCCATGATGCAGCTTCAAATATCATTAACCTGGTGTTGTCTGGCACTCGATATGAATATGATGATGAAACCCTTAATAAATCTGTTAAATGGATTACTGAAATTGCCAAGATTCTTAATGGACCTTGGTCAATGGTGAGACATTATATCATCACCTGATTACTGACTGCATTATGACTGTTGCTAATTCTAAGTACATGTTTAAGAAATAAATAAAAATAATAATTTGTCACTAATTAATAAAGAACAATACGTAGATATATTTTACAATACGTAGACAAAAAGTAGATATATTTTTCTTATAGATCTATGATACTCTTCCCTGGGTGCGATCTCTGCCTCTTCCCTTTATGAAATTGTTTAAAAACAACCATTTACTTAAAGAAATGACAATGACCATGATCAAAACCCACAAGACAACAAGAGTCCGCGGAGAGCCGAGAGACTTTGTCGACTGCTATCTGGATGAGCTTGATATGGTATGTGTTTGTGTGAGTATAAGGGTTATTCTGGCAATTTATTAAATGTCCAAAATTTCAGGTCCAATTCAGTGGTATCTCAGCTCAAAAATCTCAACAAATCACGTGCTCGAGGGTGTTACACATCGGCGGTTGTGGCAAATTTTTTTAACAACAAAATACAGTATTAAACGATCACCATAATATTTAAATTTAGAATTATATGAAAAAAAACCTACCGAACTAAAGTAAAATACATTTAAATTAAATTGTCATTATTGATTTTAAAAAAGTCACAGGGAGCTGCAGCAAAGGGATGAAAGAGACACATGCGGCTCCAGAGCCACGGGTTGCTGACCCCTGCGCTAGTAGAATACAATTAAACTAAATATAGAATTTTCCAAAAAAAGAAAGGAAAAAAAAATATTGGGATGGAATGTACAAATCTCCAAATTTACAGATTTACAAAAGTTACAATGAAATATAATTAAAAAAGACATGTATCAAATCTATAAATTGTGCATAAAATGTGCATACTGAGAATCATAAAAAACCTACAGTAGAAATATAAAACTATAGAAGGATAATAATAATAATAATAATACAATTATTATATATTATTATTTTATAAAATATAATAATATAGTAATTATAATATAATATAATATAATATAATATAATATAATATAATATAATATAATATAATATAATACATGGTTTTTATTAAGAACTGAACTAACTGGGCTGTCTATTTTAACAGGGAAAAACAGGGTCCACATTTAATGCAGACCAATTGGTAATGTACATTTTAAACCTGCATATGGCTGGAACTGATACCACGTCCAACACCCTCCTTACAGCTATCCTCTACCTCATGGCTTATCCAGACATTCAGGGTTCAACCTTTACTTCATTGCACTTTATTATTAAGTCTTGTTGCATAAACATTAAAATGTTTAATTAATAGATTTAATTTGATTTGTAACCGAGCCAAGCATATTGTTTCTAGAGAGATGTCAGCAGGAGATTGATGAGGTTCTACAGGGAAAATCTCACGTGTCTTTTGAGGACAGACACAACATGCCGTACACACAGGCTGTAATCCATGAGTCTCAGCGCATTGCCAACATCACCCCTCTGAGTGTGTTCCACTCAACCACAAGAGATACTGAACTGATGGGCTACAGCATCCCAAAGGTGGTGACTTCAAACAGTGGGTTAATATATCTTTTGCTACTCATGTTGATGTATTTCATTCACTGTTTCCAGGGAACTATTATCATCCCAAACCTCTCATCAGTGCTGAGTGAAGAAGGCCAATGGAAGTTTCCTCATGAGTTCAACCCATCAAACTTCCTCAATAAACAAGGACAGTTTGAGAAACCTGAGGCATTTATGCCCTTTTCTGCTGGTGAGAGCTCACATTGTTGTAAGAATGGTACAAAGATTACCCAAATCTGACCTAGTCAAGTGCTGTCAACATATGTTTTGGATCTGACTCCGTAGAAAATTTATCAAACAGTGAAGGAAGAAGTCACTCATGAATAATCATGGTAAACTAATGTGTGTCTGTGTGTGCAGGGCCA
This sequence comes from Channallabes apus, assembly GCA_030522415.1. Lineage (NCBI taxonomy): Eukaryota > Metazoa > Chordata > Actinopteri > Siluriformes > Clariidae > Channallabes > Channallabes apus. The sequence goes on from CM060113.1 coordinate 39,503,800, forward strand.
CGTTTATGTCTGGGTGAAGGTCTGGCTCGCATGGAGCTCTTCCTCATCTTGGTCACCCTGTTGCGCCGATTTCAGTTCATTTGGCCTGAAGACAGCGAAGAACCAGATTTCACTCCTGTATTTGGAATCACACTCACACCCAAACCATACAAGATGGGCATTAAGCTGAGACAGCCAGCTAGAGAAATCTAGAAATACTATATATACTATATGCTTACAACTTCTTCATGGTAAATGAAATTGTATTATATCATAATAACTGAACAAACAACCCAGCAATAGACTAATAAGATAAAGAATATTGAGAATGTTAAGAAGAACTAAAGGAGATGCTGTGTTTTTTTTTTTTAGCATTTGGAGTAAAGAATTAAAGGCTGTTCTTCTAACCCTTATCTGTATTCTGGTTCTGTTGTTGATTTTGTGCATGATTGATTTGATTTGGTTCTTTGCAATACTTATCACAAGATTAAACATTGTGAACATACAGTAGGTGGACAACCAGACTGCTCATTACCGTCGCGCTCACCGTCGTGGAAAAGCGGCAGCGGCCAAAATAAACCAGTAGCATTTCAAAATAATTAGTGAAATGACCGCCAGGTGGCGCAAATTGACATTTTCCATCGTCTTGGTTTTTAAATATATTTAGAGCTTAAGCCATAATAAAGTCATAACAATATGTTGTAGCGAAGAAATACTACAATTATGATCATTTCCACATCCAAGTACTGCGTCCATGTTCTCCATGCGTCCACTTCTCAAACTGCTCTACCGTGGGGCAAATGGTAAACTGGTCCAAGTTAAACTTTGTAGCCATTTCTAAGAAGAACAAACACTCCCCTACCACAAAGACAAATGCCGCCAGACAAACACAGGCACACTGAAACAAACGGGACGGAGCGAGGAAAAGCAACGGACAAGCCCCCAATTCTGTTACGCCCCGGTCTAGGTCGGGCCGTAACAGGAGTGAAAAAAAAGAAAGAAGGGGGTGAGACCAAAAGTGCGTTTGCTTAGTGTTTATTTACAATAAGGTGAATAAGCAAATCCCAAAAGGGCGGCTGTAAGCTTCAGAAGCCGACAAGGCCAAAACAATAAACAAAATTACCTCTATCTAATATCAAAGGGACACAACTAACCTGCACCGAAAATAAAGAAAAAGAATTACAAAGTTCTTCCCTCAACTCCCTAACTAACCACAAACCAAGAAAAACAAAGTGCAAACAAAATGGCGTCGACTCCTTACTAAGCCACTAAATAAAGTAAATACAAATATATACAAAAGTATCAACAACCAAACGAACAAAAACAAAGAGGGCAAACACAAAAGCGTAGTCAAAACAAGCAAAATGGTCATACACGGCAAGGCAATCGAAAACCAAGCAATTATCAAAAAGGGGAAAATCAAAGAGTAGTCAGAAACGAAGCAAAAGGGTCATACACAGAGTAACATTTAGGATCAAGCATAAGATAAGCAGTAAGCAAAGACACGGTCTGTAGCATGGTAGTCTGAAGGCCTTAAGTAGGCCTCTGGGTGTCCTGGAGAACCAATCAGCAGGGAGGAGGCGGGACCAACAAAGGACAGGCAGAGCAGCAGCCAATAGATTTCCAAGCACACTGAAGAGGGTGGAACCTGAAGCAAGGGGAGACACACCCTATCCCACCACCAGCAGGGACAAAGCAAGCATAACCAGACACATACACATACAAACAAATACATCCGATATCGTAACAGTCCAACAAACATGAAAAACTATAAATATAAAAAAATATGAGTTAGAAAACATTGGTTTTATTTTGTTTAGACAGACTCTCTGTTTTTATCTGTTTAGTGTTATTATTAAAGAAAACAGCACAAACAGCACTAGGGCTTTTAAAATTTTTTTATTTCGACAATACTTACAGTTGTTAGAGTTTAAGACATCAAAATTTAAATATAGAAATAACTAAATCAAATAGAGCAAACTTCCAGAATAGATAATAAAAAAATAAATCAATAAAAACAATGTATGCAGTATAATCGGGGCCTCTCATTACATTATTCGCTCGCACTTCGTCTGGCACTGAACCAAAATATATTGTCTTACATTTGTGAATAAAATATCATTGTTTTTTTCAGATATTTGTCTGTACAAAATAATATTTATGCAATATAATTACAGGCTCTGGATTCGTTTTTCGTTTGCACTATAAACCAAAATACATCTTACGATTTATGAGAGATTTGTTGTAAAAAAAAAATCTGTTTTTTTTTAGATATTTGTCTGTACAAAATAATATTTATGCAATATAATCACAGGCTCTTGATTCGTTTTTCGTTTGCAATATAAAACAAAATACATTAACCATATAATATAATCCAAAATATAAACCAAAATATTTAATTTGTTGTATTAAATATTTATGCCTTCTCGTCAAGGATCCAGAGATTTCGTTGTACTAAACAATATTTTTGCTGTGCAACCATCTTAATTCGTTAACCGTAGATTTTTTCTGCGATTCAGTTGTACTGAATGATGTTTATGTAGTATAATCAAGCTCTCTTATTTAGTTATTTGTTCGCATTTGGCTTGCACTTGCTGCATTGCACACTACTGAGCATCCAAGCGTGGCAACGCATGCTTGGTTTAAGTTGGACATTGACGCACATACTGTAAATGAATGTGAATCATATGGCATTATATTCCTGCAACAATTCTCACAGCTGTACAGTATGTATTGAAATAATAACAGTAGTGTTTTCTTTACTGAATAGAAATATAATTGCGCAACTGTTAAGCATTAGCCCGTACTTGATAATCTATTGTTCATTCTATCAGGGTTTAATTGTCCTAACATCAACACCAATCGAGCACGCGCTGAAGGAGTGCGTCAGCCGTGAGGCTAAGCCACGGAACAAAGATGAGTTTCTTCAGGCCATTGTGACTTTCTGCGTGCAGTAAATATATTGATCATCTGCAGAAGGTTTTGCCCCCGGTGGTACAGCGCAGCGGGGGTGATACTGGGTTGTAAAATTGTAGTTTGTTAAAATGGTTTCATTCTTTATTAAAGAAAATCATGCATACCAGACTATTACATTTCATTCTTATACTAACACAAAAACACAAGCGCTGCTGTATAACATCTATAACGCGAATTTTATGGTCATTTGGTGTTTTATGGTGTTTATTTAATTTTTTTTTATTTTTGTCTTTGATGGACATGAGTCCGCATCTGTTAAATTTTTGGTGACAACAGTTTTTTCAGCACACATTTAAGCAATAATATTTTTAAAAAGTTTGATCCGGCATCATAATTCCCCTCTATAATTTCCAACGTCTAATCAGAGCTCAACCGTACACACAAAGTCTTCGAGGGCGCGGAGGAATTAATCTTTTTACTAAATAATATTCATGCAGTATAATCAGGGCCTCTTATTTCTATTTACTTTATGTATGTGTGTGCATGGCCGAAATGTGGTTGTGAATAAGCCTTTTAGTGAATATAAAATGTTCGCGTGAACCCGCGGCGCTCTTTCACTTTGCCGAGTTCAGATGAACGCGCGTGCCGATATGAGAGATTTATAATAGATTTCTATTTCCCAGAAATATAACAAACACAAATTTATACGTGTTAAATAGGCGCTGTCTTTGCAAGCCGCTTTATTTCAGTCTTAATATACTAACATGTTTTTACTCTGTAGTTGACCGCGCGCACAACCTCTCGCAGGCGCAGAGCCTCTGAATACAGTACGCCGTTTTAACGGGCATGGGGATAAGAAAACAGCAGGGAAACTGACTGGCCACTGACGTCTGTGAGGCGAGTATACACAGAGTATCGGTTAATTTTCTGACGCGCTCAAGTTCACCGAAAACAATACAGAACCCCGTTTAGTGTAATTTATTTCAGTTAATAAATCTACTACAAATTTAAAGAACACAAAATATAAGATGACACAAGACCCTACACGTGTAGCTTTTCTAATTATGAATTTTGTTTTACTAAATAATATTTATGCAGTATAATCAGGGTGTGACGGTTAACCCCTAGAGGGCGCCTAACGCCCGTTTTTGGTTTTGTTTTGTAGTTTGTTTTAAGTTTCGTTTTGACTTCAGTTCCCAGTTTGCACCTCGGTCAGGTGACGTAAGAAGCTCACCTGAACCGAGGAAAGCCAATTATGATTTGTTTATGTATAAATAGCCTGGCTGAACAGCAGTCAGGCGTCTAGCTTTTGTTATAGTTAAGTTTCAGTTTGTGTTTGGTGTTTTGTTTCCTGTGAATGTTAAATAAAAAGGACTTTATTAAACCGTCAGCTCGCCTCCGCAGTCATGCCACGCACACACGCCAGACGCAGACACAGAGGGAAACATGACAGAAAGCTAGACCGTTCAAGTGGCATGGCGGAGGTTCCCCCCCGGGACGAATTTTGGGGGGGCGTGATTACCATCTTCAACGAGCTGGCGGACTGGCTAGAGGACAGCGAGGAGGACATGTACCACAGCTGGGAGTACAGCTTGCTGATGGAGCAGGAGGGCTTGCGGGAAGACAGCGAGACAGAGTTCTGGCAAAGCTGGGAGAACTGCAGGTACGCCGAGGAGGCGGAGAGGCAGGAGGAGAAAGCGACACAGAGGGAGAGGATGGCGCAGCAGAGCTGGGAAGGCTGCGGGCTCGCCATCCGGCGCACACCGCCGAGAGGTGTAGCAGCCGAGGGAGAGACAGAGGAGTTCTACAGGCAGTGGGCAGAGCGCAACGAGGAGTGCATTCGTGACCTGCGCGAGCAGGTGCTGCAGCTCCAACTGCAGTTCGTCCAGGTTCGGGAGAACCAGCCTGTAGTCCCGGAAGCGATCCCCCTCCCGGATCTGGACGATGCACTCCTCCCCCGGCCACTGCCTGAACCTGCCACGGAGGACAGTGCGCTAGCGTGTCAGCAGCCGCTGTGCCATGCACCCGTTCTTCCGCCGCCTCCCGGCTTTGAGGATGGAGAGTTAGCGTGTCAGCAGCCGCTGACCGACGCACCCATTCTGCCGCTGCCTCCCGGCTTCATGGACAGCGAGCTAGCATGTCAGCAGCCGCTGACCGACGCACTCATCCTGCCGCCGCCTGCCGGCTTCGAGGACAGCGAGCTAGTATGTCAGCAGCCGCTGTCCGACACATGCGTTCTTCTGCCGCCTCCCGGCTTTGAGGACAACGCTCCAGAGCCGTCGTCGAGCGTCGTGCACGCTCCAGAGCCGTCGTTGAGCGTCGTGCATGCTCCAGAGCCGTCGTCGAGCGCACTGCACGCTCCAGAGCCGTCGTCGAGCGCACTGCACGCTCCAACGCCGCTGTCGAGCGCACTGCACGCTCCAACGCCGCTGTCGAGCGCACTGCACGCTCCAACGCCGCTGTCGAGCGCACTGCACGCTCCAACGCCGCTGTCGAGCGCCGAGTGCGCTCCAACGCCGCTGTCGAGCGCCGAGTGCGCTCCAACGCCGCTGTCGAGCGCCGAGTGCGCTCCAACGCCGCTGTCGAGCGCCGAGTGCGCTCCAACGCCGCTGTCGAGCGCCGAGTGCGCTCCAACGCCGCTGTCGAGCGCCGAGTGCGCTCCAACGCCGCTGTCGAGCGCCGAGTGCGCTCCAACGCCGCTGTCGAGCGCCGAGTGCGCTCCAACGCCGCTGTCGAGCGCCGAGTGCGCTCCAACGCCGCTGTCGAGCGCCGAGTGCGCTCCAACGCCGCTGTCGAGCGCCGAGTGTGCTCCAACGCGGCCGTCGAGCGCAGTGACAGCTCTGCCACGGCCGAGCACGTCTCCAGCTCTGCCGCCGTCGAGCACATCCCCAGCTCAGCAGCCGCTGAGCACGTCTCCAGCCCCGTCACCCAGCCCCCTGGTCAGGGGGCAAAAGGTAGAACATTGGGGTGGGTGTCCGGGGCCTCCGGTGATGCTCCGGAGGAGCATTTTTTGGGGGGGGATTCTGTGACGGTTAACCCCTAGAGGGCGCCTAACGCCCGTTTTTGGTTTTGTTTTGTAGTTTGTTTTAAGTTTCGTTTTGACTTCAGTTCCCAGTTTGCACCTCGGTCAGGTGACGTAAGAAGCTCACCTGAACCGAGGAAAGCCAATTATGATTTGTTTATGTATAAATAGCCTGGCTGAACAGCAGTCAGGCGTCTAGCTTTTGTTATAGTTAAGTTTCAGTTTGTGTTTGGTGTTTTGTTTCCTGTGAATGTTAAATAAAAAGGACTTTATTAAACCGTCAGCTCGCCTCCGCAGTCATGCCACGCACACACGCCAGACGCAGACACAGAGGGAAACATGACACAGGGCCTGTTATTTCTATTAGGTTGTTGTTCTTGCAGTGTTACTGTGTGTGCTTTGCAATGTCAGACACATACAGTACAAATGCAAATAATAGACCTCAAGTGTGAATTAGCTGTTCTCACCTATACACTCGGAGAAACTAAAATCACCACTGTTCATGGTTTCAGGAAACCGGGGAGGATCTTGGAACTGGCTTCAGGCCTTTTCTTAAATTTGTGTAAATTTAAAATCTTCTGAATTCTAAAATTGACATTGTTACAGTTTGTAATCCCTGGAATGAGATTTTTCTTTCCATAACATGTAGTGTTATTAATCACTCTACACTGTTTTTAATTACTCTACAATGTTTTAATTTTAGATTTTATTTATAAATAAACAAATCAAATAAAATTATTCCATGTGTATTTACCCTTTGTAAAATAGCATTAAAAATTATGGGTTGTGTATCGAGCGATTAAAAACAATACAAGGCATGTTATGATAAGGAAACTTTCTATCTCTTCCATTCCAGTGATTAAAAAACATTAAAAATGTCTATTTTGGAATCCACAGACGCTCAAACAGCAAAGTTCAACATGATAATAATAATAATCAAAAGAATAATATTATTCTTTTTGCTGCTTATGTCCACCATTTAATAATGATTTAATTATCAATAATTAAAGCTGCTCACATCGCGCTTTCACTTTAAAAAATGCAGTGTTTAATCAGCAAGTATATGTCGCCTCTCTTTATGATTGATACATATTCTGACTGAAACAAATCTGCTCGTGTCGGCTCATATAGGAAGCATTTTTGATCAAAGAGGAGAGTAGAAGGGGAAAACTGAAAGTGTGTACAAACAACAGCACAATGCATTTGTGTGAATGGCTGAAATGTAGCATTTAAACAATTTATTCATACAGATGTACCTGTTTTACAGGTTTGTTACTGAATTTACTCCGATAAAGAGCCATATAAGAACTGTGGCATCGGGCACACCTAAAAATAAATGCAGGATCATTTTTTATAGTCTAAATAAAAATGCTTTTATAAATGTGGGCTACTGTTATCTACTTCAAATATTTGTTAAAACAGCCAGGAAACTCACTGTGACCATTTTAATAATTCATTGATAAATTAGTGATTCCTTTGGTTTCGGCTGTGCTGATGGTGATCATGTCATCTTGTCGTCTCCGCAGCAGGGAGCGCGCCTATAATTCACTTTTCATACGAATTACATAATCTAATAATTTTTTTTCATTAGTTTATATTAAAGCAGATATTTCGCTTTCTATAAGTATATATTTTTCACGTCTGTGAGGCGAGTATACACGGAGTTTGGGTTCATTTTCTGACACGCTCAAGTTCACCGAAAAACAATACAGAACCCCGTTTACTTTCTTTATTTAACAAAATCATGAAGTTTTTTCATCATTGTGAGTGCACCTAAATAAAAGTAGAGTCTTATAAAAGCTACAAATTTAAAGAACACAAAATATAAGATGACACAAGACCCTACACGTGTAGCTTTTCTAATTACACATAACAAAAAGGCTCAGTGTGTTAACGTTTACATTGCTTAAATTCGATAAAAAAAAAACCTGAATTTAATTTTAATTATAAATATGTACTGTAATGTTACTACTGTGATTATGAATTCGTTTAATTACAATCTTTCACTTTATTTTAATCTGCAACGACGTGCGGCTGTGGACGACCTGCGCCTCATTAAGCCTGGAGAGAACGAACTGATGCCTGAGGCGTCAGTCTATAGTTATATAGCGCCACTCAGCGGTAAAAGCCAGCAAACACACAAACCCAAATGCTGACGCCATACGCCACGACGGTAGAAGTCACATACTGCTTGTGCACCCACTGTATATACTGTAAAATGATTCTTATATATAAAAAACATTTATATAACAGACAAATCCATCGCATGTCAAAAATATCATACTGTTTGTTTATCATAATGTCATTCCATACATGACAGCTTAGCCTAGTCTACCTTAAACAGGCTGCATATTTACTCAGCAAAAAAAGAAACGTCCCTTTTTCAGGACTGTGTATTTCAACAATAATTTTGTAAAAATCCAAATAACTTTACAGATCTTCATTGTAAAGGGTTTAAACAGTGTTTTCCATGCATGTTCAATTAACCGTAATCAATTAATTAACATGCACCTGTGGAATTGTCATTAAGACCTTAACAGCTTACAGAAAGTAGGCGCTTAAGGTCACAGTTCTAAAAACGCAGGACACTAAAGAGACTTGTCTACCGACTGTGAAAAACACCCAAAGAAAGATGCCCAGGGTCCATGCTCATCTGCATGAACGTGCATTAGGCATGCTGCAGGGAGGCATGAGGACTGCTGATGTGGCTAGGGCAACAAATTTCCATGTGTGCACTGTGAGACGCCTAAGACAGTGCTACAGGGAGACAAGAAGGACAGCTGATCATCCTCGCAGTGGAAGACCACATGTAACAACACCTGCACAGGATGGGTACATCCGAATATCACACCTGCGTGACAGGTACAGGATGGCCACAACAACTGTCCGAGTCATACCAGGAACACACAATCCCTCCATCTCACAGCAAGAATGGACAAATCTGGTCCAGTCCATGAGGAGGAGATGCACTGCAGTACTTCAAGCAGCTGGTGGCCACACCAGATACTGATTTGTACTTTTGATTTTGAGCCTCCCTTCATTCAGGGACACATTGTGAAACATTTTTAGTTTATGTCTTATGGTGTTGACTCTTTTAGTGTTCATACAAATATTTACACATTAAGCTTACTGAAAGTGAAAACAGTTGAAAGTCAGAGGACGTTTCTTTTTTTAGCTAAGTATATCAAACTATGTAGCGTGGACGGTAAACCCAAACGCGGAAATAGCGCGAGTCGGTAGGATAACCACTCGTTGGATTATTATTAGAACTCTGAACAAGATTAAGAGTTTACCCAATTAAATACATACAGGCTAAATAAAGTGCAATTCATTGAATAATAGAATCAAAATAAAAAACAAAAATGGTTGTATGGGTACGTGCTATTCATGTGCACATTTGACTTAGTCTGAAGAATGTTTGGAGCATTGAAATAAAATTAATTGCTTAATGAAGTGGAATTGACATAAAAACAGCAACAGCAGAAGCAACAACAGCAACAACAAAAATGGCTTTGGAACCTTTGACTGTGGTTGGGAGGAACAGTGTCAGATAATATTCATGTGGGCAGTGACCACTCCATTTAAGAAACTTCTATTTTGAGGCACTGTTTATGTAGTTAACAGTTTCTTTACATTGTAGATGCTAATGTTGTTATTGCTTCTTTTTTTGCTTTGTTGGATTTTGTACCCCTTAATTATATGACAATACATAGCCACAATAACTAGACTGGCGAATGTAGATAGATAGAAAGATAGATGGATGGATGGATAGAGAGCAAGAGTACTTTATTAATTTCAATGGGAAATTGTATCATTACAGCAGACAGTTCACATAATATACAACATTTAAGAGGCAAACAAGAATTGCAAGAAATGAAATAGGAGGATGGGGGGGGGGCGTATGCAGAGTACAATCAGGGTTAACAATTAAGGTGCATTAATTAGGTAATAATTGTGTCAAGTTTTAGGTGCATTAAGGATGTAGAAAAATGCTATCAAATAATACCTGTATTCGTTCCAGAAACGGGCTCATATTCCAAAACCCGTAAGAAATAATGGAAACTTAAATTATTCGTTCCACAGCCCCAAAAAATCAATACATAAAAATTATTCATACAAAATATGCAGTTTACCTTTAAAAAAAGTAAAAATAAATCCAGACGGATAAGTGTTTCCATTTGTGCGCACAGGCACTGTGTGTGTGTGTAATGATGAGATGGACAAACTGGTCGATGCATGTCCGTTTATTTGCTGCATTGTCAGGGTATAGTACAAACTTTCGGTGGATCCTGCACTTAAATTCAACAACAAAAAAAAACTTATGAAGAGAAAGCCAAACTCAGGCTCTATATACTAGCTTACATCTCGCATTCGCGGTCACACATCACCGGACTACATTACCCACAATGCATCTCCTGCACTGGACTACACTTCCATAAACAGCTGTCATAAATCAACCTCTCTCTCCCGCAACACTGTTTTGTCGGGAAAATTATCAAGGAACATTGCTAATGACACTCATGTGAGCGCAGACTAACGGAATCACTGCTGTAAAGTAAAAAAAAAAAAACCTGGACTTTACCTTTGAAAAGAATCGCGACAGAGCAGAGTTTCTGAGTAGACCAGAGCGTGCTTGTGTGTGTGTGTGAAGCAGATAGGGGGTGAACCGGCACAATGTCAAATTACGCGCACACACACATAAGCTCACACAGGCTGAAACAGAGATGGAGAAAATGTATCTTTAACCTCTGTAATGAGAATTTCTTTTGTTTTACATGCGCACGGTACACACGTGTGTTATAAGAAACACGCGCTTACAAACACAAAATAAAATATGCTTTACACACACGTGTTCACAGTGTTAAAGTAAACAGTACAAGCATACAGAAATGTTGATTATACCAGTAAGAGACGAGCACTAAGACCCAGAAGGGGAGACAATTTAAACACAATTCCGCAGCTCAAGAGAGAGAAAAACCGTTGGCTCAATTGTGATCACGTGACACTCGGCGCCAAACAACAAGCGCATACATGATACTTGGTGCTTGTTTTTCAAGTCAACATTTATTAACAATTTTTGCTCAATTTGCGGAACACTCGTAAACCACGTTACTTGTGAGGTTCCACTGAATATGAATATGAAAATATTGCTTCTATGTACACGTGCATGATGATTGTATATACACGTGGGAAAGAAAATGTAGCGGTCTGTTAGATAACTTAATGGTCTGTTTACCAAGTCTGGAGTTAACATTACAGCTTACCGTCAGTGTCACAAACTCACAATGTCACTCCACTTTTCCCCAAAAAGATGCTAAAGCTTAGAAAATACTATTAATGTCCCTATTACAAAAGCTGCACTACTCGAAAAACATAATAAGTGTGTTGGTGCTCTATGAAAATGCAAATGCGTATTATCTGGATTTAGATACTGTACATTCAGCATTTATTTATTCTTTGGTTAAGAGTTAATCTGCAGGTTATTTCTGTGCATGGAATATAATGTGATGTCGTTCATGAGGGACACACGCTGAGGATAGCTGTACAGGAGTTAGCGAGCTAAACGCTCATAACCAGGTTTATATTTTTCCCATCTTGGCCGTGACTTTTGTGCATGGTAGTTTTGCAATACTTAGTTAACGAAAAGCTGGGGAGTGGAGGGGGGCTTATATACTGCTCATATACGAGTGTTATATCGCTTAACTTATTTGTATGGAGAGCGCATTAAGTAAATTGTCTGTTAATTTAAAGCAGACGATAATATAGACATGCAGTGGTTAACACTAACAAAGTTCAATGGTTAACATTAGCGCAGGCAGTTTATTTACATTCCAGAAATCCCCAAACAGTATTTTGCATACTCTGTTAAGTAGGTTTATTAGTATATTTTCTTTTTTTTTTTTACCTCAACTAGATATTCTGTAAAGTTTATTTATCTTTGTCTTCACTAAATTATCCTGTTGTCTTTAAGCAGAGCTCCGCTGTGGAAGATTGGGGGGTCAGACGGGTGATGGTTGGCCTTTTGGAGCTACTGGAGGAGCCTGCACAAGCTGTTCAGGGAGCTGGAATGACGTCACAGTCCGTCTCGGGTTACTTTGCTGTAACCCTGTTCCCTGAAAAAGCGGGAACGAGATGCTGCGTGAAAATTTTTGGCATATATAACCTCGGTCAGGTGACATCATCTGATGAAGCGCCTGCAGGTTATAAATAGGAGTGAACCAGAAACATTCCTCAGATCAATTTCATCTGAAAGGACGTCCAGTCATGTAAGTAGTGCGGCATTGAAAACGCTATGGGACCGAGAATACCAACGCCGCCACACTGCAAGTGTCTGGACCCCCGAGGTTGTGTAGCATGTGCACAAAAAGGCCAAGGAGGTCTCAGAGTTAGCTCTGGGAGGCTGACTCGAGGACCTGTGAGCCTGGAGTAGCATGAACATCCAGACTATAGAATCTCACAGATGTGTGCGGAGAGGACCAACCTGCCGCATCGCACACTTGCTGCAGGGGAACACCTCTTGTGAGCGCAATGGATGAGGCAATCCCCCTGGTTGAATGAGCCCTGATACCTAGAGGTGAAGTGTGACTACGCGCCTCATAGGCTAGCGCAATAGCATCTCTCACCCAGTGTGACAGTGTCTGTGTGGTAGCGGCCGCCCCCCGGTTGCGGCCCCCATAGCATATAAAAAGCTGCTCTGACTTACGTCACTGGCTAGTGCGGTGGCTGTAAATCTGAAGAGCACATACTGGACACAGTAAGTGAATTCTTTCCTGCTCCGGAGCTGTAAAAGGCAGAGCACAGAATGCTTCGAGAATGACAGGGTGCATGGTTGAGAATGGAACTTTTGGAAGATAGTTCGGGTGAGGATGTAGAATAGCTTTGACTAGCCCAGCATCAAAGTCTAGGCAGGATGGGGAGACTGACAAAGCCTGCAGATCTCCAATCCTCTTTAGAGAGGTAACGGCCATGAGGAAAACCGTCTTGAGAGTCAGAAGCCTGACAGGCGCTGACTCTAGTGGATTGAAAGGGGTGTCAATGAGACCTTTGAGCACGACAGATAAGTCCCAGGAAGGGACAACGGCTCTAATGGGCGGCCTCAACAGTTTATCTCCACGAATAAAATGGGCAACTAAAGGGTGCTTACACACAGAAACCCCATCAGTCAGAACATGGCAGGCCGAAATAGCGGCTACGTATGTTCTGAGAGTACTAGGGCATAAGCCCGAGGACAACTTCTCTTGCAGAAACTCCAGCACTGAAACAATTCGGCAGTGCACTGGGTCTACATGTTTTTCCATCTTCAAATACATTCCATTTAAGAGTATGTTTTTTCTAGTGGAGGAAGCCCTAGCATTTAAAATAGTTTCGATGACACTGGCTGAAAGACCAGCATCTCTTTATTGGTCCCCCTCAGGGGCCAGACATGAAGGTTCCAGAGCTCGGGCTGGGGATGAAATATTGTCCCCTGCGCCTGAGACAGGAGATCCCTCCTCACTGGAATCGCCCAGGGCGAGCCGTCGAGGAGCGATATTAGGTCTGAAAACCACACTTTGGTCGGCCAACGGGGTGCTATCAATAAGAGGCGCAAAGGGAGCAGAGCTATAGGGGAAAACGCGTAAATGCATAATTTGGGCCATGTGTGGGCCATATCGTCCAGACCCAGGGGAGCTGGTGGAGTCAGAGAGTAGTAGAGGGGACATTGTGCTGCTACATAGAATCTTTTCCAGATTTTACTGACTATGTCGGGGTGGAGTTTCCATTCCCCGTGTGTCACAGCTTGTCTGGACAACAAATCTGCTCCGACATTCATATGCCCTGGAATGTAAATCACCCTGAGGGACAGGAATTTGTCCTGTGCCCAACGTAGATCCTGGTGCACTATCTTGTTCAAGCAGCGCGATCCCAGTCTACCCTGGCGATTTATGTGTGAGACTACTGTTGTGTTGTACAGATGCACTAGGACATGGTAGCCTCTCAACTGCTGGAGGAAGTGTTTTAGGGCCAAAAATAGAGCCATCATTTCGAGGCAATTGATGTGCCATGCGAGAAGATGGCCTCTCCAGCTCCCTTGGGCTGGACGGCCATCGAAGACCGCAAAGGAAGTGTCTGTCATTAGCATCTTGCAACGACAAGACAGGTCTAGAGTGGGACCCAAGGTCAGAAACCGGGCTCTGAACCACAGAGAGGGTACGAAGCCCTTGGCGCGTAACTCTTATTTGCCACAACTGAAACGCTCTCATGTGCAGAAGACCCAAAGGTATCACCATGGATGCAGCTGCCATGAGGCCTAAACATTTTTGAAAGTGATGTACAGTCACTCTGTGGTCTAGCCTGATTTCCTTCAGGGCGTTGAGAATGGATTCGATATCCGGGGGACAGTTGTGACCGCATAATGATTGAGTCCCACGTGACGCCCAAGAATGTTTTCCTCTGAGCCAGAAAGAGAATGCTTTTCGTAGCGTTGAGTCTCAATCCTAGCGAATGGAGATGAGCTAGGACGACATCCCGATGTCAAAGCACTAGCTCCTGAGACTGGGCCAGGATCAGACAATCGTCTATGTAATTTAGAACACGGATGCCCTGGAGTTGCAAGGGAGCCAGGACTGCATCCATATATTTTGTGTATATGCGGGGTGATAGAGCTAGGTCAAATGGAAGGACCCAATACTGGTAAGCTTTGCCCCCGAAAGCGACCCTCGGGAGCTTCCTCTGTTGTGGCAAAATTTCTATGTGAAAGTATGCGTCCTTCAGATCTATTGTCACGAACCAATCTTTTGGTTGGATTTGTGAGACAATGATTTTGACAGTCAACATTTTTAATCTGTACTTTTTGAGATAGCGGTTCAGCCTGCGAAGATCTAGGATTGGATGCAGCCCCCCATTTTTCTTGGAGAGCAAGAAATAACGACTGTAGTAGCCTGACTCTATGTCAGGAAGGGGAACCTGTTCTAACCTGGCCCCTTTCTCCAGCAACGCCTGCAGTTCGAGATTCAGCTGATGCGCCCTTTCCGGTATCACGGAAGTGGTGACCATGCCGTTGAAACGCGGAGGGCGATGTGCAAACTGAATCCTGTAGCCTTTTTCTACAGTCTTTAACACCCAGGGAGATATGCCTGGCAGTAGGTTCCACGCTGCCAGTTTCTCCGAAACAGGCACAAGTCCTAGCACTTTGGCTGCACGGGGGGTGTAAGTGGTTCGGCATCCTGGAGTACAGCAGGACTAACATGCTGTTGGAGACCGGTGTTGTCCGAAACACCAAAGGCGGCGGAAACTGAACACCGACCCCCTGGGGGGCCAGGGTGTGCACCTTCGGTCCTGGGCGCATGAGCTTCAGGACTTCTTCTTAAAAAAAGAAGATGGTGAGGCGGTCTGATCTCTTTGAGGCGGCTTGTGAGGGGCGGCGAGCCGTACCCCAGTCCTTACGAGGGGGGCTGCTGACGCTCTCCTTCTGGGCCTCCTGTCTGCCGAGAATCAGATCGTTCGAAACTGGGTGGCCGACAGTCTCGACTCTTGAGCACGGCGTGAGAGAAATTTCCCAAAACGGCCGGTCTGTTTGGTCGCACGAAGGGACAAGTCTGTCAATGCTTCCTCATTCACGGTGCCGCTCGTGCTCAAATCCTTCAGCAGATCAGCCTGGTACGCCTGCAAGACCGCCATGGTGTGCAAAGAAGCGCCGGCCTGACCTGCTGCTTGGAACGCCTTTCCTACCAGGGTAGAAGAAGTTCTACATAGCTTGGAGGGAAGTGTTGGCTTCTTTAGTGAGGATGATGTCCCAGGAGAGAGATAGCCCGCGAGCGTCTCTCTATCTGGGGCATCACCATATAACCTTGTGCTTTTGCATCAACGATATTCGCATAAAACGAAGTCGATGGTACAAAAATATGGGCTGAATAAGGTTTACTCCAAGAACGAGTTAATTCATTGTGGAGGTTGTCAAAAAATGGGAGAGAGCAGCATTGTGGCTCCATCTCCGGGCCACCCGACAGAAATCTGTCGTCTAATTTTGAACGTTTGGGGAGGGCTTGCTCCTGTGGCCGATCAATGTGCAGCCGCTCGACTGCACGCGTTATGACTTCAAGCAGCTCCTCATACTCTCTATCTTCCTTAGAGGAGCGTTCTGAGGTAGCTACTTACATTTCCAGTGTAGCCTTTGAAAGGGAACTAGGTAAAGTACACCGTAATGTAAAATATGGTACATAGCCCACATTTGTATTCCGTACCTACAATGATCGGTATAGATAAATTACAGGATTATTTAAGGATTATTCCAGGATGTCTTAAAAAATAATTCACTAACTAGTTTTATTAATTCATTATTTAATAATAAATAGCATAATCATCATGGGTTGTGTATTGAGTGATTTAACAAATCTATTTTATTAATTGGTTTTTTTTTTTACTGTACCACGTCATCTATTTATGAAACTATGTTGACAATACAAGAACTGCCTGTATATTAAAGATACGGTATAGGGCTTCCTGGACACTGCAGTTAACTGTGCCAGTCAGTGCTCCACCTGGCGGCATTATACAGCATTGCAACCATTTTTTTTTTAGAAAGCGCATTGGGGCGTTTATGGGGCGGGGCATCGTTAACCCTCTGGGGTTCGCGAACGCATATATGAGTTTTGAGGTGTTTTCCCCTGATGACGCCAATAAGAACTTAAATTACACTTTCAGTTTTGATCGTACAGACACGATCTATATATTAATCGAATCTGTAAAGTGTCTACTTTTATTTGTATGCACACATGTTAAAAATAAAACTTTGTGCATTAATAAAATAAATAAAATAAACCGGGTGCGCTTTCAGCCGTCTCAGTCTCCGCGAGAATCTTTTTGAAACACGTCACTAAAATGAACTGAAACTCCGCGAATACTGCACATGCAGACATGAGAAATATATCTATAGAAAGCTTAAAGGGTCTACTTTTAAATGATGCAAGTCACAGTGAAAACAAATAATCTGTTTTTATGTAATCCATATGAAAGTAAGGAGTGGTACAGATTCTCCTGTATCGGCTCATTACAGCTAATGCGCTCCCGCCTCCCTGCGTGCGCGCTGTTCATATGGAAATGAACTGAGGTGAACCAGGAAATCATCTACACGGCCCCATGGCATAAAATAACAAGCTTCATCATAGAGTTACTTACTTTTTCTGTGCGTTTGAATGATGTCACGCTACACGGTGAAGAAGTGCTTCACATGGTTCTGGACAGCGATGAAGAATTTACTTTCTCATCAGAGGAAGAGCAAGACTCAGACGCGGAACATCTTTATTTTGAACAACATCTGGACTCAACGGAGGATGTAATTCCTGACGAGTAAGTCTTTTATTCTCACCATCATTGCTCTATATTTTATATGCACATTTGGAAAATACTAAATACCAGCGAGAGTGAAATTGGTTAAAATATGAAATATGCACGCTCCTTACAAGCCCGCAATAAAATCTGATTACGATCTGTCTAAAGTTTGATTTATTTATTTAAATATATACACATGTTTTGTATTGTTTAGACCGTGTTTCAAATGGCCAAATTTTTCATGATGAATATATTCATCATAGTAAAGTGTAGTGTATTGTAGAAAAAATTAAGTACAGTATTGGTAAAGTCATTTGTTCTGGTAATTACAAAGAGCTGCTGTTGTTTTCTATATAAAATTTTATATATTATTGTTATATTGCTATATTTTCTGTTATAGTGACTGCAGTAATGCTGCTAAAAAGTCAACTTTGACTGTTCCTAATAAACTGTTTAACTGAACTCGCAAATGAATCTCGATTTTTTTTTGTGTGTCAAATAGTCAAATACATTCTCAAATAACCTAAACACTGAAAATATATAAACTTATTTTATCCTCAGATTCTTTCTTGTAACTCTCCTGTCTCAGTCACATACCTGTCTGATGGCTTATTATGCAGATCAGTATGCAGGCCTTTGTCTTCTCAGGTGTGAATCACTGCATTAGTAATTATAGTTCACGCATTCTCGCATAGACCCTTTACACTCAAAAAGTGACTTAAAAAGTGTTAATCACTATATTGTTTTCTGTGAGCAAGTAATCAAGATCATTTTCACATCATTTTGAAGCAAAAACACTAGTCCACCAGCCCTTGTGAAACAATGTCTTGTGAACAAATTTTCTGTATGAGTTTCATGGCCTTATTTCAGGTACCTTTTTTTTCTTCACAAAACTTACTAACCACGCATAATATTTTTTGCCTAAAAAATGCAAACACATACATTCATTTTTGTCACGTATTATTGTAGAACAGTTTGTACTGATTACAAGAAAAATACAGGTTGGTCAATAATATATTATAAGTAGCTGAAAAAAGCACAAATATCAGAGCATGTCCAAACATCTCAAGGGCCCCCAAATCACCTCGGACCTCAGAGGGTTAACTGCGTCATCGCAGGGGATCACATTCCGTGCACAGACCTGTAAAGCATTTACCTATCATGATCCAAGCGGCTGTTTGACGTGGCTCCCACTGTATGTAACCAGCAAATACTAATGAAAAGAGGATGTAATGAATGAAAGATATGACCATAGTGTCATGAAAACAGAATGTATATGAGCATATGTTTTTTGTGATGTCAAAGAAGGAGATCACTCTCCAGACATAGAGCAGAGTTATTGTCAAGTCTAATTGCAGTTGGCAGAAAAGACTTCCTGTAGCGGAGCTGAAGCATTCTCTTACTAAAAGTGCTTTGCTGTTTAGCCAGCATGTTGTGGAAGGGATGTGAGGTGTTCCCCATGATGGTTAACAGTTTGTGTAACATCCTTCTCTCCACAACCAGCTTCAAACATTCCAGGGGAGTGCCCAGTATGAGCTCATCTTCTTGATGAGTTTATTGAGTTTCTTGAGTCACTGATTCTAATGCTGCTGCCCCAGCAGATGGAAGCAAAGAATATTGCACTTGCCACAACAGACTGGTAAAAGATCTGCAACATCTTTCTGCAGACATTAAAGGACTTGAGTTTCCTTAAGAAGTAGAGTCTGCTCTGACCTTTTCTGTAGACAGTGTCTGTGTTGCATTTCCAGTCCAATCTGTTGTCGATGTGAACTCCAAGATATCTGTAGTTCTCCACTACCACCTCCTCCTCACCCAGAATGTGGACTATGCTTCTCCTTGGTGCTCATGAGATCCATCACCATCTCCTTGGTCTAGGTCACATTCAGGATAAGATGGTTCTTCTCATACAAATTCACAAAGCTGTTCACAAGGCCTCTGTACTCTGTTTCCTGACCACCATTAACACACCCCACAACTGCAGAGTCATCAGAGTTCCTTTGCAAGTGACAGGTTTAGAAGCTGTACTGGAAGTCTGAAGTGTATAATGTAAAAATAAAAGGAGATAGTACTGTTCCCTGTGGTGCTGCTCTTTATCTCTTTTTCTGACATACATTCCCACAACCTTACAAACTGTGGTCTGTACATCAGATAGTTGGTGATCCACGAGGCTGTGGAGGAGTCGACATGCATCTTCTCCAGCTTCTCTTGGAGCAGTGTAGGTTGAATTGTGTGAAAGGCATTGAAGAAATCAAAGAGCATAATTCTCACAGTGCTAACCTCTCTATCCAGGTGAGACCAGGTAATGACTGCCCTATTTTTGTCATAAATGGATTTCCTATTTATACTTTTTACTGTACAAATAAAAACTAACACTTTCGTTCAGAGGACGTTGCAACTTATAATTCTTCACCTACTGTACAATTGGTAAAACCCAATGAAATACTCCCTCAGCTTAAAATTTCAAACTGTCAACTTGGTACTCTTCTAAACTACCGATTTCTTTCCTGTTTAAAGAGTGACAGTAAATCCACATTGCAACTCACATGGAACAAGTCCCAATTTTCTGCTTTTAAATTAATTTATAACACCATACTTGGCTAGATTTATAATATTTACTACTTGAAAGGTAAATCATCAACATTAGAGTTTTCACTAACATTAGCTGGTTGGGTTGTTGTTAATGCTCGTCATTATTATTCTCTATTGCTGCTGTGTGGCAATTTCAGTCCAAAATTTTGCACGGATGTTTGAAAGTCACCAAAGTACAAAAAAAGCAAAAGCCCCTATGGCCTGTACCTGCGAAGGCACACTCAGTGTAGCTTTGTATGAACTTTACACACTATGACAGAGCAAAAAATAAAATAAAAATAAATTCATGGAAGCACCCATCCCTCCCTGTGCATGGTGAAGGGCTATTTTACCAGTTTGATCCCACTGAGATTATGGCAGCAAATGACTTGTCCTGAAATGATGAAAGTACAACATAAATCAAAACCTTTAAACCTAATCGAATTACAAACATGAAATGGCGTAAGGGGAAAGGATTTGTCACAACACACTTTGAATTGTCAGGTTAAAATAATTAAGAATTACATGTACAAGTGCAAGAATTCATCATCATTCCAAGGACTTCAAAGTATTCAATAATGAAAGAATCTAATGAAATCATCCTGTAAGCTTTTGCAGGTATCTAGATGAGAAACAGGATATCTTTCCTACCTCTGTTCCTACTCTCAGCATAGACAGCAGATTCATATAATTTGTTCTCAAATTGTAACTGGATGGGAGGATTCCAGAAATACTGTAATTTAAGATATACTGACATTTACAATTTTATTGTAAAAAAAAAAAATACCAGTTTGCACCAAAGTACCAAATTGTGCCTTTGTTTAAATTAATTACAACAAAAATACACTTTGTTGCTCCAAAATAGCAAACTAAAAGTATACAGTACTAATCCTTAGAATGAATTCAATAATTTGAATGAATAATTTATTTGTTGTTAACCTCTTAACCCTCTTATGCATTTCCACATGGACAAAGACATGAAAATGTAATAAAATAAAAACCATGCTCCTGTACATTTGTTCTTTTAGCCAGCACAAAATGTTTCACAATCAGGAACCACTTTGATAATAAAGGTCATGATTTTTGGCATTCTGTTGCTGATATGTTAACTCGTGCACTATTCCAGGGCAGATTCCTGGTAAGGCTTAAAGGCTACTTTTGGGAAAAGTAAAAAAAATAAAAAATCCAGAATGTTTATCTCACACATGATGATTGTCTAAACACTAAAACTAAGGTCAAATGTGTGCTTTAGAAATTACACAATTTTTTTATTTAAATAATATTTTCTTGTAGCATGTTTATTTGAAATGTACTATAATGCAGTTATTTTTAAGTATGTTTAAAGGTTTATTAAAAATTGTAAAAGCATGATGTTAGTATACCTTTTAAATATTAACTGAGTGTACAATTTCTGTTAGTATATTTGCAATGTACTATTGAAGACTTGAATATAAACTCACCTAAAGGATTATTAGGAACACCATACTAATACGGTGTTTGACCCCCTTTCACCTTCAGAACTGCCTTAATTCTAAGTGGCATTGATTCAACAAGGTGCTGAAAGCATTCTTTAGAAATGTTGGCTCATATTGATAGGAGAGCATCTTGCAGTTGATGGAGATTTCTGGGATGCACTTCCAGGGAACGAAGCTCCTGTTCCACCACATCCCAAAGATGCTCTATTGGGTTGAGATCTGGTGACTGTGGGGGACATTTTAGTACAGTGAACTCATTGTCATGTTCAAGAAACCAATTTGAAATGATTCAAGCTTTGTGACATGGTGCATTATCCTGCTGGAAGTAGCCACCAGAGGATGGGTACATGGTTGTCATAAAGGGATGGACATGGTCAGAAACAATGCTCAGATAGCCCGTGGCATTTAAACGATGCCCAATTGGCACTAAGGGGCCTAAATTGTGCCAAGAAAACACACCATTACACCACCACCAGCCTGCATAGTGGTAACAAGGCATGATGGATCCATGTTCTCATTCTGTTTACGGCAAATTCTGACTCTACCATTTGAATGTCTCAACAGAAATCGAGATTCATAAGACCAGGCAACATTTTTCCAGTCTTCAACTGTCCAATTTTGGTGAGCTCGTGCAAATTGTAGCCTCTTTTCCCTATTTGTAGTGGAGATGAGTGGCACCCGGTGGGGTCTTCTGCTGTTGTAGCCCATCCGCTTTAAGGGTGTGTGCGTTGTGGCTTCACAATGCTTTGCTGCATACCTCGGTTGTAACGAGTGGTTATTTCAGTCAAAGTTGCTTTTCTATCAGCTTGAATCAGTCGGCCCATTCTCCTCTGACCTCGAGCATCAACAAGGCATTTTCGCCCACAGGACTGCCGCATACTGGATGTTTTTCCCTTTTCACACCATTCTTTGTAAACCCTAGAAATGGTTGTGCGTGAAAATCCCAGTAACTGAGCAGATTGTGAAATACTCAGACCGGCCCGTCTGGCACCAACAACCATGCCACGCTCAAAATTGCTTAAATCACCTTTCTTTCCCATTCTGACATTCAGTTTGGAGTTCAGGAGATTGTCTTGACCAGGACCACAACCCTAAATGCATTGAAGCAACTGCCATGTGATTGGTTGATTAGATAATTGCATTAATGAGAAATTGAACTGGTGTTCATAATAATGCTTTAGGTGAATGTATTTCAAGTACTGTACACTAAAATTTACTTTTTCTCTTGGGAAGGCCATCCAGCAATATGGTTCACAATGTATTGGCCTGTGGTTTAAGATTTTTAAGGAACCCAACACAATGACTATCATGCTGCTTCTCTGCACACTGCACTCTATTGCACTGCATATCCAGCATTTTTTTTTCTTCCTTAAATCAACTTGTCAATTCTGTGAATCTTTTACATGTTTTACAGTGTTGTTTTACATTCTATGTAACATGAAGTCTGTAAGTTATTTATTACTGAGTTATTTTCGCATAAAAAAATGTATTTCAATATTCTTTACATTAATAGTTCTGCTTAAGAAACCCATACTAGCTGACTAACTTTACTGAACTGTTACAAGCTTAACAACAGGAAGATTTCAAGAAACAGTGTGCATGTCCTTGGACCCGACTTTACGCTCTGTTTGAAAGTATTATATTTTTAAGCACAGTTTATTCTCTAGTTTAAACATAGGATTTTAATGAAAGTTTCAGGTTTCAACAATCTACATTAAGAGGTAGAAAACATTGGCTGGACATTTGGCTGTACCAGAATTTAGCTGAAATCACCAAAATAAACATGCCAGTGTAGCACAGTAGGTGTCAACAAGTGAATGACATGGAACATTCTGTTTACCAGACCTTTGTATAGAGAAGATAATAACTGGTTTAAAAGGTTTATACTGTACATGCTGATCCAACTGGAAAAATGGTCTATGTACATTCAGGGAGATCTTTGATACTACCTATGACCTACCTACAAGGCTGTCCTCATTTCGCTCTGTAGTTTAGAAAGTACAATGCCAGATCTCAAAATCAATGATCCAGGTGCAGGCATGCTCGCTCATCTATCACTGCTGTAAAGTAAAAATAAAACAAATTAACCTGCACTTTACCTAAAGAATCGTGACAGAGCAGTGTTTCTGTGTAGAGCAGAGAGAGAGAGAGAGAGAGAGAGTGTGTGTGTGTCTGTGAAGGTGAAAATAGAAGAGTCTGTGTGTGTGTGTTTGTGTCCAGTGATGTCCAGTGATGCAGGCCCACAGACACAAAGAGCATGCTGAGCCTCGAGCAGAGAGAAAATGGATCTTTAACCTCTCTAATTTTGCTTTATTCATCACTTTTTCTTTGTTCGTTTTCCAAGTCGAAATCTATTAACAATTTTTGCTCATCTTGCGGAACACTCGCAAATGACGTTACATTACTCATAATCCGAGGTTTCACTGTAATTCCAATTTAACAGTTTTTGCCTCCTAAATTAATATTATATTCAGCAAAAAAAGAAACGCCCCTTTTTCAGGACTGTGTATTTCAACAATAATGTTGTAAAAATACAAATAACTTTACAGATCTTCATTGTAAAGGGTTTAAACAATGTTTTCCATGCATGTTCAATTAACCATAATCAATTAATTAACATGCACCTGTGGAATGGTCATTAAGACCTTAACAGCTTACAGAAAGTAGGCATTTAACGTGTAACAACACCTGCACAGTATGGGTACATCCGAATATCACACCTGCGTGACAGGTACAGGATGGCCACAACAACTGTCATAATACAATGACACTGTATGACACAAGGAAACACAAGCTTTTGACCGTAAGCTACCCGTAAGCAGATATATACAATAAGTGTTGTTATATGCGTAAGCTAATTGCAGTCCAAGAAATTTATAAGATACAGCTGTCATGCACACTCAATCCACGACCGGCACTAGGACCCGGAAGTAGAGCGGTCGTAAATCAGGAAGTATAAAAGGAGTAAATAAACCATAGCAGAGCGCTCAGTCATTGAGTTCGGCCCATGTTGGTTCGTGTTGCGATCTTCCAAACTGTGAGTACTCACCAATCTTTTGGGTTATTGCTTTCTGCTATTTGTGTGTGCATTTATAGGACGCGGGTTAAATTTGTGTTTTTCCCTCACTCACCCTTTGTGAGAGTCCTTATACTAAATCGCGGGGATATCCTACCTACTCGCTTCTCTCCGCGTTTGGGTTCACCATCCACGCTACATTGGGCTAACCGCTAAAGCTGCGTCTTCTGGTCCTTCAGGTTAGTTCACCCGTGACAGAATGACTGAGCCCACCGCGGCGAACCCAGCGGATTACGCGAGCATTTGCGGCGTTGTGGATCAGCATGCCGCGCTAATCAATCAGCTAACCGGGGATCTTGCTTCTCTCCGCCGCGAGGTCGCTGAGCTCCGGCGGGAGAATGCGGATCTCCGCGCAGCTGTTGATGGCGTCACTGCTCGATCGCACGCCGCAGAGGCCGCGGCGCCGCCTCATCACCCCTCCCCCCCCCTTCTGATGTTTTTCTTTCTCTACCAGAAAAATGGAATGGCACGGACGGGAAATGCAGTGTGTTTTTAACAGCACTTGAGTTGGTGTTTGAGTTTAATTCCACCAGGTACTCCACCGACCGACTACGCATTGCACTACTCGTTTCGTTGCTAACAGGGCAGGCAGCAGAGTGGGCCACGGCAGTTATCCGCGCTGACACGGACGTCACTCACTCATACAATGAATTCACCCGTCAGCTCAAACTCACTTTTGAACACCCTGCGGGCGAGGTGGAGACCGACTCAAAACTCTATCATCTGCGGCAGGGAGCACTGTCCGTGAGTCGCTATACGGCTGAGTTCCGCACGCTCGCCGTTCAGACCACCTGGGGAGATGCAGCGCTCCGGACATCATACTACGAGGGGTTGGCTTCTAGAATAAAAGATGAACTAGCTCCCCGCTACACTGGAGGGGCTAATCCAACTGGCCCTTCGGATCGACCAACGCCTCGTCTCTCGTCCGAAGCCAGCTCCTAGAACCCTGCCGCCAGCATCGACCTTCACCTTCAACCCACCACGACCACCTTCTTTCACCTCCTACGCCCCACCTGGACATGTCGGTTCTCCACCTCCTGCCGTGGTTGACACAGGAGCCGGGGAACCCATGCAATTAGGGCGCGCCTCCCTGACCGTATCGGAACGCGCACGCCGCTTCAAAGAGGGTCTGTGCGCATATTGTGGTTCCGCAGACCATCACCGGGCGATCTGTCCTCTACGTCCGGGAAACGCCCAGCCCCGGTGAACAGAGGGAGAGATTCACCGGGTCTCCTTCAGATCTCCGCCACCATCGACAACCCCAACGCGCGCCTTACGGTTCAGGTATCCCTCCAAATTGGCCACAAACGAGTTCGAAGTACCACATTCATCGACTCCGGGGCAGCGGGTAACTTCATTGACTCATCTTATGCCAAAAAACTGGGGGTAAAAATTGAGACGTTATCCCAGCCCATTCGGATCACTTCAGTTGACGGTCGCCCCCTCTCATCTAGCCCGATCATCGCCCAAACGCTCTAGGGAGTCCGAGGCCCCCGACGTCGACACCAACGCCATCCCCACTGCGTACCGAGACCTGGCTGAGGTCTTCTGTAAAAGACGCGCCACACACCTTCCACCGCATCGCCCCTATGACCTGGCAATCGACCTCCAGCCGGGCTCTATACCACCCCGCGGCCATCTCTACTCTCTCTCCACCACCGAGACGCAGGCGATGGAAGACTACGTGACCAATGCCCTCCGCCAAGGTACCATCCGGCCCTCCTCATCGCCTGCTGCCGCGGGGTTCTTCTTCGTGAAGAAAAAAGGAGGAGAACTTCGGCCATGTGTCGACTATCGGGGGCTAAATAACATCACCATAAAGAACCGACACCCGTTGCCTCTTACCAACTCTGCCCTGGACGCCCTCTCTGGCACTACCATCTTCACAAAGTTGGACCTGCGGAGCGCCTACAACTTGATGCGCATCAGAGAGGGTGATGAGTGGAAGACGGCCTTCATCACACCCACGGGACACTATGAAAGCCTGGTAATCCCGTTTGGACTTTGCAATGCCCCCGCCGCTTTCCAACATTTCATCAATGACGTTCTCCGAGACATGTTAGGGCGGTGGGCATTTGCATACTTGGACGATATCCTAATCTATTCACGAACTCCTGAAGAACACACTCAGCACGTCAGAGCGGTTTTAAAGAGATTACACGCCCATCAACTGTACT
This sequence comes from Channallabes apus, assembly GCA_030522415.1. Taxonomy (NCBI): domain Eukaryota; kingdom Metazoa; phylum Chordata; class Actinopteri; order Siluriformes; family Clariidae; genus Channallabes; species Channallabes apus. Next base: position 39,530,320 of record CM060113.1, read on the forward strand.
GTAATTTGGAAAAGTGCGCTTTTCACGAGCGCTCCACCACGTTCCTGGGTTTTGTCATCTCGCCCCAGGGTGTGGCCATGGACCCGCAGAAACTCGAAGTTGTGCGTCATTGGCCCCTACCCAAGACCCTTAAGCAGCTTCAACGGTTTCTCGGGTTTGCGAACTTCTATCGTCGCTTTATCCGGGACTACAGTACGGTTGCCGCCCCCCTAACCGCTCTGACCCGACCCTCACCGTCACCCTTCACTCTAGACTCTGCCGCCATCTCAGCCTTCCAAAGGCTTTGCCAACGTTTCACCACCGCACCGATTCTTCTTCACCCAGATTCAAGTCAACCATTCGTTGTGGAGGTGGACGCCTACCAGATGTGGGCGCTGGGGCTGTTCTCTCCCAGCGAGGTCCAAACCAAAAACTACACCCCTGTAGTTTCTTCTCCAAAAGATTTTGACACCACTCAGCAGCGATACGGGGTAGGGGACCGCGAGCTGCTGGCCATAAAGTGGGCTTTGGAGGAATGGCGTCACTGGCTCCAGGGCACCAGAGAGCCATTCATCGTCTGGACCGATCATCAAAATCTCATCACAATCCGTAATCTAAAACAGCTGAACCCGAGGCAGGCGCGATGGGCACTATTTTTCGAACACTATGATTTCCATCTGTCATACCGCCCGCGCCTGTTCTCCCACCATCCAGAATCAACGCACCCCTCCGCTGGGAACTGGAAACAAGGGTCCGCCAGGCACAGGTCACGGAGAACGAACCGGCAGGTGCGCCGCCTGGACGTCTCTACGTTCCTCACCCCATGAGATCGGAAGTCATCCAGTGGGGCCACACCTCACTCCTCTCCGGGCACCCAGGTAGCAGGCGTACAACCCAGTTCGTCCAGCGCGCCTTCTGGTGGCCATCAATGACCAGGGACATCGACGAATACGTTCAGGTGTGCCCAGTGTGCGCCAGGGCAAAGGACTCCAACCAGCCGACACCAGGGGAACTTCAACCACTTCCAATCCCCCGTCGGCCCTGGTCGCACATTGCCGTCAATTTCATCACGGGCCTGCCGGAATCCGAAGGGAAGAATACCATCTTAACCATCGTCGATTGTTTCTCCAAAGCCGTGCACCTGGTGGCCCTAACCGGACTCCCGTCAGCCAAGGACACCGCAACACTGATATTAGAGCACGTAGTCCGCCTGCATGGGTTCCCCAAAGACATCGTCTCAGATAGGGGGCCCCAGTTCACTGCCCGATTCTGGAAGGCCTTCTGCCGTCTGATCCATTCCACCTGCAGCCTATCTTCTGGGTACCATCCCCAGACCAATGGTCAGACGGAGCGGACCAACCAACAACTGGAGCGCTATCTGAGGTGTTTTGTGGCGGATCGTCAGCGCTCCTGTCACACAACCTACACGTCTCGTCTGCAACCAACCTCAGTCCATTCGAGGTATGCCATGGTTTCCAACCTCCGATGTTCGAACACCAAGAACCGGAGGTTGATGTACCATCAGCCCAACAGTTGGTCCGCAGGTGTCGGCGGCTCTGGACATTGACGAACCAAGCCATCCAACGAGCCAACACACGCTACGCCGCTCAACATCGCCGTCGACACCCTCCGGGATGTTTGTATAATGTAGGTGACAGGGTATGGCTGTCTACAAAAAACCTCCATCTACACACCGAATCAAGAAAACTATCACCCAGGTTCATTGGACCATATCGCATCCACCTCAAAATTAACCCTGTCACCTACCGGCTCCAGCTGCCTGCGGCGCTCCGAATCCACCCAGTATTCCACACATCCCAACTAAAACCCTTCATCACTTCACCCATGGTTCCACCCACCCCCCCTGCTCCTCCTCCCCGTATCATTGACGGCGGTCCCGCTTACACCGTGCGACGGATCCTCGACTCGCGCCCTCGGGGCAGAGGTACTCAGTACCTGGTTGACTGGGAGGGCTATGGCCCCGAGGAGCGGTCGTGGGTTCCTGCACGCTTCATCCTCGACCCAGAACTAATTCGGGATTACCGTCACAGGGTATCCTCCATCCCAGGACCGTCTGGAGTCGGTCCTGGACGGGGGGGTACTGTCATGCACACTCAATCCACGACCGGCACTAGGACCCGGAAGTAGAGCGGTCGTAAATCAGGAAGTATAAAAGGAGTAAATAAACCATAGCAGAGCGCTCAGTCATTGAGTTCGGCCCATGTTGGTTCGTGTTGCGATCTTCCAAACCGTGAGTACTCACCAATCTTTTGGGTTATTGCTTTCTGCTATTTGTGTGTGCATTTATAGGACGCGGGTTAAATTTGTGTTTTTCCCTCACTCACCCTTTGTGAGAGTCCTTATACTAAATCGCGGGGATATCCTACCTACTCGCTTCTCTCCGCGTTTGGGTTCACCATCCACGCTACATTGGGCTAACCGCTAAAGCTGCGTCTTCTGGTCCTTCAGGTTAGTTCACCCGTGACAACAGCAACTGGTGTTGTAATCACAGTGGATTTACTCAAGACGACTGTATGAATTGTTGATTCTTTGATGCTGACAAAATAAACTACAAGAGACAAAGAGATCATCGGACTTCTGCTGTGTGAGTAAACTTCAAATTAAAGATATGCGTCAAAACTAGTGAAATAATATGTCAGCATCTACAAAAGTCAAAAGCTTCTTCTGTTGTTTAAGCGTGAAGATAAGTGACTGTTGAAATTGAAAATGAAAGACGATTTGAGTGCTCTGCGCTTCATTATGTTAGAACGACACAGTTATAGCCGAGTCTGAGCATGAGACGATGCTCGAGGAAGAAGACCCAATAAGGAAGCTTCAAGAATGAATGAAAATTTGAGAAGAAAAGTGGAGTCAAGTAAATGCACTATCCAACGAAATAAGATCGCTCATGAACGATGTCTGTAACTTGTGCAACGTTGAAATTAAGTACCATACAGACTACAAAGAGCTGCTAAAGAACTTTTCTCAGAGTAATAGAGAAGTGCAATTGCATTTAAACGAAAGCGAGCGCGAACGGGACCAGCAGAATTGGCACAGGCCCAAATCACCGCGCATTGCAGACTTTAAGGAAAAGGCGGAATCGTGGAATAATGAAACGAAGAGCCTCTTCATGACGTCTCACACGCTCAGCGATTAAATTTCGTCAGACGACAGTGGTCACAGGGAGACTATCAGTTTTTAGACTCCGTGAATAACTCATTGCAGTTCATAAAAAATCACTACCACATCGGCCTTTCACTAAAAAAGGCAGTCATTCAAATGCCAAATAACTGAAGTTCAGCTATGCAACGTGCATTAAACCTTAAACGAAAACTTAGCAGCAACAGCTCCTTTCACGAGGAGTACACAAACTTCATGAATGACATGCTAAAAAAGGGTCATGCAGTCAGGGTCCCTACACATCACGTAAACCGCCAAAACGGTCACGAGTGGTACATCTATCATCCTCAAAAGAATAAACCGAGGGTGGTTTTTGACTGTGCTGCCAGGTATCAAGGAGTGTCACTAAATAGTGAGCTCCTACAAGGACCAGACTTAACAAACTCACTCATCAGCATGCTCACACGCTTTAGACAAGAAGAAATTGCCATGATGGCAGATGTAGAAGCCATGTACTATCAAGTGAGTCCCCGAGAAGGACAAAGATCTGCTGCGCTTCCTATGGTGGCCGAACGGAGACGTGAACCAAGATTTAGTTGAGTATAAGATGGTAGTTCACTTGTTCGGTGCAAAATCGTCTCCTAGCGTTGCTAACTTCGCCCTTAGAAAGACAGCGGAAGAAAACCGCAGCAACGCACCTGCTGTGGAAGTTAAAACAGTACTTAAAAACTTTTACTTCGACGACTGCCTGAAATCTGTTGCAACCTATGATCAAGCAGTCGCCCTCTACAATGATCTTACAAGCCTCTGTGCAAGTGGAGGGTTCAACCTCACTAAGTGGGCAAGCAACAGCCGTGCTGACTTCCATACCTGAAAGCGGACTGATCAAAGACATGAGAGACTTAGACTTGAGTAAAGATGCACTGCCCATTGAGAGAGCTCTGGGGGTGCTGTGGTGCAATGTTTCAGACACGTTCAAGTTTAACCCTCTGAACGCATATATGCGTTTTGAGGTGTTTTCCCCTGATGACACCAATAAGAACTTAAATTACACTTTCAGTTTTGATCGTACAGACAAGATCTATATATTAATCGAATCTGTGTCTACTTTTATTTGTATGCACACATGTTAAAAATAAAACTTTGTGCATTAATAACATAAATAAAATAAACCGGGTGCGCTTTCAGCCGTCTCAGTCTCCGCGAACATCTTTTCTCAGAACAGATTCTCACCATCAGTGCTATACATTTTATATGTACATTAGGAAAATACTAAATGCCAGCAAGAGTAAAATTGGTTAAAATATGAAATATGCACGCTTACAAGCCCGCAAATAAAATCTGATTACGATCTGTCTAAAGTTTATATTTATTTATTTATTTATATATATATACACGTGTTTTGTATTGTTTAGACCGTGTTTCAAATGGTCAAATTGTTCACCAGCTATTGTTTGCGAATGATTGTATGTGTGTCCATTCAAGTTTCAATTTTCTTTTTTGTTTAGGACTGTGGCTGCATCACGGGCGCCGTGCACAAGAAAGTCACGTGAGTGTCGTTCAGTTTCGAGTTCACTGGAGAACCACGAGTAAGTGCACATTCAGTATATCATAGATGTTAGTTATATCCCAGATACTCATCTCGCGTCCAACTTCACACACACCGGACCACATTATCCACAATGCATCTCCCGCATTGGACTACACTCCCGTAAACAGCTGTCGTAAAATCAACCTCTCTCTCTCTCCTGCAACAACACGCTCTTTGTCTGCGTCCCCCGCGCACTCCTCCATATGATTAGGAAAGAGATGCAATATTATGGTTTCATAATAGAAAAGAAATACCTTTTATTTGGGGTTAAGTGACTGATGTGCCCAACATCTTTCAGCTGAGCCTCGTTTCACTGAATAATCCACCACACACAATCAGTATAATGACACACACACAGAATCGTCACTCCCCTAAATTTAAAGAATACAAACTGGTTGCGTGCAAGTTTGCTGTTTTTCCTATAGTATGCTGAAGCAAAATCAAAATAAAACATTTTATTTTGTTTTATTTTTATTTTGCTATAATAAAAAGAAAAAAATTTAAAACAGTATCACGCAGGGATCGAACCCGGGTCACCCGCGTGAAACGCCGCGGACTTCCGCTCACTCCGTAGGCTCCCTGAATAGGCGGGAAAGGGATGGAGCCGCGTATTTGTGCCGGCAGGAAAAATAAAAAACTAAACAGATCTAACAGATGAGGACTCAGATTAATGTGCAAAAAAAATATAATAAAACTATATAAGTCTACATAGCCTTTATAAGATTCTACCTTAAGCGCACTTAAAACATTTTATTTAGTTTTAAAATAAAACAATTTTAAAACATCATCACTCAGGATTCAAACCGGCGTTTTGTAGATCTCTGGCCGAGTGCTCTAACCGCTACACCAAGCAGGCACTTAGAGACAATGCACCCCAGAGACGTTAATAAGCCACTCGACTTCTTTGAAAGCAAGCTCTAGATAAGTGACGAAGTAAGCCTGTTATAATAATAACTTGGTGTTATTTGATCTTATTGGTTTAGAAATTTATATTTAAATAAATAGTAAACTTGGCCGATTTCGTTATAATTTTGTTTGATGAGTGGGGCTTGAAAATTTTCTTGAAAAATATGGTCATTTATTTCAGTTAATAAATCTACTATACATTTTTTTTACTCATTATTGTACAGTACACATCAATAGCTCTGGTTCAGATTTTTCATGTTTGTTGTGGAAATTACCATCACTGTTGTATTTACTGCGATGAATGAAAATGTCACTTTGCGCCACCTGGCGGCCATTTTACGAATGACTTTGAAATGCAACTGATTTATTTTGGCCGCTGTTGCCTTTAAACGGCGGTATGCGCAGCGGGATGGTTATTCCGATTGAGTAACCACTGTAAGTAGATCCTGAAGAGCTACTTCTGTCAAATTGTGGTGCAGTACATATGACATGAGTAAGAGCAGACTTTGTGAGAGGAGCACCAGGGTATACAGGATCATCCTCCTGTTGTTTCTATGAAAAAAGAAAAGGCAGGTAAAATTACAGTTTTGTTCGACTGCTTACACACAAAATCTTTACTATACACACAATTCCTGAAACCTGACACACCAGAATGACACAAAACCATGTGCTAATTCTCGGCCTTGAACTCAATTTCCTTGTTTTCAATTTCATGAAACATATACAGACAACATAAATTATCTACACACCTTCCTTTGATTTGAGGAAGTTGGTTCCTCTCTGTATTCTTTTCTTGGTCTCTGTCATTGTCTACTTCTATTCTCTTCTTCTCTGTCCTCTTATTCATTTCCATCTTCAAGATCTTCTTGTTCACTTTCACCATCTATCTCCCTGTCCTCTTGCCCATTTCCCTCTCCTTCCTCATTTCCACTTTCATCACCTTCTGTTTATACCTCTTGTCCAGTTCCATTATATTCTTCTCTGTCCTCTTGTCCATTTCCATTATCTTCTTCTCGTTCCTCATTTTCACTTCCATCATCTTCCTCACTGTCCTCTTGTCCATCTCCATCATCTTCCTCTCCTTCCTCATTTTCACATCATCTTCCTCTCTGTCATCTTGTCCATCTCCATCATCTTCCTCTCCTTCCCCAATTGCATTTACATCATCTGTCTCTCCTCTTGTTCACTTTTTTTTGTGCTTTCAAGTTCGTTCTTCTCTTCAGTTGGATTTGTGAGAGGAATCTGAACAAATGTACACAAAAGGTAAGTGCAGCTTAACAAAATAAATGCAAAACAAAACTGCAGTATTTAAATGCCGGCTGAATGTAATGAAATGTAAATGTCAATAAATAATCAGCCAACTAACAGTCTGGTGCAAGGCCCATCTGAACACAAACATGTGGTTCATTGTAACGGGGTGGTAGTGTGGGTTTTGAGGAAGGCATATTAGCAGAGGTGATTTAACTGCAAAGTGTCTTTTAATAATAGAAAAACCAAACATAAGTGAGACATCTACATTAAGGGACTAAGGAAGAGAAACACGGGGCATAAGAGAAACCAAAGGATACACAGAACAGGATCTAGACTACACAAGAGCTACACTAAGACTACACATGGACTAAACACAAAGGGCTAACATGGACTAAACACAAAGGGCTAACATGGACTAAACACAAAGTTGAATATAACATAATACTAAACATGACTAGGAATGGAACAAGACTAGGAATGAGACATGACTAGGGGTTACACTAGACCATGAACAAAACTAGATTATCAGTTAGACTAGACTACGAGAAAGTAATGACTAGAAGAACAAACAGGCTAGAAGAAGGTACAGACAGCAGCTAAACCTAGGCTAGGAGATAACAAAAGAGACTAGAAACAAAACATAAGATATAAACAAAACTAAACCAAGAATAACTCAAACCAGGAGCAAGGGGAAATGGCATGACACCAAGAACAGGAAAATAACCACCCACTTCAGTAAATCAACAGTATGCCCGACAATGAGCTACTAAACAAAAGACTATTTATAACCAGAACTGATTTTGCTAACCTCGATCAGATGTGCTCCCATCACCTGATCGAGGTGCACTCTGGGAACTGGAGTCCAAACTAAAGGAAAACACATACAAAAACAAAATGGAGTCCGGGAGCATGGCGCCATCTGGTGTTCAACTGTGACATTCATTTTGTTTATCATAATAATTTCTTTTACTATACATAACATATTTTTGTATAAAAATATATTTTTCCAAAATTATTTACCTTTTTGTGAACTACTCTTCTGTAAGTAGTTGTTAGGGAAATTTGAGAAATTTCTTGTATAACAATTTCGTCCTTTTCTGTGGATTCAATTTCAATTTCATGAAACATATACAAACATATACAGACAACATAAATTATTATCTACACACCTTGGTAGCTAGCAGAGGTGGACCTCTTTGCCTCGTAAGATCAGCAAATGTCCCCTTTGCTACTCTCTGACTCTTCTGTGCTGGAGTTTCTGCAGGAAGAGCTCGTCCTCGGGCTTGTGCGCTAGTACTTACTTACCTGCATCCTTACTGAACTATCTTCCGAAAGTTCCATGAACCCACCATGCACCCTACTGTTTTTGAAGCCTTCTGTCCTCCGCCTTTACAGCTTCGGAGCAGGAGAGACTTCACTTACTGTGTCCAGTACGTGATCTTCAGATTTACGTCCACCGCATCAACCAGTGGCGTCGGTCACATTTACACATCTTGGGGCCGTGGGGGCGGCCACCACTACACTGGGTGAGAGATGCTATTGCCCTCTCCTATGAGGCACGTGGGTTCACTTTGCCTCTAGGACGCAGGGCTCATCCAACCAGGGGGATCGTGTCATTTTGCAGCAGCAAGAGGTATTCCCCTGCAGCAATTGTGTGACACGGAGTGTTGTCCTCCCCGCACACATTTGTTACATTTATAATCTGGATGTTCATGCTACTCCGGGCTCACATCCCTGAGTTATCTGCCCAGGCATAGTTCTGAGACCTTCTCGGCCTTGTGCGCACACGCTACACAAACTTGGGGTCCAGACACTTGTGCGGCGGCGTTGGTATTCTCGTTCCCATAGCGTTTTCACGCACCATCGAGTGTAGCCTTTGAAAGGGAACGTCTCGGGTTACTTCGCTGTAACCCTGTTCCCTGAAAAGGCGGGAACGAGATGCTGCGTCCCAATGCCGCACTGTCCACGTGACCGGACGTCCATTCAGACAAATCAATCTGAAGAATGTTTCCGAGTCACTACTATTTATAACCTGCAGCTGCGTCTAATCAGATGACGTCACCTGACCGAGGTTATATAAGCCAAAATTTAGCGTGTTTGATACACACATGCTTCATAACCGGCAACATGACAAGATGTTTCCATAGCGTTTTCACGCAGCAGCTTGTTCCCGTCCTTTCAGGGAACAGGGTTACAGCGAAGTAACCCGAGACGTTTTCTGTAGCTGACTGAAAACAGTTATGAACATACTAAGAAAAAATGTGATAACTAATTAGTAAGACTAGTCTTAGCAGTTTATGCTGGAAGTAGATCATGTTCATAACAGGCAGTTTGAGAGGACACAATAAGGAAAGGAAATATATATCAACATTTCTATGAAATATTACATATTATTTTGAAAAGGTTGTAAATTGTTACTCCCATGATAACACTTCATTTTTCATAACATGTTGCCCCAAGAACCAATATACCACTGTATCAGTCATACTCACTGAGACTGAAAGCTACTGACAACCGAGCAAGTTTACAGGGTTGTTAACATTCAAGCGTTTCGTTAGCTTTAACTTGCAGGTGAGCAATATGCTTTGCCATGAGGTTATCTAACTAGAGCTGCACTTTCGAGGTTACCTACCAATTTAATTTATTTTACTATGTAAACTTACCTGATGCAGCCATGGTTCCCTTGCACTCTGGTGTGTGCTCTTTCAACCTTGTGCAGAGACGGGTATCCTTCCTTGATAGAAAAGGCTTGAGTTGAGTGTTTTTTTCTTGAAAATTTCACGTTTTTTCCTCAAAAGTTTTGAGTTTTGTTGTTGAAAATTTTAAGTTTTTCTTCTCTAAATTTCCAAGTTTTCATCTTGAAACTAAAAATTTTTAAACTCGGAAATTTCCAGTCTTTTTTTTTTTTTCTATCTCATCTTGGCCCTAATACACCATCGTACTGTAACGGGGTGCTAGTGTGGGATTTGGAGAAGGCATGGAGGCGGAGGTGATAGAGTGGAAAAGGGTTTTTTTAATAAAGGAACCAAAATGTTAACATGTACAAAACAGGAATCAAACTAAACTAAACACAGAGCTGAACTGAAACACAGGGCTGAACTAAGACACAGAGCTACACCAAACACAGAGTTAGACCAAACACAGAGCTAGACTAAAACACAGAGCTAGACTAAACACAGAGCTAGACTAAACACAGAGCTAAACTGAACACAGAGCTAAACTGAACACAGAATAACAGAAACCAGGAGCAAGGGGAAATGGCATGACACCAAGAACTAAACACCCACTTAACATAACCGTATCCAAACAGATGCCCGACCCAGAACAACGGAAACAAAAGGCTATTTATCCTGGCACTGATTAGGCTGCTAACCTCGATCAGGTGTGCTCCCATTCCCTGACCGAGGTGCACTCTGGGATATGAAGTTCAAAAACCAAACTAAAACATAACGGAAAACAAAATGGTGTCCAGGAGCATGGCGCCATCTGGTGTTCGACCGTGACACGTACACTCTTCTATGCGTTCACTGTCATAAAGCGACGCTTATAGCGTTATAACTAGGCAACTATTCCAGTCAACCAGAGACTAGAATCGGTGCCACACCAGCCAATCAGAAATTAGAGAGGGGCAGATTCTCTGATTGGCTCTCCAGTCCTCAGCTTCCACTTTGAATGAGAAGCCCCTGTCTGCAGCCTGCAGATCGGGGCGGGGCTGAATCTGGGGCGGGGCTGCACGTGTCACCCCGCCCACATGGTTTCTCATTGGTTGTAAGGAAAGTAATGACGTCGTGCAACGTTCCTCCCACAACTCCTCTCATTGGTTAGTGAAATGGATTGAAGTCGCTGCCACGATAAACAGGAAATGCCGTTGGAAACAGTATTTAGGAATTACACATTTTATACAAACGCTGAAATGTTTATTTATTCAGCTTTCAAATGCGTAAAAATCTCAGTTAAGTTTTTTTTTAAATGTACGCTTTTGACTGGTTTGTGGATGAAGGTTACATACATTTACAAGCAAGACTTCCGCTGTTTAGTTCTCCCATTTCTGGCAACCCGTGACTAAAAATTAAAATGTCAACCAATCGAGTTTATTTACAGCTTTTTTAAATATTATTAATAAAATACATAAATGTGGAATATTCTCAGCAAAAGTATCCACTATCCATGTTATTAAATTAATAAATAGAAAAGGGTTGTTAAACATTTATAAATACAAACATTTATGACACATGAATGAATTATGATGACACAGTGTTAGGTTCAGCTATAATAGTTGATGTTAATTGATGTTATAATAGTTGATGTAAGTTGAGTCCAGTAGTTATTCGAGACTCAGATAGACTTGTAGAAAGTTCCAGTCCTGAACTATCGAATTGTCAAGTCTTCAGAGAAACAGCTGACAACACCAGTCGAGGCCAGAACCATCTTCTAAGTAGATAGAATCATCCCCAGACACCAGACGCATCCTAAAGAGACACACGGGGCATCCATGCGACGAGACCTCCAACCAGAAACGGGGCACCAGGATGGATCAGACAGGTCCGGAGGGCAGAGGGAGTCTGGATCACTGGCAGCTCAGGAACCACATGTGTAGCTCGACAGAGAGAGAGAGAGAGAGAGAGAGAGAAAGAGTGAAAGGGGGAGACAGGGGGAGAGAGGAAAGAGAAAGAGGGGGAGGAAGAGAAGAGGAGGAGAGATTGCAATTAGGTATGGTCACAGTCACAATGTCTAATGTGAATGTATATTTACTGTAGAGTGCAAGCAGGGACTCCGGCAGGACTAACTATGACAGCATAACTAAAAGGGAGAGCCAGAAGGAAACACAAACATGAGGGCTCCCTGAGATGTAAAGCAAACAATCACCTCACCGTCAACAAACCTGAGTGATCAAATGAGACTGAGGAAGACAGCATCTAAACATACCAGTTCACCATAATACTCTACGTCCATGAGTCCCCCAGATCTGCTCCTTTACCTTATGGCAAATCTATTTATAAAAATGCTTGGCTAAATAAATAGGTTTTGAGCCTAGACTTAAACACTGAGACTGTGTCTGAGTCCCGAACACTATTTGGAAGACTATTCCATAATTTTGGGGCTTTGTAAGAAAAAGCTCTGCCCCCAGCTGTAGTTTTCACAATACGCGGTACTGATAAGCAGCCTGCATCCTTTGACCGAAGTAGGCATGGCGGATCGTAAGACACTAGCAGTTCGCTCAGATACTGCGGGGCGAGACCATTTAATGCCTTATATGTCAAGAGTAGTATTTTAAAATCAATGCGACATTTCACAGGGAGCCAATGCAGTGAAGATAGGATAGGGGTGATGTGCTCATATTTTCTGGTTCTAGTGAGGACTCTCGCTGCTGCATTCTGGACTAGCTGAAGCTTGTTTATGCACCTAACTGAACAACCAGACAGTAAGGCATTACAATAGTCCAACCTAGAAGTGATAAAAGCATGAACTAGTTTTTCTGCATCGTTTAGCGACAATATATTTCTTATTTTGGCAATATTTCTGAGGTGAAAGAATGCCATCCTGGTGGTATTATCTACATGAGCTTCAAATGAAAGGCTGGAATCTATAATCACGCCAAGGTCTTTTACTGTTGCACTTGACGGAACAGAAAGGCCATCTAAAGTTACGGTGTGATCTAAGATTTTACTTCTAGCTGTATGCGGTCCTATGACTAGAACTTCTGTCTTATCCGGATTAAGCAGAAGGAAGTTAATTAGCATCCAATTTCTTATGTCCTGAACACATTGCTCAACTTTAGTAAGATGGTTTTTCTCATCAGGTTTTGTTGAGACGTATAGCTGTGTGTCGTCAGCATAACAATGAAAACTAATACCATGCTTACGGATTATGTTGCCCAGAGGAAGCATGTAAAGGGAAAAAAGCAGTGGGCCTAAAACTGAACCCTGCGGAACGCGCATGAGAACATGCAGAATAATCACCATTTAAGTCTACATACTGATAACGATCGGTCAAATAGGATCTGAGCCAGGAGAGGGCTGTACACTTAATTCCTACTACATTTTCTAATCTGTGAAGAAGAATAGCATGATCAATAGTGTCAAAAGCTGCACTGAGGTCGAGTAATACAAGCATAGTTACACAACCCTGATCAGAGGCCAATAGGAGGTCATTTACTACTTTAACGAGTGCTGTTTCTGTGCTGTGATGAGGCCTAAATCCTGACTGATACAGTTCATGTATGCCATTTCTATGTAGATATGAGCATAGCTGCTCCGCTACTATCTTTTCCAGAATCTTAGAGATGAAGGGGAGGTTTGATATTGATAGGTTATATATCAGGTTTCTTAATTATTGATTTGATAACTGCTACTTTAAAAGATTTTGGAACATAACCAATGCTGAGTGAGGAATTAATTATTCTCAACAGCGGCTCTGTTATTACTGGTACTATCTGTTTAAGAAAATGTGTCGGTATAGGATCTAATATACGGGTTGATGAATTTGCAGAAGAAATGAGTGAAATTAGTTCATTCTCTTCAAGAGGAGTAAAGTATTCTAGGTTTGAATCTGACATGGCTAGGTTAACATATGTATCAATTACTTTGTTCGGTTTCAAAGCCTCAATTTTATGCCTGATATTTACAATTTTATTATTAAAAAAGTTCATGAAGTCCTCACTATTGCTTGATGTTGTTGTGGAGATTTCTGTAGTGGTCTTATTTCTGGTTAATTTGGCTACGGTATTAAATAAAAATCTAGGATTATTTTTATTTTCTTCTATAAGAGTGGAGAGATACGTTGATCTAGCTACACTAAGAGCTTTCCTATAGTTCAGGATGCTCTCTTTCCATGCTATTTGAAATACCAAAAATTTAGTTTGACGCCATTTACGCTCTAATTTCCGAGCAGTCTGTTTTAAAGTGCACGTGTGATCATTATACCAGGGAGCGAGTTTCTTATCTCTAATAATTTTTCTTTTTGCTGGAGCTACATTATCTAAGGTACAACGAAGTGTCGACTCTAAATATTCAGTCGCCTGATCGAGTTCTGTGGGGTCAGACGGTGGCCTAATCGAAGTTGGTAACTCTGGGAGATTACTGATAAAACTCTGTGTGGTAGTTGATGTGAATGTACGTTTAATACGGTAGCGCGGTGCTGTGCGTACATTATCACTGTGACACACTTGAATGGAGACAAGATAGTGATCTGAGATAATTTCAGACAGTGGAATTGTGAATACATTTCTTATAATTAATCCGAAGAATATTACTAAATCTAAAGTGTGACCTCCTTTATGAGTGGGTCCTACTACACACTGATTTACGCCTACGGAGTCCAGTATGGGCATAAATGCTGTTCTCAGAGGGTCTATAGGATTCTACAAACAGAGAAACGTCTATTTAGGAGGTAGGACTTAAACCAACTTAAGGCATTTCCAGGCAACTTAAGGCCTACACATGTTTCAAGCCGGGAAATAAGAATATCGTGGTCAACCGTATCAAACGCTACTGTAAGATCCAGCAGCAATAGAACAGTCACATTCCCTTGATCGGTTGTCAAAAAATATTATTAAAAAGCTTCAATAACACGGTTTCTGTGCTATGGTACTTCTTAAAACCCGACTGAAATACTTCACCAAAATGATTTTCATCAATAAATGACTCCAGTTGAATCAGAACACATTTCTCTAAAATCTTTGCCAGAAATGGAAGTTTTGAGATTGGTCTATAATTGCAAAGAACGCTCTTATCCAGATTTTCTTTTTTCAACAATGGGTGAACTACAGCATGTTTACAATACTCGGGCACAATCCCTGACAGTAAACGTTTGTTTATTATAGAAACCATATATATATATATATATATATATATATATATATATATATATATATATATATATATATATATATATATATGGTTTCTATAATAAATATATATATATAAAATCAATAATTTGCTTTAACAGAGGTATCGGAATAATATCTTGAGGAGCGAAAGTAGACTTTAGCTTAAAAACAATATCGTTAAAAATAGCAGTAGAAATAGGCTCAAGTTCCGATAAATTTGCAGTGATTTCTAGTGCATTCATAGGCACATATGTACACTGCTGTATATTGTTCCGAACCTCCGATATACGATTGACAAAGAAGTGTAAATAACTTTCACATAAATCAATAGATGAAGCAGCAGGTGTTTTTCAATCAATTGTTGAAAAAAGAACTCTCGTATTTTGACGATTATTCTCAATAACGTTTGCGAAAAAGCTTGTCCTAGCAGATTTTACAGCCCGTTGAAATTTAGACAACGAAGCTTTCAACATTTCATAGGAGATTTGCAGCTTATCTTTCTTCCAATTCCGTTCACATATTCTACATTCCCTTCTTAGGGCCCTAATTTGTCCGTTTAATCATGGAGTTGGTTTGTGCTTTTTATGTACCTGCCTTAGAGGCGCTACCTGATCAAGTGAATCCAAACACACAGAATTAAAAATATTAGCCGACTCCTCCACACTAAGATGGGGTGATAAGAGGTCCATTTTTATATTTTACAAAGAGTCCACAAAAATTTCATTAAAATCCCCATGTGTAGTTGATTGTATCGTCCGAACCAGTCTCTTTGTAGTACAAACCTTTTTAGGTTGACATGGAGGGAAGACATAATTTATACTTTTTACTGTTACTCTAAAGATACAAATAAAAACTAACACCGTCTTTCAGATGAAGTTGCAACTTATAATTCCTCATCTACAACTGGTAAAAACCAATGAAATACCCCATCAACTCTCAACTACAGATTTCTTTTCTCTTTAAAGAGTGACAGTAAATCAACATTGAAACACACATGTAAAGTCCCAACTCTTTGCTTTTAAATTAATTTATAACAGCACTGGCTTTAAATACGTTAATATACAGACACCATACTTGGTTAAATTTATAACATTTATGTGTATGTGTGTGTTTCTGCGTGTGCGTGTGAGGGAGAAATGTGAGTGTATGAGTGTTAACATATGTAATGTGTGTGTATTGTGTATGTGTGTGTTTGTGTGCGTGTGTGTGTAAGATGTGTGTGTGAGTGTTAACAATTGTGATGTGTTCGTGTGTAGAATAGGTCGCAGGTGCTGGAAAAAAGCATCCCACTACAATGTTACTGAACTTTATGACACTGAACGTGTCACTGAATATAATGTCACTCAATATAATGCCACACAGAACGTTATTAACTATTTTTCAGCATAAGTTTAAGGCATTGTCATGGCTGACTCGTTTAAGATATCAAAAATCCCTCTACAATTTTGCATCCTCAATGTTTTTTGATCACATCGGTCTGGTTTGGTGGCGATCGTATAAATTCCCTAGGAGGAGTATATCAAAATCCATCGGGTGCATTTTTGCGAATGACCCAATATAACTGATTTCCTTTTGAGTTGAGACCAGGACATGCAAATGCAAATGTTGTTCGGCTCAATGACCTCTACATGTGTACCGAGTTTTGTGTGCATATGTGCAAATGTTTATGAACTATGCAGCAAAACCTCTTGTGAGGGCACATACACCATGTGTAATGTTTAACACCACCAAAAAGACACCACTACCCAGGTGCACTGCACTACTTGTGTGCCTTTTAAGCACACTAAGTCCTCTAAAAAGCCCTGAATACTGATGTCACTCAATGTGATGTCACTTAATATGATGTCAGCATAAGTTTAAGGCATCTCCATGGCTGAACCATTTGAGATATCAAAAGTTCCTTCACAATTTTCCATCCTCAATGTTTTGAGATCATATGAGCCAGGGTTTGGTCGTAATGGCGCGAATGGGCCAGTTATCGTTTGCGTGCAAGATGTGTAGTGTGTGTGTCTGTGTGTGTGTGTGGTGTTTGTGTGTATAGTATGTGTGAGTGTAGGATGTGTGTGTGTGTGTGGCCTATGTAGTATGCGCGTGTAGGATGTGTAGTTTGTGTATTCGTGTAGTGTGTCTGTGCAGTGTGTGTGTGTGTGTGTGTGCATAGGGTGTGTGTGTGTGTGGGGGGGTAGTGGCCCAGACTCTCAGGCCTTCTAACTCCAATCTGTATAAATATCTATAAAGTTAAACCTTGGATTGTGAGCATAATTTGTTCCAGAAGCGCGCTTGTATATCAAAACACTCATACGTATATGAAAGTGAATTTCCGAAAAATTTTCCTATAAGAAATGATAGAAGCTCTGATGATTCGTTCCACAACCCAAAAATATTCATATGAAAAATAATTGAAACAAAAAGTAAAGTAAAAATAAAACAACCACGAGATGTAAAAATATTTATAAGTGCCCTAAAGCAAGACGGGGATAATGAAACAGAAGGTTTATGCTTATGATACGCACAGGAAGACCTTTCCGTTTGGAGATAGTGTGGGATTATTAATTAGGAACTTAAAAGAAAACAAAAGAAAACTAAAACACAAAATAAACAGAGCTCCGCCATCAGTACAAGACCTGACGGGTCTTTGGAAACTAGAAATAAAGAAATGTATATCCTCTCTCGGCCTTTGCCCTTACTGAGGATTTATATAAGAGAGAGTTTGTGTTTTTGTGCTTTGCACCATTGAGTTAAACTAAGAGCGCACACTGAACTAATTTCGCTCTCTCTTTCTTTCACTGGGCCTTTGCCTCTCTCTCACTTATTTTGTTTTGTCTTTTTCTTTTACCGGTGCTACCTAAATGATCACACGAAGAGGTATCAGGACCCTTAAACTTCAAGTTCAAGTAGACTTTATTGTCACTTCAACCATATACAGTTAGTACACATTGAACCGAAACAACGTTTCTCCAGGGCCAAGGTACTACATGCAACATACATTTACAACATAAATTAACAGAAAAACTAAACTAACTAACCAAGAGGCCTAGTTAGCTGGCTAGCGGAGACAAGACCGATTGATCTGACAAACATAAATAAACAACATAAATTAACAAAAACTAACTAGCTAAGCAAGACTATCTACAGGTTTTTTATTTTTATTTTTATTTTTTTACAGACAACAGACAACATAAAGTGAACGTGCAAATGTGCAAACACAACACAAACTGCTTACATACAGTTTAATTACAGCCAAGAAGTTAATACTGTTATTTTGGAAGAAAAAAGAGGCTCCTACGTGTAAGCTATGGCTTGGAGAGATGATTTCTACTTTACATTTGGAATGAATTAGGTAGGCGGCGCGGTGGTGTAGTGGTTAGCACTGTCGCCTTGCACCTCCAGGGTCTGGGTTCGATTCCCTGGCCAGGCTCGATTCCCGTCTCTATGTGCATGGAGTTTGCATGTTCTCCCCGTGCTTGGTGGGTTTCCTACGGGTACTCCGGTTTCCTCCCACAGTCCAAAGACATGCAGGTTAGGCTAATTGGCGTTCCTAAATTGCCCGTAGTGTGTGATTGGGTGTGTGTATGTGTGTGTGCCCTGCGATGGATTGGCACCCTGTCCACGGTGTACCCCGCCTAGTGCCCGAAGTCTCCTGGGATAGGCTCCAGGTCCCCTGCGACCCTGAACACAGGATTAAGCGGTATAGAAGATGAATGAATGAATGAATTAGGTACTGTTTGAAGGGAAACTTTGAGCAGTTTGACAAAATCTGTATACCTTTTCTATGTTATCTTGATTCTACGGATTAATGCATGATTTCATGTATTAGTATTTTTTTTTTCATCATACTTTACAAACTAATTGTAGTTAGTAACTAATTTGCTTTTTAGTGTGTTTCATGATATTCTGTGTCCGTGAGAACAGAATGTTACTTCGTTCTCTTACCTCGACACAAGCTGCACTTTCAATAAACACATCCTATAGTAGTTTATGTTAAAAGTCGTAAAACTGTTGAACGCTCGTAAATGCAGAGCTACTCCCAATTTTATGTTCTTCTTTACCTTATCTTTTCTAAACATTCCTGACCAGATGTAAACACTCCTGCACCCACCTTTTCTTTGGTTCTTTGTGTGTGTGCGTATATATACTCCTGTCTTTCACAATAAACTTTGAACGTCTCACTAAGCACAGACTTGTGTATTATTGAGAGGTTCCCTGGCCAGGCGGGAAGAAAAATACAAAGCTGAGCACTGACTAGACCAAAGGGGGTCTAGCAAAATACAAGAAATCCTTACACTAATGTAAACAGGTTGTGTAAGGGATGGTTTGTGATATGGGTCTTTGTTTTATTCAGTTCTTTTTTTTACTATCTTTCATTTCCACTTTAATTGTATTCTTTGTACATGTAATAGAAACAAAGGATGTGAAATTGTAAATTAATCTTCAAAATTTTGGTTTCTCAATAAAACTTATTTCACGGAGCCATGTCTCCGTGAAAACAAAGACACAGCAGTCTCTAACCTCAGGCTGTGTAGCCTGCTGGAGTCGGATGTAGTCCAGTTTATTGTCCAGGGAGCAGACGTTGGATAGGATGCTGGACGGAGACCTGGCCGGCTTGGGTTTGTTTTTAGCCTAGCACAGACTCCCGCCCGCTTGCCGCGCTTCCGCTTTCTCGTGCACCGCTTCCAATGTCCCCTTTTCCAGCATCAGGCAACGCCGAGACTTTGAGGCCTGGTTCACGCAGCAAGCTGTGGTCGTTTAGCTTTTCCTGCAGCTCATTGTGGATGTCGTTAACAGGGTTATTTTGGTACAAAAGTGTCTGGCGGTTGAATGTACGGACACCAGTCGCGACGATATCCATACACAGAGTATGGAATTTTGGATCCCATTTGGATCCCAACTTTGCGGGGTAGCAGCCTGTAGATCTGCCTGTTCTGAATCATGAACGGTATTTTTGCACTACGAGGGCGACTTTGCTCCTCGTGAGACCAGCATCATTACAAACAAAATAAAAAATGCATTACGTGCACACACATGGCCACAGTGTTATAGTAAATCATATATTCAAGCCAATTAAATTCAAATTTATTTGTATAGTGCTTTCAACAATTGTCATTCTCACAAAGCAGCTTTACACAATCAAAAGAATTATTTAAGTTTGTATGGAATGTGCATGTGTATGAATCAAAATGTTCAGATAGTCCCTGGTGAGCAAGCCGAGGGCGACAGTGGCAAGGTAAAACTCCCTGAGATGGTAATAGGAAGAAACCTTGAGAGGAACCAGACTCACCAGGAAACCCATCCTCATTTGGGTTAAACAGAAAGCAGGAATTGATCTGCATTCATACTGTGTGTTAGGTGGCAGGGAGTTCAGCATAACAGTTGATGTTAATTGATGTTAATATGGAGTCCAGGTAGTTATTGGAGACTCAGGTAGACTTCCAGGAAATTCCAGTCCTGAACTATCGAGCGACTGCAGCCAAGTCAAGTCCTCAGAGAAACAGCTGTCAACATCAGTCGAGGCCAGAACCGTCTTCATGGTAGAGTGAAACTATCCCCAGACACCGGACGCATCCCAAATAGACACACGGGGCATCCATGTAACGAGATCTCCAACCAGAAGTGAGGCACCAGGATGGATCAGACAGGTCCGCAGGGCCGAGGGAGTCTGGATCAATGGCAGCTCAGGAACGACATGTGTAGCTCGACAGAGAGAGGGAAAGATAGAGAGGGAAGAGGAAGAGAACAGGAGTGGGGAGAGCAGAAGAGGAAAAATAACAGTTAGGTATGGTCACAGTCACATAATGTATAAGGTGAACCTATATTTAGCATAGAGTGCAAGGGAGAGCCTGAAGGAAACACAGACATAAGGGGGAACTTAGATGTAAAGCAAACAGTCACCTAGCCGTCAATAAACCTGAGTGATCAATGAGAGTGGGGAAGACAGCATCTAAACTTACCAGTTCATCATAATACGTCCATGAGTCCCCCAGATCTGCTCCTTTACCTAAGGGAAATCTATTTACAAAAATGCTTGGCTAAATAAATAGGTTTTTAACCTGGACTTAAACACTGAGACTGTGTCTGAGTATCGAACACTATTTGGAAGACTATTTCATAACTTTGGGGCTTTGTAAGAAAAGCTCAACCCTCTGCTGTAGTTTTCATAATACGCGGTACTGACTAGCAACCTGCATCCTTTGATCGAAGTAGGCGCGGCGGATCGTAAGACACTAGCAGTTCACTCAGATACTGTGGCGTGAGACCATTTAATGCTTTATATGTCAAAAGTTGTATTTAAAAATCAATGCGCAATTTCACAGGGAGACAATGAAGTGAAGATAAGATAGGGGTGATGTGCTCATATCTTCTGGTTCTAGTGAGGACTCTCGCTGCTGCATTCTGAACTAACTGAAGCTTGTTTATGCACCTAGATGAACAACCAGACAGTAAGACATTACAATAGTCCAACCCAGAGGTGATAAAAGCATGAACTAGTTTTTCTGCATCGTTTAGTGACAATATATTCCTTATCTTGGCAATATGTGTATATGAGGTGAAAGAATGCTATCCTGATGATATTGTCTACATGAGCTTCAAATGAAAGACTAGAATCTATAATCTTGCAAAACACTAGTGGACCAACTTATTACACACATACTGATTTCAAGTGTTTATTTCTTTTAATTTAGATGATTATGGCTTACAGCTAATGAAAACCCAAAATTCAGAATCTCAGAAAATTAAAATATTGTGAAAAAGGTCAATATTGGACACTGATGGTGTCACACTCTAATCAGCTAATCAACTCAAAACACTGGCAAAAGTTGTCTGAGCCTATATGTAAATGGTCTGTAAGTCTGGTCCAGTAAGCTACACAATCAAGGGGAGAACTGCTGACTTGACAGTTGGCCATAAGATGATCATTGACACCCAGCACATGGAGGGTAAGAAACAAAAGATTGAATGGAAGGAAAAATGTGGTAGAAAAAGGTGCACAAGCACAACGGATAACCGCAGAAAGGATTGTGAAACGAAGCCCATTCAAGAATTTGGGGAAATTTACATGGAGTGGACTGCAGCTGGAGTCACCTGCAGTCTAGCTAAAAAGACTGGCTGTTGCTCAGTGGGCCAAAGTCCTGTTTTCAGATCAAAGTTAATTTTGCATTTCATTTGGAAACCCTGAGTCTGGAGCAAGAGAGGTGAGGCACAGAATCCAAAGTGCTTGAGGTCGAGTGTAAAGTGTGCACAGTCAGTGGGGGTTTGGGGATCTATGTCATCTGCTGGTTTTCTGTGTGTGCCATCTGAGTACACCGAGTTTACCTGTACACCTGCCCCTTATTGCCAAAAGTACTAATACCTAATTTTGTGATGCGTGCATAAACATTC